>OX401404.1:26467282-26942532 GCA_947846245.1 Cerastoderma edule | reverse complement strand
TAGGTAGATGTTGCTTCCTTTATACCCATCATGCATTGAGACCCCTTGTTGATCGACCTTTCATTAGGCGTCAGTCATACTTTCCCTCTTAGGAAGAAACTCATTCTTTGATGGCTTACTTCGGTCGTTCCAGGATTACCTCGAAATCCGATGCCGGAATGAGTTTCAAAATGGCGGATTACTAATATTCTACCGCAACGTTCTTTAAAGTGACTTGATCTCACGTTAATTGGGTACACAAAATCCTTCTCTATTTGCTTTTAAAGACACGGATATCTATTTTTGTCTGCGCACAATACACATTTAAAATCGTTCTCTATTATATATGGGTTTTACATCGATTCAACATTACTTCTTTCATTGTGCAATGCCCGGGTCTTGATAATGGATGAAAAGCCCAAACTCGAATGCCCATAAGGGCTGGTCAAGCCATGTAGAACCATTTGCATTCCGTAAGTCAGTCTAGAGACTACATCTCAGGATGATCAAAATGCAGTCACCGGGATTTGAACCCACAAAGAGAGGGGGCCATGTGACTTCAAGTATTGTACTCTCAGCACTAGACTAGAGAGGTAGTCGTGTAATTAAAGGGTTGAAACAATCATACGCAGAATATGATAAGATCGTGTTTTGATGATCAAGCGTAATGCATTAAAACATTTTCCCTTTTCTACAAATATATATCAATTCTAGACAGATTACGATCAGTTTATGAGTCTCTTTTCATAAGGCCACATTTGAAAACGTTATGACATAGGGAGAATTTGCTCAAAGAGCAAATTCTCCTTTAGTCACAATGTTTTCAAATTTTCAAAATAATACGTCTGCTGCAAATGTCGTCTGAAGTCCTTTGAATCAGAGAAAGGGTTAGCGTTAATCGTTTTTGCTTTGTTTTTAACCCCGGTCCAACCCTATTTCCAGGAAATCGTTTGACCAGAACCCCATCTAAAAGGGAATGTCAAATACATCGCGTGTTCTAATCATCGAACCCACAATCAGACATGATAAATACATTTGGGACAACACAACACAGGTTAGCATCTATAAAACAACAGACTATAATAATAAACCAATGGTTAAGGCCATAGTGTTTGTGACCTATGTACAAGTATTTGGTTTTAATGACAGTAGAATTTTCTTCGTTCGTCTTAAAGGTGTCCTAATCCTTCTACAACAGTTGTTGACGCGTTCCGCGTAAATTCTTGAATACTCAAATTGAAAGCTACAGCTCACTTATATCATAAATTCTGATTTGTTATTAGAGTACTTTTTAATGTCTGTTTATATTAATAAAAATCCTTTTCTTTTTACACATTTGATGCCAGACTGATAACATGTGCATTGATGTTATTTTCGTCGAATATATTAAGGGATATTTTGTGTTAAAGGGTCTTGTTTCATACTTAGGTCTCAACTTTTATTTGACTCTGACCATTTTTGCACGTCACGGATTATTTTTTTTAGAAGAAAACTTTTCTTATTAATCTCATCATTTCTTAGTTAAAGCCATACTGAAAACGAGTTCCTTACCACTGTAAACTTGAAAGTTATAAATGAAATGAAAAATGGTTCATTACACTTTCGTTACCGAGTACATACTGTAAATGTTGCATCATTTAATTACCATAACTATATCTTACTTAGGACAATCTTGTTGGCTAAATGATATAATGCCAGGGATCAAGGTAAATCGATACTACCTAAAGGGTTAAACGAATTGTTTTCGTGTGATATAACGACGGCATTCGGCAAATCAGGGTCTGTTTGACAAAGGTTCGAACGATAAATTTCCTCGTACACATAAATGTATCAAGGAAAGGAGTACCTCAGAAAAGCATTAACTTAGACGTGAACGGAACTTGAGCCATATCTGTGAAAATGTTTATCTTACTTGTAAACGCTTGTCTTTTTTCATCCACAAATACAAACGCAAACCTTTAAGATTCAAATATTATGACAATTTGGTAATCGTAGACATAAAGTAAAAGATCTTTGTGAGACAGGTGCAGATTAAAAACCTAAAAGGTCTAACACAATGATACAAAGTTTTTTGGGGGTCCTTAATTACATCTCTTGACAAATTACCACTTATACGAGTTTTCCTATTGACAGTCCGTGACAACAACGGGCCAATATCGTGTTCTGCTATGTCTTTTACTGCAGAGAAACGGGTCGATTCAAATCGAAAGTAGAAATAAATTTCCGCTTCGACCGGAAATCCATTGCGACGCTTGCATTAGACAAAGCGTCGCGCGACGGGGAAAACTGTTTAATAAAAATACACAACTTGTGACCGGCCCTCTCCCATTAACCCCTTAACCCTTTACCAAACGACTGTCCCAAATTGAAAGAGTTTGCAGGCGACATTTCAAAATGTGATGAAATTGAAAATGCTCTTCAGATAGAGCTGAAAACGTTGTGGGAAAAGGAGTAATTGCTCTTAGCGAGCAATTTCTCATTTTCCCACAATGTTTTCCAGAGTCGTCTGCAAGAAAGTGGTGAAATGTCGTCATTGTTTGGTAATGGGTTAACATTGGGAACCTGGATTTTCTTCTTTATTCTACATTTCTTTTCAGTTCAAATATTTCTAATTGTAGAGGAGTTTGAGGGTATGATTTTTTTCTAATTGACACTTTTGGTGCTATAAGAGTTAACCGATCACGGTGAGTTTTAAAATATATGTCACCGTTTGTTAAGGAAAATATTTGTTATATGTTTAATTTGTTGAATTCTTTTTGTTTCCAGAATCAACACTGATTGAAATCATGTAAAGGTCAAATGTAAGCCAGTCTCCAAAGAAAACAAGGTTGTGTCTCTGCTGCACAAACAAAGGTTCTATTGCATACGCCCATGTAATTGCAACGTCTCTTTTTTATGACACATCAAGGTAGGAATATTGCTGTGCTTAAACAGAGTAACAAATGAGGAATACATACATTAAAGAAAGGAAATATTGATACGGAGAGGTGTTCTACTTATGGCATGATTTACATGTTTTACTGTCTTCAATTTATGTTATATCAATAGGGAACCTAGTTGATATATCATACACTAATCAATCTCTTTTCTGCTTCCTGGATTGATAACCATTACTTACACCGAGTGTAGCTTAATCAAAATTCGCAACATGGATCCTGCCACCTGTTGGGATTAAACCCACGACCCCCGTCTCATGAAGCCGGAATTCTACATCTGAACCCTTTATCAAATGTGGCCCCAATAAGTGGAAGATTTTAGCGAAACACGTTTAATGAGACGACTCTAATCTTTAGAGGCCTTATTTCCCGAAAATATGTCCAAGCGTTTTATGTCCTCTCATTTAGCTTACGCAAAATACGTCCAATATTTATTGGGAGCTTAACCGACGTCCATATTAAAGGCTGCTGTTCACTGAAGAGAAAATATGAATGTAAGTTAATTCACTGTATGCACATTTTAAACAAATAAAAATGATCTTATTTTGCTTTCAATTACTTTGTTTTCAGTGCGTATCATAAAAAATTACAGCGGTTGTGTAGTGTTAAAGAATTTT
Source organism: Cerastoderma edule (assembly GCA_947846245.1). Lineage (NCBI taxonomy): Eukaryota > Metazoa > Mollusca > Bivalvia > Cardiida > Cardiidae > Cerastoderma > Cerastoderma edule. The sequence goes on along the minus strand of OX401404.1, from coordinate 26,939,000 downwards.
TTTTTAAACTTTCAAGTGTCTTCACATATGTGAACAAGCATCTTTATGTCATAAGGTGTCTATTTCGCCACAATTATGTCTCCTTTTAATGTGGTCGCTTAAAACACAATCCACCGTTTTGAAAAGATAATTTGGTTTGCATGCAAAAGGAAAACAGGATAACACAGTTACACTATGACGACTTATTAGGGAAACACCGATAATATGACATAAAACGATACTGATTTAGAATATAAATCAGTTGAAATGGTGAACAGCCAAAACGAAGCAAACAGAAACAAAGACAGCGTCATGCAGTTTTGTAACTAAGATATCTTTTGCACGGTTAATTTAATGAGTTAGAGGAGACATCTGTCGGACTTGCGAATGTACACCTTGTGTTTGTAGTTTTATAATGATTTTGAGAACATTTGATACGCCTTCCTGACATAGATACGCGTGCTGATAAAGTCAAGGCTCTTTCAACCAATTTCCTCATGGCGTATTGTGTGAGTTATTAACACCGAGATCAACTACAGTCGACAGTGATAACGTTTGAAGGAACACATTCTTTGACAAATCGCATAGAAACTAGTTTGCATGGGTAAGATATTGTTACGGGAAAATCAACTTTTCTCACAATATTTTCCTAAGTTATCTACGGTAGATGACATAAGTTTTGACAAAAGTGCAGTATACATAAACAGTATACACGAGTTTAACACATATTGTAATAGACGTTGCCCTAAGCAATTGTTACACAAAAGTGAAATTTGCTCATTAGGACCAATTGTTATCGCCACATTTGTTGAGCAAATTTGACGGACACTAATTTGTGATACAGCTTTCATAACGTTTTCATGTTGGTAGCAGTATTGACTGATCATGCTGACATATCCAATGTCGCCCCATTAACTATTAAAGTTGCCCTTATTCCTACTGAATCAGTAAATCTTTATAAAGTTACCGCATTTAAGATATTTTTTAACCCTTTCCCAAACAATAACGACATTTGACCACTATGTTGCAGACGACTTTAGAAAACATTGTTGGAAAATGAGAAATTGCTCGTGACGAGCAATTTCTCCTTTTCCCACAATGTTTTCTGGCCTATTAGAAGATTTGTTTCCAATTTCATCACATTTGGAATTGTCGTCTGCAAGCTCTTTCAATTTGGGACAGTCGAAAATGTGTTGTTTGGGAACGGGTTAAACGTTGTATATAAGAGAGCTTGAAAGATATTTACGAGAACACGTGTCATCAATCAGGATAAATGCAATGTTTAATAGAGCTTCGAGCGATATTCTAGGATGGTCGCTTATTAGATAATCACCTGTCTATCTATTGGCTGATGTAATTCTGTTTCATTTTCACCCTTTTTAGACGTCACAAATATACCTAAAATCTTAGCCTAAACCATCCCTGCTTAATAACGTAACAACAACTTAATCATTACTCGTCACATTAACTATTGCCCAGATTAACTTGATCAGTTATTGAATCCAGATTAAAGTCTAGAAATCAAATCAGACACACTTTTTGATAAGCATTCAAAACGACAATCACTCCTCAGAACTAGTTTTCCCAAAGCGCGGATTATTTAATTTGACGCAGGTACTGGGAGAATAGTTAAGTCGTTACATGGCTGTGCATTTGTGTTTTTCCTTCATTCTATCCGATAGAATTACCCTATTGCTCGTGGAAGGGTGGAATCGGATAGCCCCCAGCTGCTCGCCCGTCCGCCCGGGCTCTCTATCAGGTACCTGGTCTGTACTCTTTGCCAAACGACAATTCTTTTTATTGTTTTATATTGAAAACGTTTGCAGACGACACATAAAAAATGTTTCATTTGTTCTTTTGAAATAAAGATTTTTTTGTTAGAAAGAAGGATATGGCCTTGAATGTATGAACTACTTTGTGTATCTAAGGTAAGTTTTAATAAGTTGTCTAAAGTAGTCACGTAAAAGTCACGTGTTAACCCTTTACCAAACGCCAAGTTTTCGACTGTCATAAATTGAAAGAGTTCGCAGACGACATTTCAAAATGTGGTGAAATTGAAAATCAAGCTTCTGATAGGGCAGAATTTATTGTGGTACAAGGAGAAATTGCTCGTTTAGAGCAATTTCTTTTTTTCCACAATGTTTTCCAGAGTCGTCTGCAACAAACTGGTCAAAGGTCGTTTTTATTTGGGAATGGGTTTATCAGCAAAGATCATTGTCATCAAAACCTCGTATTGGATGTGTCTTTGTCATTGTGAAGCTCTAATTACCTATTCTATCAACACTTCGCATTTGGCGGTACTCGAATCAAAACACAGTACGGCGAAAATCTCTTTCGAATACTGCTTTAAATGATTCAAATGAATCAAATCTCATAAAAAGTGTGATTTTTACGTGTAAGGTAAATGATAATCAAATATAAGTTTTGCTCCTTTGGGGAAAGATAGACACCATTGAGTTGAAAAAAAAAGGAAAGTGTATACATTGTAAAACTAAGTTGAGTAGCTAAAAATGCCAACACCTTCAATTCTAAGATAGAATCCCTATAGTTCGCCATTTTGAAACTCATTCTTCCGTCGGATTACTATGGTTGTTCTCGGTATACATCGGACGCTGCCGGAACTAGTCGTAGTGAACCGAACAGTTCCGGCACCCACCGATGTATATACCGAGAACGAGCGAAGTTATTCGACGGGAGCATGGGTTTCAAAATGGCGGATTATGGAGATTCTGCCTTTATGCGCTATTGCAATTGGTATTGTGCTATATCACCTATGTTAAGAATGCAATATCCCAATCATTTGAATAAAAATGCAACACGACTTATGTCTGTTCTTTGCTGGCCATAATTTTACTCATCATAATTGCTTTGTTTTCGGACAAATTGGATCCGTTCCATTGCAATTGTTCGGGTCCATAACTGACATTTGATACATTTTGCTTTGTTTTCGAGTACGAATTACCATTCTTATCTCTAGTATGTGTCCTTAAAACCGCTTCGGAAAGATTCCAAGTTAGCCCATGATCATGCGTTACGTACAAATACGCTTTAATGTAATACCCGAGTAATGGTTTCGCAACTTTTTGAACGAACAATCAGTCACGAAAATTGAAGAGGCGTACAAAATCATAAGCATTCAAATAGAAGCCACAAAGATGCTGCTTGCACTAGTTTCATCTTCTACCTGGTGGCGGAGGCTTTCGATTGATTTGATTTCGATATCGATATTTCGATATCGTTTTGCAATTATTTCTTTTTATAACATTATTTATTATTAAGGGACACATGTGGTTTGCTAGAGGATATGTGTACCCTTTTCACGTAGCCTCTTGAATGGGGTGTTTTAACCAATTACCAAACAATAACGACAGTTTACCACTTTATTGCAGACAACTCTGGAAAACATTGTGGGAAAAGGAGAATTTGCTCCTGACAAGCAATTTCTTATTTTCCCACAATGTTTTCTATCCTATCAGACGAATATTTTCCAATTTCATTACATTTCGAATTGTCGCCTGCAAACTTTTTTAACTTTTGGCAGTCGGAAATTTGGCGTTTGGTAGAGGGTTAAGTAAAACAATATCAACAACATTGACGCTTACAGCCGGCCATTAATTGATTGAAGAGAAATCTACACCTGACAGGTATCATGGTTAAAAGGAGGAATATTTTAAAATATAATATTTCTATCAAAACGAGCTAACACATGATATTACAAATACTTCCTGCTTTCTAGGAATATTGTTGACAATTAACTCAATTTGAATTTTAAAATGGAATAGCCCCCCACCCCCCTTGCTTTATAATCTAGTTAAACTGACCAATAAAAAGGCATCAAATATCACCCGGTAAAATCATATATTGCGGTATAATCTGGGTTCCGGGATCGCGTTTAAGGCAACTGCATAATCAGGGCCTGCTTCATCTAAAAAAGGGGGTGTACCGTCGTCAGTAAAGAAACCAACCTCGATATCCTGAATCGCTTATCTAGGAAAGTATACTTCTCATTTGCCAAAAATAGACTTGTGCCTTGTCTTCTTTGTGCTTCAAAGCACGCTTGTTTTAGTGACAAAATAATATTTCTTTTCATAGGCGAAAACACATATTTCCTACCCATCAAAGGCCGTTTATTAAGTAGCAAGAATGATTCCTTTACACATGTTTTGTAAACTATGCAAAATAGGTCAAATAATATAAAAAAAAAAATCTTCTAACTAAATGTCTACCTTTTGTAGGTAAACTGTTTGGGATCATTAGAACTGGCTTATGAAGCACGGAATCATTAATATGCTTCTTTAGATATATCGACCATAAACAGTTAATTTTGGTACGGAAGGCTTTTTTTCTCACAACACATTCGCATGTAACGTAAGGTGTCTTTGTTCGTCGTGCGCTTCTCAGTTTTGTTTACAGCGATTAATCGTAAAGGCAATAAACCGGGCAAAACAAACAAAGTGGCAACTTTAGGGAAGTATGCCCGTATCTATTGCAAAAAGAGCCATAATTCAGGAAAATGATAACCGTGTTGACTTTGGTTAAAAGGCAATGATTACAAGTCAATTAATGAAAAGTCCCATATACGATTTCCTTTTCATTGCATACACTTAACCCTTTACCAAACAATAACTACGTTTGACCACTTTGTTGCAGACGACTCTGGAAAAAAATGTGAGAAAAGGAGAACTTGCTCTTAACAAGCAACTTTTTCTTTTCCCACAATGTTTTCTGCCCTATCAGAAGATTTATTTCAAATTCATCACATTTTGGAATTTCGTCTGCAACTCTATCAATTTAGGACAGTCGAAAATTTTGCGTTTGGTAAAGGGTTAACGTTCGTCCTATTGCCTACGTGTATAGTCAAAGTCCTTTAGTAGGTGGTATCTGTAAAAGAAAATCTAGTCAATACTGCGACCAAAGGAGAACTTACTTGTTCTGCCACGGTATTGCTAACATTATTTCTAAATCAAAGTGGTATTCAATTTTCCTATCATTTCCTGCTCATTTACTGAATCGAAAATTCAAATTTGGAATTTGGAGATCCCGTTTTTCGCTGAGTCCAGGTTAACCTATTACCAAACGCCAAATTTTCGACTGTCCCAAATTCAAAGAGTTTGCAGACGCCATTTCAAAATGTGATTAATTTGAAAGATTTTTTATCTTCACATAGGGCAGAAAACTTTGTGGGAAAAGGAGAAATTGCTCGTTACGAGCAGTTTCTCCTTTCCACAATATTTTCCAGAATCGTCTGCAACAAAGTGGTTAAATGTTGTTCTTGTTTGGTAATGGATTAAAGGGTTAATGTCGCATTTCATATAATATTCCAACAGTTTGAGTTAAGTTTAGATTTATCCTTATCTTTGAATTGTCGAACAGCTTTTCTTACAGATGTTCTCACAAATTGTAAAACTTATAAATCATTTATACTTTTCCTTTAGAACAAAACAAATGGTGTTTACCTTATAAGCCTTCCAGTAACCGTTAAACCATTACTTGTGTATGCTAGTGTAAAGAATATCTACCAACACTTGCCTTCAAATGACAGCGCATTAATTACTTGAAACCTGAATTGACAAACAGTCGTTTTGAAATCGAGAGGAGAATATGGTTACAAAATTTGTATTGCCCATGCGAATTACAGAATTGTGGCTAAAAGCACACACGAAATCTTAGATTTCCATATTGAATTATGTTAAACGCTATCAAATATGTTTGTTTATACTTTACATGAATCAACAAACCTAACTTTCATACCGACATGTTCAGACTTTGACGTTGCCTTTTAAAGAGTTGTATTTCTCATTAGATTCCTTTTACTGATTGCGACGGCTATAATCCCATGTAAACATAAACACATCGAAAATGTTTTGGTCTTAAACATAGGTACCTATATTCATAACCTAAAACCTACCTACCTTTATAGTTAATAGCTAACAAAACATACTTAGGAGTGGGACTCAATTAGATTAACCCTTTCCAAAACGCCAAATTTTCGACTGTTCCAAATTGAAAGAGTTTGCAGACGACATTTCAAAATGTGATGAAATTGGAAAGTGATCTTCTGATAGAGTAGAAAACATGTGGGATAAGGAGAAAATGCTCATCACAGTGTTTTCTAAAGTCGTCTGCAACAAAGTGGTCAAATGTCGTTATTGTTTGGGAAAGGGCTAAAGCTTCCGTCCCAATCCAATTGTACAGAAAAATAATGAAATATGTTTTAACTAAAACCTAAAAACACTTCCAATAACTACCTACTTCGGCTCAATAATGGTCTCGCCAAAATAGGAGCGATAGGTAAACGACAGTATATATGTATAATCAATTCCGAAAGTGACCATTTTTTTTCTTTAATCATATTTTATTTCCAAAAAAAAAAACATTCACATGATTTCTGTACAAACATTTAACTAGACAAAACATACATACATACAACACATGCAGAACATCAATAATCATCATATCATTAGAATGCACAAGGAATAGGCTACAAGTTGGGCTGAAAGGGACCATCGTTATACTGCTGGTAGAAATTAATTTTACCTGCCTCCTTGTGTGACGAAAACGGATTGATTTAAACTATACCGCCATGACATAATGACACTGATACGAACATCTATGAAAATTTGCATTAATCCACTGATAAGCATTGGATCAATTGTGACCCTGTTTCTTTTTTTTTTTCTTTTTTTTTTCTTTTTTTTTTTTTTCATTTCAAACATTTTTTACTACAAGAAAGTTTAACCCTTTACCAAAGGCCAAATTATCAACTGTCCCAATTCAAAGAGTTTATAAATGACATTTCAAATGAAGATGAAATTGGAAAACAATCTTCTGTTAGGCCAGACAAGATTTTGGGAAAAATCAAAAATATAATTCAACCCTACAGTATTGACAATTATGATTTCTTGGCGATATTGTAATAGAAACTAATGTGAGAAACAGATAAACTACTCACAGCGAACAGTTTTTCCCCGATTTCATCAATAGTTTCATGTTTCCGACTCAAATTAATTGAAATAAGTACATCAGACCATAAGAGAAAACAGCTTTGATTCGATGTTATCTTAGGTTTGTCAATATACCAATACAAGTATACATAATATGTAAATACCATTGGGGGTGACGATCCAAAACCGCTTGTTAGAACGTAACGGAACATGCTGATCCTATTTGCCTTTCCACACTACGGCCACATTTTATCATCTTTCAAACGATTGCTTGTCTTAAATACTATTGAAGTTATCTACAGACCAAATAAACAAACAGATAAACAATTACATTAGGATCATTAAATAATGAACAACACGAATTAATGTGCATTCATTATTCTAACAGAATCGTAATAAAAGCACCTTGCGGAGCCACAGCGGAGTAATACTGCGGTGTTATGAGAAAATGTTAATTAAAAAAAGAAGTCCCTAGAAAACAGCTCTAGCTGTTATACGCTAATGGAAATACGTTTGATATAATGTTTGAATAATTTATTGAGTCTAAATGAGAGATCTTCCCGCGCCCTACCTTATCTAAAGCGATTGCAAATAAGAATCATAAAGTAGAAAGCACTTAGTAACAGAATTCGAGCGAAGTCGTGCGTAAATCGGTCTCAATGCAGCGGCGTTAAGAGACGCTCAGTATCAAGCATTGAGTATATAAACATTTTTTGTCGAAAACTTTCCGAAAAAGAGTACGGCTATTGCTAAGTTTATATAAAGTCTGGCCAAGAATAGATATAGAACTAGCTTACAATAAACTATACATAATCGCCCTTGATCGTCCAGTACAATTTAAACGGAGGTGATTTTGATATGTCGTGACATAGTTTACTACTTAATTTTTCTATTGTGTTTCATGAAAATGACATTTAGATAACTGAAGCCTGAAACCGGAACACACTGGTCTGGATCAGCCAGTAACCTGAAAGATGTTACCAAGGGCTGATCTGAGACGTCAATTTACTATGAAGTATTTTGACCCTCATCTGGGATGGCCTGAAAAATTGCTATTGAATCCATCGGAGGCGGAAGCAGTCTTCGAAATACACACATGGACGTTGGACAAGTCGACTATATATATAATACGCACATGGACGTTGGACAAGTCGACTATATATATAATACGCTCATGGACGTTGGACAAGTCGACTATATATATAATACGCACATGGACGTTGGACAAGTCGACTATATATATAATACGCACATGGACGTTGGACAAGTCGACTATATATATAATACGCACATGGACGTTGGACAAGTCGACTATATATATAATACGCACATGGACGTTGGACAAGTCGACTATATATATAATACGCACATGGACGTTGGACAAGTCGACTATATATAACTGAATAACTAAGTCGCCAGGTTGTTGATGGTGGAGTGCCCTGGACCTCTTTTATCCAAGGACAGGGCTCATCTATATTGCATGGATTCAATTAATTGATGAATTACTGCATATCTCAAAGGCGATTTTCCACTGCAGACTTAATGCCTCTTTGAGAACAAATACCTTTTATGATTGCGAAATAAAGGTAACTCTTCATGCGGTTGTTCCATACGATGACATATTGTCATAGAGATTGAAAGAAAGTTGTGAATATGATTTATTTCACTTTTGGCAGCCTTTCCGTTATATCGGAGCAATAATTCAGATTGATCAAGGTACCTAGATTCTTAAAAGCACACTCTTTTTTGCCGGGAACTTACTTTTTAGTCATATTATTTCGCTGTCACTTATAGCGAACGGAAGGAAAGTCACTACTTGTGTTGCTTTGGGTCAAAATGCTTTGCCGACTCTAGAAAACCGAGCATTGCATTGGTCTTTGTGTCAGTTTTCAGATGCCATCGACATTTAAGAATCTACTAAGCAAGAGTAAGACGTTTGGTCTTAACAGTTTCAGACTTAAAGTAACACAGTTTCAGATATATTATAAAAAGACACAAAGTGTTGTCACTAGACAGATATTTTTTATGGCGTGTCACGTTGGCTTAAACATTCAGTTTTACTATACTCATTTAAAGTCATTGATAAACCCTTAATCAAACAATGGAATACATCTCTCACACATTCCTTGCTGCAAGACGATCTTTAGTTCTCAAAAGATAATTTTTATTATATCTAGATATGAATTTGGGGCTGATCAGAATTTTTAAACAACAGCTTACGTCAACATACTGCAAGAATTCAGTATCATCTATGATAATTGACATAAACAACGGAAACAAAGGGATATATTTCTCATTATGAGTAATTGATACATCTTCACAATAGTTTTTTTTTTAAATATTTGGCTGCAGGTGTCGAATCTGGAGTGATGGGTAAGAAATAATCGATTCGTCGTCCTTTATCAAGGTTTCCGATAAGCAACACCTTTCCGCTAATCAGTCCAATCGGCTATAAAGTCCAAGACGTTAACATGATCGCGGAGGTTTAATAGCCTTCGTGCACGCAAGTCGGTTTGATGATTGTTTTTTTTCTTACGAATAAATGATGTATCTTACCTTTTCATCGTAATCCTTCTTATCCGCAACCTATAACCATCTGGTAAAGAGGGTAAAGATGTAGTATATTGGTATTTAAGATATGGTTAAGTGTTTAAAGAGTTCATTCTGTAAAACATCTATGACTTCCGACCTGGGAAGTCATTAAAATTGCTAAAAATGCCTTGTCTCAAGTCATATTCAGATTGAGGATATTCACGGATAACAATGTCGTTTGGAACCGTGCCTTGAAAGTCCGTCGACCCTAGAAACCATTACGATTTGAAAATTTAAACAAAATCGAACGGACCATTTTGTAAATCCGTGAAGCAGAGGTTCCGAGAGAATGCGTTTGCATTGATTGCCAAATTTTTAGAGCTGCTGTGTCATTATTTTCACAAATAGCCCCCAATTTTAAACGTTATGTGTGCAAAACAATGGTTTGAATATCTTCCAATAGTTTACTAATTAATCAAGTAACTTGAAAAACTACCGTTTACGAGTAGTCCCCTGTTCCATATAATTTACTTTTTATTCCATAATCGTGTCTTTGCTTTAGTGTATCTAACACCAACCGTAAAAGTCTTCCTTTCATTTCTATTGAAAGGTAGTCGGAATGATCCAGACGTAGATATTTCACAGCTTGGATCATCCGAGTTAATTTAAAGGTAGATGGGTGTAAAAATAAACATCTTCACCTGTTATGATACTTAAGAATCTCACGAGATAAAAGATTTTCGCGTGACCAAGATCCCATTGCCTTACATTTCCGCGTACATCATCTTGCGACTTCACGCGAAAAGACACGTGGTTTTATCTCCAAGTCTCGTCGATAGTTAAGAATGTTTATTGCATCGCGTGACTTTATGACGTTGTTGTTAACACAGTAGCTGTCATTCGGCCACACCTTGAAAGGAGTGTAACTTTATTATGTCTTCCCCCTCCATTTTTAGTGCCGAGGAATATTTACGTAATCTATCAAACCGCTGTGTTATATTAGGCTTTGTGTAGGGTTCCAAATGAATACAATAATAGAAAATGTACCTAATGGCATATGAAAAATGATAAGTGCATTAGTTATTTCTATCGTACATTTACAATTAAAGTATTTTATGTAATATTTCATCAAATCATTTATTCTTATAGGATGTCATGTCTGGTCCGAACTCAATGCAAAGATAGATAGTATCAATAATGTTTTACAATGATATGAATTTAGCCGTTTACCTCGTGTACTCGTTTATACCTTATGGCAACTGCAACAGAAGACCTGAATTTGTGACAAAAAAAGACATTGCCCACCATAAGCAATTCCAATTTTTGTTTCAATCGTTTATTTCAAATATGGGGAAAACGTTATTTTTGATTGGTTATAGAGATTTTCTGAGGAAAATTTGGACCATGCAATAAATTCTTAATAGAAGAATTTGTCAAAAAGCAAAACTAGAACCTAAAACACAGAAAAGTTGAAGTAAAAATGTAATTAAGCCCTTTTTAAGTCCCTTTGTTTAATGTTTTAAGCATCAAAATATGTTCGAAGGCGCCAATAGATGTCTGTATGTCGTGACGATTAACCAACATGTCGGCTATAGACTCATACCGTAGATTATAACACGAAATGAGAGTATTCTTATCAACAAACTATCGTTTCAGCGATCAATAATTCTTACGTTTTTTATGTATCTGAGGTATTCTATTGTCCTTTTACAGTGTTTTTAATTTGAACCAATGTGGACGCTATTTGTGTTGGATGTCAATAGCGTTTTAAACATTATGTCATTCGATTCGTCGTAGTTACTGAATTTACACCTATCTATGCCCCTTGCATTTCCATGTCAGTAATGAACATTATTCTTTCCAGATGCTTTCCGAATGAACTCATTTTGTTCGGGATGAAAGACGACAAAGTAATCTTACAGAAGTGGACCCTGACCTTTTTATGTGCTCAAATTGAACTTTCGTCCCGTTTTGTTATCGTTTATGAAAGGGATATGATCTATTAAACGTCAAACATGAGAAGTTTCGTCGTCATTAAATATTTCAAAAGAATCTTCGTGTGGAACAAATGGTGTTATGTCTGAAGACTATCTGAGGCAAAGCTCTTAAACCACACACGCTTAATGGAATGTCCTTAAACCCTTCTGTCACAGACCATCAAATAGACTTATGATTGGCTAACACGAGATACAGATATTGTACAAGGCATTACATATAACGCATTTGTCTAAATATAACTTTATCAAACAAATGGCCGAAGACAATCTTTATACGTTTGTTAACCTTCACACCATGAATTAATATATTTATTACGCTTCGAACTGCTTGTTCACTGATATGAGGAAATTGAATTGGAAGTTGAAACTTGTTATTTTTTAAACTACACAACAGCAGCACTGGTGTATGATATGCACGGGAGAATAGCAATTAGAAACAAAACTAGTTCGTACATGATTTTGTAAAGCCTGTATACAATGAATTAATATGTATTTTAACCCAAAAGCGTCACATCGCTTTTGGGATCTACTGTATATAGACGGTACATTTTTGGGTAACTTAACGCTTCCTTAATCAATTATGCTTTCAATAGCTACTTTAAATTGTATATCAAACAACAATAATAATTGTACTGTTTCAAAGACATTTTATTTTGAATCTCAAATTTTCTCATATGTAAAAAAGCACCTTTAATTCCTCAGTTTAACAAATCCACTTTACAAAGCACCGTTGCAATGGTAACCTTCTTTAACAAGCAACCCACACTTGTCAAAAGAGTATGTAATTCTCCCGACCACTTTTTCAAATCAGTAATTGGTTTCGATTGGGACCAGTAAGAAATTCCCATATGGGGAAATTGAATAAACGAAGAATGACTTTGTCTTATATGGCAATCTGACTTATTAACCATGCTTGGTTGAGTTTAACATTGGTGCAGTACGATCGATGTTGTCGATGGTATATGGTTTTAGTAGGTAAACATTGTTAAGTCGCATAAGCAACAGTAATGTCTCAAATGTTGAAGTAATTTCATATACTGTAAAGGTTTAAAGACTTAGCACATTACTAGACAACAATGACTTTTAACCAGTTTGTTGCAGACGACTCTAGAAGTAATTTTGGGAAAGGAGAAATTGCTGTGACGAACAATTTCTTCTTTTCCTACAATGTTTTCTGCCCCTTCAGATGATTATTTTCCAATTCCATCACATTTCTAAACGTCCTCTGCAAACTCTTTCAATTGCGGACAGACGAAAATTTGGCTTTTGGTAAGGGGTTAAAGACTTAATACAAGTCCAATAAACCCTGCATACCCAATAATTGACTCATGGTTTAAAGATATCGGCTGTTGAAAAGTCATAAATATTTGTCGTTTGGGTGTGCAGTAAACTGTCCGAGTGTGAAATTGAATGTGCTGCATTTATAGGCGTATAAATAAGTATATATATATCTAATAAGTTCAATCGCTGTTTTTACTAAATGCTCCAAACGTTGGGCAAATAAGTGTTACAATTGTTAGCTTTTTTCCCTTAAATTGTATGTACAAATCTTAAAGTTAATGCATCAATACTTCATAGTTTAACATGTTTACCAATGACAGAATAAATTCATAAAATTATGTACAGTATCCTTTTGCCACAGTTGTTTCTCATAAGACCTTTATTGTTTGCCATGATTTGTTTTTTACCCAATATAAAATCAAAGAATTGTATGTCATCTGTTGGCGTCTGCTGATGCTTTGACATGGATGCAGCCACGTTTTCAAACTTTAGGAAATGGGATTTTAAAGATTTCCAAGAAGCCCTTTCCAACCATCCCGATACAACGATACATAGGTAATAGAAATTCGGCATTTTTATGGTGATACCTTTTTTGCAAGATTATTTCATTTCAAGTTGACTTTTGATATTTCATTTTCTTGACTTATTTTTTACGACCGTATAAAACTTGTATCATAATTCTACGGTCTTTAATTGCCGCTTTATAATGTTAATGGTGTCTCTTTTCCAGACGCATTAGTTTATATTAACAATGCATCACCGGCAAATGGGGCTTATTTGATATCACCCAACCAATCGTGTATCGTCTTACTTCATAACGCCCCATGTTGACACTTCTGCTGCAGAAGACTGTAGAAGATATTGTTACGAAAGGATTATCTGCTAAATGTCACAATGGCTTCTACCGAAATGCTTGAAAAACGTGAATATTCTATTTTTTTTTGTGTGCAGTGTATTGTTGCTATCAATTTTGACAAGTCACCATTTCTCATACGGGGAATGGATTTATATGTATCACTCAGCGTCTTAGTCAGCGTTATTCAAGGGGCTCGTCCGATCAAGCCAACCTTCATTCATCAACTAGGTTGTTGTGTGGTACTGACCAGCTGAGGAAACAAGAAGAGAATCGTCGTGCTGAGTGATAAACTACTGTAAAGAACGTTAAAAACTTCGTTAAACCAACCAACTCAAGTCTACAACCGTCCATATACGGAAGGGCGGTTCTATCAGCCGTGCTGCTCTCAAGGTGCAGTCTGATCTTGGTTGGCATTTTGTCGTAATGTAATCTTGTTAATAAAATACAAGTTTTGGCCAGAGATCGGTGATGATGAGCCAGAATATCTGGTTCTGGTTGGCATTTTACGAGGCTATCTTTATGTAAGGCATTTGTCAATATTGGTAAGAAGTCGATGGCAAATTCTACCATCAGAAAGGTCAGATTTTGTACCCATGAAAATGAGATTTCAGTACCGTTACCTTCCCTAGTCTGAAACAGTCTCGACTAAGCATATGGCTTATGCATGTTGGTCTATTGTAACCGGTCTATGATTCTATAAACAATTACTAAAGGGATCGCTATGGAGGATATGTTTTCCAGAGAAAGGAGATACTTTTCATGAGAGCAAATCTTCCCGCTGCAACAATCATTTCGAACTTTATGCCCACCAAACTCGCAAAGTTTTAGGTGTGTCGGGTTTGCACATTACCAAACAAAAACGACATTTGACCAGTTTGATGGCTACGACTTTGGAAAACATTGTGGGAAAAGGGGAAATTGCTCTTAACGAACAATTTCTCATTTTTCCATAATGTGTTCTGTCCTATCAAAAGATCATTCACCAATTTCATCACATTTTGATATGTCGTTTGCAAATTCGTCCAATATGGGACATTAGAAATGTATGCGTTTAGTAAAGGATTAAGGGTTAATAATTTCGAAAAGTGAAAACAGAAAATAGGTCGCCGTATTTATGAATTAATATCTTTGATAACAGTTTTCAAATTAAGTAGCGTAACATCGATGAATGATAACGGATGATGCAGTTGAATTAAAAAGTGCTTCGTAATTGACACAGTTTATGAACTAGCAAACGAACCCAACTTAAACTACAGTATCAGGGTGGTGTTTCTTTTTCATGTTTTTTTTTCACTACATAGGTCGTTTGGCAATATCTTTGGAACTACATGGTTAAGTAAATCAGTGTCACTACAGTTCACGACGGCTATAATGTCAGGTAAATATAAACACATCAGAATGATTTGGTCTAAATATAGGTACCCATTTGTATTACCAAAAATTTACATAACTTTACATTATCAAAACATCATGTTAAAAATACAAATTTGATATTTTGCTATAATGATAATAATTTGTACAGTATTTGTACATTACCTATACCTACCTACTTCTTCTTAATAATGGACTCGTCCATTCATCGCAGATAGATAAGCGACTGTAAATCAAGATGGACAAGGTAATTCTATCTTGTAGTTAAATCAAACAATTTAAAACTATGATTTGTATGTAAATTTGATAATATATATGTGTACAATTCAATGATGGTTTTGCATTCTCAAAGTTTTTCACGAATCTAAAGGTGAGGCATTTGTATACTGCTTCAATTTGGGACCCACATAACATCAGGCAGTCAAACCAGATTAAAAAGTTCAACGCAGGGCGGCAAGGTTCACCACAAGGAATTACAGTGACAGACAACCCGGATGCATAACACAGATGGTCAACAGCCTAGGATGGGAACCACTTCAGGTTAGAAGAGTAAAGATCCGCCTCCTTCTACTATTCAAGATCCAGCATGCAATAGTTGCCATCCCAGCAGACAACTACCTCATACCTTCAGACATAAGAACAAGAGGTCAACACACATTCCGAGTACCAACAACAAACCGGGATGTATACAAGTACTCATTCTTCCCAAGAACGATCAGAGACTGGAACAGCTTGCCTCCGCCAGCCGCAGCAGCTTGTTCCCTGGAAGAATTTAAGGGGGTCTTGAGTAGCATTCCGGCTACTCAGTTCCAGTAGACATAGCTGGAACTTGTTTTTAATTGTAAATATTGCCATTTGGGCTTTTAATCCTGACCGTCATGCCGTAGTATAACGCTCTTAATTGAGTCAACTACTTAACTGGGAGAAGAAGAAGTATGAAACTTACATTCTAGAACCCAATGACATTGATTATACATGTTATAACATTTACATCGTAATGTGGCAACCTTATAATCTTGCAATATGATGTTGATACAACAATGCTTGATAACCACTTGTCTGGTGTATACAGGGAAGCCTCGTTTATCCGGACCCCGCTTATCCGGATGTCTCGCAATCCGAACGAAATTGTAAGGGAACGGAAATTATTTGACCAGTTTGTTGCAGACGACGTTTGAAAACATTGTGGGTAAAGGAGAAATTGCTCGTGACGAGCAATTTCTCCTTTTCCCACAATGTTTTCTGCCATATCAGAAGATTATCTTTGAATTTTATCACGTTTTGATATGTCGTCTGCAAACTCTTTCAATTTGGGACGGTCGACTATTTGGCGTTTGCTAAAGGGTTATAAGTTTACACGTGCATACAGAATGTTTATGTCTTAATGTGTATTAGAACATGCTCTGCTTCATTAGTCCGGATTATTCGGTAATCCGGACATTTCATTGGGAACGGACATGTTCGGATTAACGAGACATCACTGTATTCTTTTCAAGTCTACTGCAGCATAAAACTCTACAATAAACCATTCATAACGAGCAATTCCTCCCTTTTGTCACAATGATTTCTAACCAAAGAAATAACAAATAGAAAGGTTTCTTCAGTTTTAATGATCTGAAGTTGTCATCGGATATTGATTATAATGCACCAATTGTGCTGAAGGATTGAATTAAAGGATGAGAGAGGAAAGGAAACGACCATTTAAAGCGCGCATGTTCTCTCTGGCGCCATGCTGTGTCCATGAATTGGAAATGCCATTTGTCTTTCAAGGATTATCTCTTTTTAAACGAGACAAGAACATTCGCTGGTCCTTCGAGAGTGGTCTAACCAAAACTAAAGCATCCAATAATGATTTTTATTTCGAATCATTCCGCATGAGTAGAATCCGACTAAAGAACCGATTTGTAAAACGTTCCACAAAGAACTTCCAGAATTTCAGTGTAAAGTGTAAGAAACATGTAAGAAAACTAAACATTGTTTTGATTTTCAAAACATGTTCATGTCATCCGTGGTCGTCCTATCCTGCCTTAGCCCAAATACGAAAACGTTTCTAAACGATTTTCAGCTATATAAAATATGTACCTTCCGATTAAGTGTACTTTGGGTTTTCTTACAACAAATAATTATCCAACCCACATATGGCGAAATGAAATGTGAAAGGAAATTGCTTTTTTTAAAGAAAGTTGTTGTTTTAGGTGATTTGTTTGTGTGTGTGTTTTTTGGGGTTTTTTTTCCGTTTTTTTTTATTCTTGCTACTAAAACAGTCTAGTCGGTATTGGCCAAGTGATTGAAGATTATACATGCAGTGTAAATTGTGAATTTCAATTCTGTGTTTTATCTACATCTTCTTTCAATCTGGGCGAATTACAACATTCGCCAAAGGGGTATTGGTGAAGGAAACCCGATGAAAAGGACCGACTAGAAAGCTGAGGGTAAGGGCCGCCACCAATTCTCCAAGCAATCGCCGTATAATTGAATAATAACAGGGGGAGACCTTCAGCCCATCATTTTTCCATTCTTTGTCATTTTAGAAATGTCAAACTCAATAAATCGCATAATTACGGGGGATATGATCCCTCTTATTTTCTTCAGTTCCACTCAATTTCGCACAAAAGAAATCCTTTCCGCTCGAAGAAAAATGCCAGTCTGCGCATGTCTTCCACGCCGACACGTGACTCGCGTCGGTCTCGCGCTGGTCTCGGGGACGGTTTTCTTCGCTGACATTTATAAACGTTTATCAAAGTTCTTAAACGGTCCGATGTGTAATCAAATCTAGACAATAACCCTCCATTAGAGCGGTATATGAATAAGCACGTGACCTTTGGCGTTTGATTCGTACTGATAGGAGCGCTATTGGAGACTCGTTAAAGTGCGCTTTAATGACAATGGCCGGAGGGTTACGTCACGGCAATCCGGATCCGCATATTAAACAGAGGCTTCTTGTTTGAAAACAAGATGGCGGATAGTGTGTCGCTAACATGTGGCCGAACACAGACGACTGTTGCTAGATACAATAACGCAAGTACGCCAGTTTGAAATTAAAAGGAAACTATACTGAATAGGCGACTTGTCTTAAACGGTAGTTTTTCAATTAGTTTGATTATTATTAAACTGTAGAAGACATACATTTCAACCTTTGTTTCCACACATTGCGATCGAAACTTTTGAAGATAATGACAGAGAAGCTTTGGCGTTTTGGCAATCAATGCAATTGCAGTGTCTTGAAACCTCTCATTTACCGATTAATGTATGTGGTCAATCTGATTTTATTTTCACTTTTAAATCGTTATAGTTTTTTGTGTTAACGAGCATGGGCGTACAGGAAACGCGGAACACTGGTGTATTTTCAGGTGCCGAGTCCGTCTGTCGTCAGCAGAGGCTGATGACCTTCCAGCAACAGTTCCCGATTATTCCATTCCTTACTACATAATAATACTCCTGTATACTTCAGTTTGAGGCGTCTGCTGCAAAGAGACTTAGAAACAATTGCGAAAAAATTATTCATTATGAGGAATTGATATATACATTAGGAATGGTCTTATATAGAGTATAAATGTGATTTGAAAAAGCGATCCAGAGATTAGAGAAATGAGTTAATGTAAAGAAGTAAATCAAAAAAGAAAGATAACTAAAGATAAGCAAGAATAATAGAAAATCTTAATGTCAAACATTTGGTATCATCATATTAAAGAATTTCGGATGAACGAATTTTCGTGGAAATCTTATTTTATCTTAATTTTGATACGAATTAAAAAAAAAAGGGAAAAACGTGCGTGAAACATCTGAGTCATAGCTTTGTAGGATATCTACAAGCAAGTAAATTTCATTCCAATGTTGAAAGAAAATCTTTAATTGTGCTTTAAATTCATTATTCGTTTTCAAAGAATATTGTTTTCTAAACGGTGTGAACCATAACGTCATCACAACAGCTAGTAATACATGCGTTTATCCAAACGCAAATATTAGGATCCCTTAGCATATGGTTTAGTTTCTGACTGAGCCTATTGACAATGTTTGCTGACGACACTTGGAAATGTGTCCAAATATTGTATAGGATTGCTTCTACAAGACATTTTTTTTATTTGAAATTCGAGGAAATTCAATAAAGAGCAATATTTTCATTTCAAACTAAAAAGATCTGCAAAAGCCACCCATAATAAAAACGCCAAATCAAGGAATCGTTCTGTATCGGACTGAATTATCTTGAAGAAATCTTCGCCGCGTTTTGATTGGTCGAGCGTCGAAATGGCCAATACGAGCAGACAAGGTCTCGTTTCCTTATCCCGATGTTATTGGCTAAGAATAGTTTCTTTGGGCGAAGATGCTGCTGTAAGATGTATCATTGGAATCGGATTTTTATGATAGGCTACTCCTCGGATTATATATGGTGTGTTCTCGAATATGATGGGCCAGCCACAATTCGCCGGTCTGCGATTTTATTCATTAAGTTGTTGGTTTGTTTTATCGTGTTCATTATGTATATCTGTTGTATTTCTGCGGTGGTTAGGTTACATACGGTTGTTTTTTTTCGGGATTTTTTATGTGATTGTTCTACGAGATGCGGGCAATGGAAAGATACCATACTGACTAGAATCGTTTTGAAGCTAACGCAAAGATTTGTATTTCGAGAAAAATGTCAATAAAGTTATCTGCTACAGAAGTGTTGAAATGTTTCTAAAATGGTATTTTTGAAGCAAGTTTGGTGCCTGAAAAAAAAATAATCACGCGAGCATTTATATTTCTTTCTCCCTTTTAACATTTTTTCTTCTCCGAACCACCATAACTACCTGCAACTCAATTGTATCCGCCCTTAATGTGTTTACACATTTGTTTGATAAGAATGTAGTAGTTTTAAATGCAAAATACATAAAGAAATTAAGAACTCCGTACAAAAAAAGTATTTTAAGAACACTTGTTTCAAATGTACTCATAGAATACTCGCTGAAATCTACAAATGACACGAAAAGTTTTATCATGAAACACATGCTTGACTTGACTTACTTTAAACCCTTTTGCCAACTAATATGTTGGTTTGAAAACATACCTTACCATGTCCCCTTATATGGAATTATGTGTTGCGTTTATATGTACAACAACAGCAGATCAATGTTATGTAGTTTGAGATGCATCATTCCATCTGAGACAATTTGTAGGAAATAGTGTGGTAAAAGAGGATATAAGTCGTCGTTTTAATTCGTTTTCTGTATGAGAGTTTAATCCGGAATCCATGAGGTAAACAGTTAAATCTAGACTGATCACCTTTCTTTACCTTATCCATAAATTACTAATTGAATTTGTTGCAAGGGTAGCCTTTGATGGATTGTTTAAAAAGTTCATTCAAAAATGACGTATCACATACAGGGATTGGTTACGATTTCAAGCAGTTAAGCTTCGGGGTAACTACTTTTAAAGAATGGAGAGAAAAAATCGATATTTCCAATGTTTGAAGTGAAAATGGATAACTTCAAATCCCATTTTCTTAAGTCAATACTTAACGAATCGGTATTATTGCCTCTTAACCCTTTACCAGGCGCAAAAGTTTCGACTGTCCCAAATTGAAAATGTTTCCAGACGACATTTCAAATTGTGATAAAATTGAAAAATTATCTTCTGTTAGGACAGAAAACATTGTGGAAAAAGGAGAAATTGCTCGTTCAGAGCAATTTCTCCTTTTTCAACTATGTTATCCAGAATCGTCTCCCAACTGGTCAAAAGTCGTTATTGTTTGCTAATGGGTTTAAATACTCACAACGTTCTGTAATCAAACGCTCTCTACCATACTGCTGCTGAGTTATTTATGTTTAGCCCAGGCTAAGCACAATTAAAAATTTCACCATAGGGAAACGTAAATAACTCTATGATCTTATTGTCCATACAAACTAAAAGATTCTCTGTTCGATTCTGCAGTCACCCTGAAATCATTATCAATGTTTCAAAATTGTGGGAAGGGTTCCTGAATAAAGACAGAAGAGTGAAAGCCGAGAAAAGCCCACGCTTCAATGAATATGAATTGGAACATTAGAAAAGCCTTTAATGTGGCTCGGTTTGTTTTGTCTCCTGTAGTCTTAGCATTATTGTTCCAAGAATTTTATTCCAATTGTTAAATAGATCGAAGATACATTGTACCTGGCATTCAGTTAATTTCGTATTCTTTTGTTCGCTTAGAAGACTATTGTCTTTCCTGTCAAGAATCGCTCTTTGTGTTTTTCTCGCTCTTGTTTCGCTGAAAGTGGATTTTATCGCCAGCATTGATCGACGGTGTTGGATTCCATCACGAAGCGCTTTCAGTTACTCCTGAACACTTTCAATGACGTGTCATCGGACATTCACTTGCAGAAATACAGTTATCTCTTTTCTGAACCTAACGCTATATTAATCGTTCCCAATTAAATGCAGTTCTGTTTGATAACTTTTAGTTTTAATTGGGAGTTAATGGTATGATAAGATGGGTATGGGAATAGAAAACATTCTAAATTTTCTACACAGAATGAACTTTTAAAACGCACTCTAGTATAATATATATGTTTTAGCAAAACCTTGATTCTTTTTCCATCATGAATCGATTTCACGAGGATTTGAACCTTATATTACAAGTCACAAACTTACGCCACCCGACCAAAGAGGCCATAATGTGACTAAGAAAACTAGGCCGTAGGTACGCATTTGTTCGATTGGTTTGGCAGGTTAATGGAATTTTAGATATTGCGTCTTTTAATCACTTTCATATTATACCATTTCAGTCACTCTATCGAACCATGAATCTTAGAAATTCTATTTAGATATCAAACCACTTTGTCCCGAGCCAATGGGTGCCACCAGCTGCTGTCCCTTGCGCTAACCAAACAATATGCTTTACTAAAGTACGTCTTCATTATGTGGGCTTGCTTGGTCTTCTTTCAACGATTTTTAGACCAAAAAAAATCAGAGAAGTATGATATAAAATTTCGAAAATAACTCTTTTTTCAAAATAGCCTTACCTTACTCAGAAGTATTCACTATTGCTTTAATCTAGAACTGTGGAACACAAATTCAATCAAGCTTTCAAACCAAATTAAGACACTCATAACTGTATAACGTAGACCCATGTACGGCTTATATTCCTCTACCCTCTTCCTTAATTCTCTACTTCCTACTTTGTTGGTATTTGTTGGAATCGTTTGGACACAAAATATGCTTAGTCAAACAATACTTTGTGAAACAATGAAGTTCATCTTCGAGTTTGTAAGGCTGTTTAATGCCTGTTTCTATCATGATTTCATTTGTTAAAAATCATGGGGTAAGGGAATTCCGAGATATCAAAGCACGTATCGATTTTTGAACCATTTATAAAGATATATTTAATTTCGAGTCAGTGAAAGATAAGATAAATTGGAATTCCCGGGAGTCGCCATTTACTACATTATTTACGATATTCGTTTGTTCCTCCCTTCGATCCAAGCTGAATCAATCCCTCGCCGGTAATGTTGTTACACTATTTCCTTTCTCGTAAACAATAGAGTGAAAGTATTCAGTTGTCTTTCGTATTGACCTTATCAATTAGAGAAATGTGTTCTCATTCTAATCTCATATGAATGGACGTAATTGATTCTCATTATTGAGCCGTGATTCGACGAAAGAGTCGCCTTCCAACACTACAGTAAGTGCGTCATATAATGTCAATCCTGCAAAAGAAACCCGAAACTTGTTCTAAATAAATTTTATTTAGAAATGTGTATAAGAAGGTAAATAAATCGTTAATACAGAGATGAGTGTACAAGGTTTAGCCAAATGATTATCATAACACTGTTCATAACACCCGGTTCCATTGGCCTAAAAGCCATTTTCTATGGCAAGATTGACATCTATACATATTCACGGTACATGTTTATTCAATTAGTTCAAAAGTTTTAGATTAAAATCTTTTTTGAAGTCTACAAATGTATCCAAATTGATTGTGGATTTTTCTTAAAATAATTCGGAGATAGCATCCATTTTAACGTAAAGTCGCTCAAGAAGTTAACGGAGATATCCAAGATGCATTCCAATATCTATGCCATCTTCGTAAGGGAGTGCGCACATCGGAGATTGCAAATTACTACCACAAATACTACGATAATGTTGGCCCCTGTGGATGCTCTTTCCTACAACACATACTTCTCAAAACGAGGGTTCAATGCACAACTACAATTAGTGCTTCATGAATATGAAGCACTAACTATAGTATTGCATAAAATCCTCGAAAAGACACTAAGGTCCCCTAACAAACCTGAACAGACGGACAAAACCACCTGATCAGACATGACACCAAACACAAATTTTTAACGGTACATTTTTGGTATGCCGAAAGGTCACGTGGTAATAAAGAGAACGATGTCCTTCACCGGAAGTCGTATGTTCTTATCGCACTTTCATCGACAGTCGGAGAACAAAGATGGCGGAAGGAAGAGTCATTGGTGCTTTGGCTGGTATTATGGCGGGATTTTCCAAGCGGCTGGGTGAACAAGATTGTACTCTTTAGCGTCGTAAAGGACCGCATTGTTGCTAGCCCACGGCGACATCCGGTTGAATGATTATATCCTAGTAGATGGATGGGAAGAGTACATTTCGAAAGCATCAAACAATGAGTAAAGACCATTATAGTGGAATGGCACTTATGATTTAAGCCTGTTAACAAAATAGTGTGATGAAGATGATTGTTTAAGAAATGGGAATATTCTCGTAGGAATTAGTTTGGTCAATGATTGAAAGACGTAAACGCAACTATCTTCATATTGCTGAATATTATTTACATTTCTAGCTATCTTAACCTTTTCTTTTTCGTTTCTCCCGATAAATTCAACGCCATAGTGGACGCTTTTGGACTTATAGATACATTTAAAATAAAAACAGCAATCGATCATTCTAAACAATGAACAAATCACCTTAGAATTAAGTTTTAATCGTTTAACCAAGAATTACATATTACTCGTGACAAACCGATGTGGTCTTATCCACTTCTCCTTTTTTGCGCTTGCTGAATGGATGATTCATAATGGTACGGCCAACATATTTCAATCTGATTGGTTGATTCGCGCTCAATTCACATTTCCAGCTTTTTTCAAAAGGTCCGCCCAAGAAGAAACAACTGACGCATTACTCAAAGTTGTTGAGTAATTATTACACGGGTCTGGAAGAGTTGATACACGTAAGTAAGATGTCCCAAAATGTAAGGTATTCTAACGAAAGGATTAGATAAAGAATAATGCAAGCTGTGGTGCTGAAAGAAAATTATTTCATTTCATGAAAAAGATATTATGCATTTAGATATTTTGTGCTTAATTAAGAGTTGACAACTTATTAACCTCAAATGAAGTTTAGTCTTTGCACTCGTCATCTCTCGCAGATTCCAATTTGCTAAAACGATTCTTTTTGGACGACTTGTAGCGCGGTAATTTGTATTTTATGCGGGTCCCTCTTGTTGATATTTCACGGTTAAGTGTTCGGTCGTCTATAATCAATCTCGCCCATATCTTTACCCCCTGGGTTTCTGTTTGCCCTGCGGATTCGTTCCAGCAAAATGAACAATAACGGCAAAAAATCGGCCCGATTGCGTTTGGAAGCAAGACACTGGAGTGGTGTGGTTGCGTGCGCCTTTGTGGTTAAGATTGTCTGCCCCCAGGTAACAACGCGGACTGATACAATATGGCGGATGCTCTTTTCTTTATTTCTGTCTTTGTATGTTGTTTTGTACACATGTGCCTTGAAAATTGGTAATTATACGAATGGAAATGCATCGTCGATCAGCACAAACGAACCATTTCTTAATTACGGACATAACATGTTATATCTTTATTTACTTAATTGTTACGTTTTTGTACGTATTTGAATGGTATCAAATACGCTTTCATGATTTCGATGGGTTCGAAGTTTACAATTGCTGTAAAATAGAAATAGATATTCAAAATAAAGAAAGTCTCAGTAATCTTGTTTTTGACTGGGAAATTAATGACAGAAAAGCCATAAAATCAATCAGACTATGGTATATTAACAAAAGCGAGCTCTGACCACTACAAATATCAGCTGCCTATATGACATACCTTTTTTCTATCTTGTTGCATTCCCTATTTAGCCTTTCTACAAGAACCCATGGGAGTTATGAATGTCTTTTATGAAATGGCTTTGTCTGCTGTTACCAGTAGCAAATACTTATTGAGAAAGAAAAATGAATGTTCCATAATTGCTTCTGCCATATGGACTAGAGTTGTGCAGCCTCAGACCAGCTGGAGCAACGGTAATTGACCTACGCCACTAATTGTGTTAACATGGGGTCGTGGGTACAATAACCTGACTGTCTAGGGATTTGTGGTGGGTCTCTCGGCTTTTTGACCGAGTTTAACCCTTTACCAAAGCCAAATTCTCGACTGTCCCAAATTGAAAGTGTTTGCAGACGACATTTAAAAATGTGATGAAATTGGAAAATAATCTTCTGATAGAGCAGAAAACAATGTCGGAAACCCACAATTTTTTCCAGAGTCGTCGTCAACATACTGGCCAAATGTCGTTATTGTTTGGTAATGGGTTAAGTTCTATGGTTTACTTGTACGTTTGATTGGTTATCTTTTGCCAACCGCAATCATTCTTAGACGTTACAATATCAATTGTATCATATATTGCAATGGTGTTGCTGTGATGTAAGCGCGAAACACTGAATTATGTTTGACGGTGTAATTCTAAAAAGAATATTGTTGAAGAGACCTGCGAGCATTGCTTCAATGGATTCAAAAGTCGTCGGAAACAACATATGTTGTCATGGTGAACATCATTTATAGATACACTTATTTCTAGACTTCTTACCCATGGATCATGTATAAATGAGCTTGTTCGACGGTTCAACTTAAAGATTTGTCATTCATCCGCGTTAAACCACACTCCAACAAAGGAAAACAATATGATTAAGTCCATATCTAAATGAACCATTCAATATCGGTAATCTGCACACCGCATCTCCATCGCGGTGTCGCGAAACACCGGAGAAAAGCGTGATATTTTTTTCTCTCCATTTTTCCATCAGGTAAAAAAACACCTATCGCATGCAATCTAAATGAAACGTTGTACCGTAAAGATGAATATGGCGTGTGTCCGATTCATTCGTGGTTGAGACTTTAACGTCGTGATACAATCTGGAACTCTATCAACAGACTTGTCAGGATCGTGTGTTAGGGATGGCTAAATCGTCGTCCATGTTTTGTTATTACCCTTCATTAACCCATTACCAACAATAACGACATTTGACCCGTTTGTTGCAGACGACTCTGAAAGAAATTGTTGGTAAAGGAGAAATTGCTCTTGACGAGCAATTACTCCTTTTCCCACTTTGTTTTCTGACCTAACAGAAGATTGTTTTTCAATTTCATCACATTTTGAAATTTCGTCTGCAAACTCTTTCAATTTTGGACAGTCAATAATTTGTTGTTTGGTAAAGGGTTAAATAAACGAGTGTTTTGGCGGGATTTTTTGTTAACCTATTTTAAAGTGATTGGCAGAAAAAAAGGAGAATTGCTCATATGGACATGTTTGTCTTTTTCCAACAAGGTTTCTTTTTCTATCACAATAGAAAATTTCAATCCGGCTTGGTACCTTGCACAATTTTTGATAGTCTGGATGACCTGCCATTTGACATTTCATTACTAATATGTTATAGTGCGATTGGAACGAGACTTCACTTTTGAACGCTTTAAATCTTAGAAATGACATATGTAATGCGGTGCAGAGAGAATATTTTTCTAATACAGAAGACGGAAATCCTCATTGTTGTTTAGGGATTTAGAGACACTGTTGTTTAAAAAGAATTGGACTAGATGAGCAAATTATCCCTTTATAACACGAGTTCTATATTCATGAATCATCAAACTAGTTTGACAACACATAATGAATTGTTTCGTTGATATATACAATGCAATAATAGTTTCTTAGCAGTTTCCCCTGTGGTATTATGTGATGCCCAAAGTCGTAAACAAGGCGGCAGTCGACAAACAAATAGTAAGATAAACAGGCATTTGGTAGATATCATTGTGACAAAAGGAGAAAATGTTCCTACGAAAAATTTGATTTGTTTGTCCCAATGGTTACAAGTCTTTGTCACGTTCGTTAAAAATCGGATGTAGAGTAAGCTGTTATTCCCTTGATGTTGGTGTCGTTTCTATTGTTGTTGTTGTTGTTGTTGTTGATGATGGTGATGATATTGTTAGTGTTGTTGTTATTGTTGTTGTTGTTGTTGTCTTTGTTCTTGTTCTTGTTCTTGTTCTTGTTCTTGTTCTTGTTCTTGTTCTTTATTTTGTTCGTCACACTTTGAACATTCAAAGGGCAACCGTGACAACCATGTATGAAACTTTACGGCATATCCAGATGAAGCAAAGGCAGATGGCAATGTTTAGCTAATTGTATAAAAAAAAATAAAAAAAAAAACAGTCATGACTGAATTTAAACAGTTGCACAATATTAAAAACGGCTCGCCTCCAGAAATCCGTCTTTAATTGATGATGCATCCGTCGCTGCTCTGCCAAAGGCGATTCAAATGGTAAAATGACTTGGTCTTAATTGGAGCCTGATAAAAGAGAGTGCGTATGCTATTGAACGAGTGATTCACTAATACTCCGAATAAAGATCAGAGGGTGAATAATGTGAACTTAACATTTGTTATAAGGAACTACAGTAGTGTCTCATGCGTACAATCACTAATGAAGTTTGCAGAGGTGTCCTAATGCATTCCGGTTACATCTGCAAACTTTGTCAGCGATAAACTCAGGAATTTGCGGAAATTCTTTAGGAACTATAAATATTCTTAGTACATTGTAGGTTGCGAGTTTTGAAAGGGTTGCCAATCTTATGTTTTTAACATCTGTTGGCGAATAACGTCAATCGTTACTTCTCCGGCAATTCCGTTACCTGACAAATATATCTTTAAATGAATTTCAGTTATATAAACTTGATGAGTCTAGATTAAGCCTTTCTTCACAAAGGCTAAATATATGAAGCATCTTCCAAAATATGACATTTGATCAAAGCGCTGACTGTTCTGATAATAAAGTGTACTGCATTACTGATATCTATAAACCTCAATGTCGTAAATAAATTTCATTAATGACTAAATCTTATGTATTGAACGGATGGATAATTGACAAAGCACAGAAGCTCTTTAGTCAAATATTGCATGTATATTGTTTCGAAAGCGACGGATTGTCCTCTGTTTATATTTTTTGCCTTTCCATTTAAATAAAGAGACATTGTTGCTGGTATATCAAAATATTTCCACCTCTCTGCAATTAGCGTTGCTCTTTTGCTCGGTTGGTGCAGTTGAACATGTATTGTCGATATAGTTAAGATCATGTTAGCTTTGCTGCTGTTGGCTTGCCATCTAAACAACCATTGTTGCCATTTGCCATTATTGCGAGAGAGGCACAGTGCCAAATACTTATTGAAACAGTTCGTTATCTTATAACAGTAGTTTGACGATTGTTTTGACGCCATGATCTGATACTTTATCGTGCCATTGCTAATGGCAATCGCCAAATAATTAATAAAGGGGGAATACAGGAAGAGCCTGAAAATCGTCATTTAATGGCAAGTGTTGAATGGCATTAGTCCCAGTGTGGTCTTTAAAGACGATGCTTCTATAGCCGTAAAGGTTTCCGTCTCTGTGCGATAAATATTTAATAAGAGATTATCAAATTTCCTTATAGAATATCAATAAATAACCATTGCTAAGGGTATAGGACTATTTCGGAAGAGACATTGGAACAAAGGTCGGACAACACTGTCGGGATTATTAAATTTAGCGCCGTTACTTCTCCAGAGGTAAATCCTATGTTTGGGGTGAGCATTGAGAAGATTCGTATCAACAATAACAACATTACCTTAACATTAACAATATATTGTATATGGACTCAATAAAGCATCTGTCCCAAATCATATTGTTTTCATTTTGCAATAGAGTATGTTTTAACTAATTTGAAAACTAGTAATTATATAAAACAGTTAAAAGTTGATCACCTCTTCGTTGGCGTTCTGACTTAAAACATGCATGTTTTCGTTCAAGCGTAGCCGCAATAGATGCACCTATAATTGGATGTGATAGAATAATTCATTGTTAGTAACATGTGATTTCGTTCTTCTTGCGTTAAAATGGTTCCTTTGCAGCAATATGTTCGAATTCCTCGATGTACATCCATATATCAGCATGTCTGCGTGACCTAACATGTTTATTGTGTTAAATTGCTCCTGTCGATGTCAAACCCAATCTTACTTAACGTGTCTAGCGAGAATCGCTCATTTTTAACATAGTAAGCACATACCTTTAAAGGACTATCCCACAGATTGCTTCCTCTAAGAAACAAACGTTGTGATTGGGATTTAAACTATCATTGTCACTTAAGAAAATGCATATTTTTAATTCTTATTATATTCCTGTCAGTGAAAAACTGGGATTTCCCAGTGTATTGATTTTTCAATTTTGTCACAGTGAACATCGTCACTAGTGATGGTATCAAAAAGTCATATCATCACTAGTGATGATATCAGTTTCGACGGAACTACTTTCTTTTACCTTTCCTTTGCCTGAAAGTTATAGTTCCAATGACACTAAAGTGTTTGTATTCTCAAACGTATCCATACGCGTGATTGACGTCATGAGATGCGTGAATGACGTCCTGGGCATGGGTGACTTCTTTGCTCCTCCCATTTTATTTTCCATTTGGCGTTTAACGAGATATTTTGGAAAATATATTTTATGTAGTGGAATGAAATAAATAGAATAATCAACTTCGTTCGATTGATTTAAAAAATATTTCACTTGAACGGGTTGTTATGTAGAAAAAAATCGTTCCTTCAACCTGATAACAACCCATTCTCGTAATACATGTTTGATATCACTCGTAAGGAGTTGATTATCCTCTGTATTATTCTAGAGTTGCTGAACATCTGAGTTTCAGTGCCTTGATGGTTAACTCTTGCCCAGTCGATCATTTAGTATGACGGAAAGGTATGCACATGCGCGGTCAAATGTTAATGATACTCACATGATGATGATATCTAAAAATACCACCCTTAAGCTATGAGTAATTCAAATTAAGGTTTCTCGGTAGTTTTTTCTGCGCACTTCATCTGCGCATCCAAGGGAAATAATAATTAGTTACCGAAGAGGTACTTGAATAGTACTCGGATAAACGGTTTTATTCGGATAAAATTTATTGTATGCATTTTTTTTTACCGAATAATAATCAACGTATCCATTAAATTTTAAAAGGTTATTAACAGTATTATCTTTTTCTCATGCATATTGAGCCCCCAGCTTCTTTTCTTTTTTTTAAAGTTTAAAGTGATTTTAGTCGTTTCTAAAAATATTTTTCAAATTAGTTACCATGAAAACTGTCATTTTACAGAAAAACTAACTAGTCAACATATACATCTTTTTGTATTTCAAGATTGAATTTTGCTTCACATACTGAAAACTAAGAAAATTCTATGAAAGGAATTTCTTAAATATGTTTATTTAATCATAATATACATAACAATTTTCATTGCTTTTTGTCGAAAACAAAAACTTGAAAAATTGATTTGGAGTACAAAAATTGTTCGGATTGTAATAATTTAAGATAATATTGAATTATAAAGTATTAAATGTGTGAATTCATGAGTTTTGTGCTAATAAACTTTCCAGAAATTATTGTATTACATTTTTGCCCCAAACGGTTTCCATGGAACCTGTCATTTTTCGAAAAAACTAACTCGTCGACCTGCATTTTTCTTTTCATTTTTGAGTTCACAATACACTTTTAAATAACATATTAGAATTTCAGAAAATTCTATGAAAAGATTAGTTTGTTGTAAAACTGTAGAAAGTGTCCGTTTACTTTATCTGCAATATAAATGTGATATATCTTCAACACTCGGGTTTGAAAAAGGGTATGAAGTGTTTCAATAATCTAGTTATATGCAACTTTATGGATTTGTGATGCCAATGTATCCATCAAAGACATTTCATCTTAAAATGTAACTAGACAATTCAGATCGTATTTTACCCGTGTTTTATCATTACTATTGTTTATTTTAGATTTCCCGCGTGTGTTACCGATTTGATGGTCATATGATAAGGTTTTAACATAGTCAGTTCACCATTGGCATTCGAAGGGAACAGATCGAAAGCTTAAGAACGAGTTTATTGTGTCGTAAGTAATGGTCAGCCATGGTTGGTATTGCGTGGAATGCTTTCCTTTCTGTCGTATGTGTATCTTTACTTTTGCTCTGATTGTATGTCCATTCAAGTTTCGGTTTGGTTTGATCGTGTTCCGGATTTGTAATTAGTTTTCGCGACTTTTACTTTTCTCACTTTTTTCTCATACATTTCTAACAAAGGATGCATATTACTTAATCAACTTCACTGTTTTACAAAACACCATGTGAGTCCGGAGTCCGAACATAAATAAGCAACAAATCCAATTCCATAAATCGTTAAGTAAGTACTCGAATGCTTATCAATGCATATAAATGCTCTGTATATATAATGTTTCAACCGGTGAGTGTCAAGAACCTATTTTAAATACTTGTATATGTCGTTTCAGGTTGTATTTGTTGTTTGAATGGTTGAGTTGGAATGTATGAAAACGAGTAGAGCGGAGTAGATAGTTACTCCCACCACGGTGATGTTATTTTGTCACCCCTGGTCCATCAACGAACCCAAATACCTAATATTAAGTGAGAGACCAGAAAGTTACATTAATCTGTGGGATAGTTCTTTAAACACAGTGTTACTATAGCCCCATATTTTGGCAAAGGCGTCGTTTGAAGTTTTGGTAAACTCAACTGGGCCTAAGTCTTAATGATGTGATATATCATGTCGCAGCGTTCAGTGCATCTAACCGTGTGCCTGGTATTGCACTAAGGTGATGCACAATAATTTTCATCTAAGATTGATTTCTGTCAAAAAAGCTTGGCTTAACATAAAACAAAAACAAGTTGGACTAGTCGAAGTAACAACTGTATTCTTACTCGAAGTCGCTAATTACAATCCTAACTAGGAAGTATGCTGTAATGCACATGTTTTTCTTTTTATCATAATTTCGTATCGGTGCTTGGTTCTGACTCCTTGAATTTAGCGGGGCAGTGCTCCAAAGCAATAACAAAAAATATGGCCGCACAATCTGTCAGTTGGTGTTTACCTTTTCCCAAACAGTAATGACATTTGATCACTTTGTTGTAGACAACTTTAGAAAACATTGCGGGGAAAGGAGAAATTGCTCGTGACGTGCAATTATTCCTTTTCCCACATTGTTTTCTGCCCTATCAAGATTATTTTACAATTTCAACATGTTTTGAAATGTCGTCTGCAAACTCTTTCAATTTGTGACTGTCGAAAATTTGGCGTTTGGTAAAGGGTTAACAGAAGTCCATGCGATAAGAGTTGAAGGGCCGCGTGTTAGGGGGTGGTATGATGGCGTGTGTAACAAACATGGAGTGATGTGATGTCATATCACAGCCTTGTCAGGATCAACCAGCCACTGCAGATGTTAAGAATTGATGATAGCATGGAACTAAAAAGAATCTATCGCATCTGACAAACTCAAACACCATATCTTCTTCAATTGATATATTAACTAAAGGTTTTTGTTAAAAGATAATATGCATTTTGCATACGGAGTGGAACTACAGCTTTGTTTAACTTGTTTCAGGAGGGAGACGAGTTATCGCCCAAACGTTTTCAACAGTGCTTCATTTATTTCACGTGTTACTACTAACTGCATGCCAACTGGTACGGTCCTGCTTTTTATAAATGAGAAGAATGATATTGTGGGAGACAGTGGAGTGCCTCTTGTACCCAAGGTCCCTGGTTCGGTCCCCGTAAGAGGCGAGGTGAAAACTACTGGGACTGCCCCACAAATCGGCATGAATACAGGTTTAATATCTAGGAAGCAGCCATCAACAGTGAAATTGATAAGCCTCAGCCTCCGTCAAAATTGATGTAAGAGGAATAAGTTAAAACTTATTAATGATGAAGAGAAAGGACATTTCTAGTCCTCTTTCATTCTTCCCAACTTTGGTATGGCCCTACCCTGGTTTTGGCATTTAACAAATCTTCCACACACATAAATATTGTATGGCGTGAATGAAATGATGCTATAGGCTATCATTTCCATAGTTAGATTAGCTTAAGGACACTTTTCTTCCCAACAATGTCAGATAATGAGCAAATTCTATAGAAAAGGGTATGGAATATCTTAAATAAGAATTGTTAACTTGCATTTAAGAAATGCCCCTTGCACGTAAGTTAAATCCGGACACCGGAGTATTTATATTTACATAAAAAGTGGTTTCCTAACTGACAAGTTGAATTTCTTTAGTTCTACAGAGCTAGACTTTTGATCGCTTTAGACTATAAACATAAACAATGACCTTACGAAACGACTACCCGAATACACTATATTACATCAAACATAGGGGGCTTCACTGCGTTCCATCCACCAGATGAATAATATCTTTAAATGAGTTTCAAAAGAAAGGTATTGCAATTTAAGAAGTCAAATTCGATACAAAATTGACAAAAAATCTTAAAAACCAAAATTTAAGTTTCAGAACGCTGCATTTTGAGATTAACAAACGAGGTATACTTTTAGAAGTTGATACGAATACGCATGCGTCGAAGATTATATATATGTACACATTGATCTGTGGGCTTCCATCTTGTACACGATGAATCGAAATTGTTGACTTATCATTTTGCAAATTTATGATGTGCAATTTTGCACATAGAATACGATTGCATTTTAATTCGTCCTAAAGCCCGTTTTGTTGTATCGTAAATCATAATCAAATGAAACACTTTATCAAACGTCATTTTAAGCGCTGTGAATTCACTCAACACATGTGAACCGAATATTGCAATATACCTTGAATTCTGTTTATACTGTGTAAATTTTAATCAACAGCAAATTCAGTATCATTTTATTTTTATGTACTTGATGGACTGTGTTGTGGTGCGGTTTTCTGGCTAAGCGGCCGAATGGCAACAAATGCTCTTTTCTTTCGAGGCTGACATGTTGGTTCCCTGTGGATATTTCGATTTGATTTGACCGTGTTGGGCCGCGAGAGAAAGCCAATTTAACAGTCAACGCCGAGTAGGACAAAGTCAGTTAAAAAACAATCTTCCATACAATGTTATTGTTTTAAATGTAGCCAAACGAGATTTTTACGACCATCGCAAACCGGGCAATGACATTAAACCCTTCGCCCTGTTAATAAGGTTATTGAACTGGTCCAAATCGAATTGAAAAGAAAATGGCATTTATAGATTATGGCAAAAAAGAATTGTAATATTGGGAATAACCATTTTTGCTTAAAGAGAAATTGCTCTAACCCATTGGCCCTGGATATAGGATTATTGTAACAGGTCCAAATCGAATTGAATAGAAGAAGGCAGTCATAGATTATGAAAAGAAAGCGAATTTCTTCATAATGAAAATCACTTGTAACAAAATATAAAATTGCTTTTTACCATGTGCCCTGTAAATAGGAGTGTTGTAAATGGTCTTAATCGAAAAGAATAGAAGAGGGCATTAATATATTATAACAAAACAAATTGTTTAATTGGCCCAAGAACTATGGATAGAAAAAGTGCTCTTCATGGGTAATTTTGCTTTTAGTTACAATGGTTTTTTGGAAGTTTTTTCGTATGTGTTTTAATAAAGTAAGTCACAACGTGGATAAGCGTAAACCCTTTCAATCAGACCGAATTATCGCTGTTTTATATGAATGAGATAACGTGGATAAGCGTAAACCCTTTCAATCGGACCGAATTATCGCTGTTTTATATGAATGAGATAACGTGGATAAGCGTAAACCCTTTCAATCAGACCGAATTATCGCTGTTTTATTTGAATGAGATAACGTGGATAAGCGTAAACCCTTTCAATCAGACCGAATTATCGCTGTTTTATATGAATGAGATAACGTGGATAAGCGTAAACCCTTTCAATCAGACCGAATTATCGCTTTTTAATATGAATGAGATAACGTGGATAAGCGTAAACCCTTTTAATCAGACCGAATTATCGCTGTTTTATATGAATGAGATAACGTGGATAAGCGTAAACCCTTTCAATCAGACCGAATTATCGCTGTTTTATTTGAATGAAATAACGTGGATAAGCGTAAACCCTTTCAATCAGACCGAATTATCGCTGTTTTATATGAATGAGATAACGTGGATAAGCGTAAACCCTTTCAATCAGACCGAATTATCGCTGTTTTATATGAATGAGATAACGTGGATAAGCGTAAACCCTTTCAATCGGACCGAATTATCGCTGTTTTATATGAATGAGATAACGTGGATAAGCGTAAACCCTTTCAATCAGACCGAATTATCGCTGTTTTATTTGAATGAGATAACGTGGATAAGCGTAAACCCTTTCAATCAGACCGAATTATCACTGTTTTATATGAATGAAATAACTCGCCACGATTTCACGTCAGTGAGCCCTCTTACGTTTTTTTTTTACAGAATCGGAATAGAATAATTTTATTGACTCATACAAATACAGCACATCGTAGTTTTAAACATTTAATGTACAAAATAATGTATTTTTACATATGAAACATAGCCTATGTTACCTATATAACATGTTACATCCTGTATATGTATATAGACAACCATGAAAGGCGTATTTTTTTTTTAAGAAGGATAAAGGAAAAAAGAAACGTGGCTCATCACAGTGTCCAAAATTGAAAAGAAATTAAAAGGACGACAATAACATCCTTATCAAACGGGCAACTATTTTGATCGTACAGAGGGGATTTGAAATCGAGCGTGAGGATTGCTCTTCTCACGCTGATTGTAAATGATATTTATAATAGAAATGTGACCAAGTAGAGGTTTAAAGCTTTTCCATCACAGAACTTTCACATAATGGAGTCTGATTGCGTTACAACCGTCTCTCGTAAACTAACGCTTGCAAACACATTCAAGCAGATTGATATTTCGTAAACATTGTGACCAAAAGAAGAACTTGCTCGGCACGAGTAAGTTCTTCTTTTGTCACAATGTTTTCGATGATGAATAATTCATACTTCCTTCTCTTGATTCATTTATTCATTATAATTTATTTATTCATGTTATTGTCAATTTTGTTTGAAAAAATTCAACAACACGTTTTTAGTCAAATCATTTTAATATTACTTCCAACGTTTCGGCTTACGCCTTCATCAGGACAATTTTTTTCAAGTATTTTTTATCATTATTTTCTTTTTGTGTATGTTTTTGCGGACGAATATCAAAATTCTTCTGACACAAGTTCTCCAAGAACAAGGAACTGGGTGTAAGGGTTAATCGGTGTTCGCCATTATGGACTAGTAACTGTTAATTGGATTTCGCAGGACGGTTACGGGGGTTTGTTAATCACGGATAGACGGGAGCCGGGCTAAATCACATTATATCAGATATTAATCATCTAAGGTTCGGCCCACTCTTTATCCCATAGAGAAAAAAAAGAAATCATCTCTTCTATTTGATTGCATTAAAATACCCCTTTTGGTCGTTGGCGCTTGCTTATTCCAACAAATTCGTCCCCTTGTCTGACCATCGAATGCTTCTCTCTTTTTCGACGATAGCGATGCTATTTGCCCTTATCCTGCTGGAAGAAACAACTAGAAAATCAGTGAAGCCTGGGGTCCTGGCCCTTCGGATGCCACACCCAAGGCACCTGGTGCGTGGTATACGCATGGACCAAGACCCCAGGTTAAATACCAGTGCAACATTCATCGAAGAACAAGTTATACATAAACTAGCGAAATATAATCTGTCTTCCCTGAGGAAGTGTTGAAGGCGGGACCATAATTGAAACCTTCAACCAACATATATAAGAATTTACCGCTTGTCTTGATTTAACACAACAACAGGCGACGAAAGCAACAAGAAAATCAACAACACTTTGATTATCATATTGGATTGTCGCCATTGTCACGAAATGGTATAAAAAGAATAGGGGCATAAGAGCAATTATTCTGTCTGTAACGGTGGTTTCCCCTGAAAATGGAGTGAATGCACAGGAGTAACGTATTATGAAGTAACAGGTTAAAGCGTTAATAGAAAATGGCCATCAACATCGTCTTCCGGTGTTTCTGCTGCGCGTGAAGTGGTAATCGGGTACCATGATGTGAGGAAACAAGATGGCGGACTGTTTGTGACCGTCTGCGAAAGATCGTTAGATGCTTCCAACGGAGTCACATGACCTTTTTATCACAACGCACCATGGGTTCGTTATTAATGAAAAGACATCATTCATTTTGACATTGTAGTGTTGTTGATTGTTTGTAAATTGTTTTGATAAGAAACTTTGTAAGTTTACGTCTTAATAAAGTATTCGTATTCATATTTTATTTTGAAATTAATGTTATAATTCAGGAAAGTGTTTATGGCATTACAGCAGACAATAATTGATGATGATGAAATTCTCCATTTGTCACAAAGGTTTCCATGTTTATAAACCGGTAGGTTTGTTTTATTGGTCTTTCTGCTGTGAAAAGGTAATGGTATACTCAAAATCCTTAGTACTGTTACTAATGTCAAATTGAAAGCAATGATAGACGGCATGGAGCGAACGTATCGTTTGGTGTGATTATCTTCTTGGATTTTCATTGATCTTTAAGATGCCTTCTAGAGAATCGCTATAAAAGATCTGATACACAATGTAATTACAAAGTGTGTCGGTTTTATGAGTTATATGAATTTCCCCACGCCGGGGGCACCTTCTGTCGAATAATGAATAGGTTTTACCTGTCGGTTTGACAAAATATTCATTTGAAATTACTGACTAATTTTCCTTATGTGCAGTTCCTTTCAGGTGAAAGAACAATACGTATCATACCAATATTGACTTTAATCTGACTTTGACAGAAGGCTATATGAGTTATGACCGATTGACGTAATCTCTGTCAAACACAGAATCCCCTTATGTCCTATGTCTACGTGTCATGCCCGATCGGTAACTGTAAGAATGGAACCAACTATTTCCCTACATTATTCACACGAAGACTGTTCATTGAGAATGTTTTTGCTATACTATATTACACTAGGCCATTTCATTGAAGCTGTTTCCTGACAATATACCGCGCATGTTGACTTTTCATTTAGGATGCTTTCGCCACAATTTAAAACAATTCGTTGGGAATGTTAATGCTTCAATATATAACATGATGAAATTTCTTTGAAAATGATTTCACTTCAATATATCACATGTAGTTTATTCGTTGAGAGCGATTTCGCTACAATATATTGCGTGAAGACTATTCGTTGGGATTCTTTCGCTCCAACAAGAATATTTAGACTACACATGCACTACGCATTGAGAACGTTTTCTCTACAACAAAACAAAAGCCACGAAGACTATTAATTGAAAATGCTTTCATTTCACTAGAAATACTTCAAGACTATTCTTTAGGAATGTTCGAGCCTTAAATAATAGTACTTGAAAATAATTCCTTGAGAATGTTTTCGCTGAAATTATATGCATGGATCCATACAGACTTGTCATCAAAAATAAATCAATGCCGAGTTTAAAAGTAGTAGCAAGTACTCTCTTAACAGAGGCGTAGGAGCGTTTTCAACATTGGGGCAACTTCAGATGAGGACCGGTCTAAAAATAAATGTTCCTAAACTTTCTCATGACTAACCATGCGTCTACAAATTCAATATTATTAAATGAATTAAAAGAAAGTGTATGAAAATGTGTATCTTAGTTAAGACAAAATAACTAAAAGAAAAAGAAAATAGGATAGGCGATGATGACGTCAAATTGTTTTGGTTATTATTCGTAACAAAATGCGAATTGGTATAAAATAAAGCACAAAATACACTTTTATATTAATTCTGCTGTTAAATTTAATTTCTTTCATTTGTTCTTTCTAAAAATCTTCATCTTCCATTGCAAATATTTGAGAGGGGGGGGCAAAGTATTCTCTGCCCCCCAGTCTGGATATTGGGGGGGCGGGACCCCCTGCCCCCCCCCCCGGCTCCTACGCCTATGCTTTATGGTGTATCTCTTTCTTCGCCCCGTCTCATATACACATTTTGTTCGTAATAGGAACCTTTCCCTAAGTATCTCATTATCCTCCATGTTATTTCTTATTGATTCCGATTCAATATTGAGTCATGTAAGGGGAGTAAGAAAGGTGTCAATGTATAAAGGCTCGTGACAGTTCCCCGTATGTACATAACTATCCCTCACGTCACCACCAGAGGTCGGGGCCCATTCATGATGACGGCGGTGGTTTACGCAGTACGTTTCCTATCCGTATTTATCCCAGTAGGTAACGTCACCACTGGCTATTCTGGTAACAACAGCGACCTTCAAACCAACGCCTACGTACCTACGGTCATTGTGCTATTTGACACGAGCATCGGAATAGCCGGTTATGGTCAATCCCACATATGGGATTGGGTAATTAAGGTTAGGAATTCTAGACGTTTATAGAGCAATAGGAATAGCTCCGTTCTTCATTAAGGCTTGACTAAACGCCAAATTTTCGACTGTCCCAAATTGAAAGAGATTGCAGACGACATTTCAAAATGTGATGAAATTGAAAAATAATCTTCTGATAGGGCAGGAAACATTGTGGGAAAAGGAGAAATTGCTCGTTCGGGCAATTTCTTCTTTTTCCAGCAATGTTTTCTAGATTCGTTTGCAACACATTGGTCGTTATTGCTTGGTAATGTTTTAAGGATGGAACCATTGTGACAAAAATGTATGCCGATTGCGAAGCCTGCATGCATGAACGCATTGCCAAAAAGGAGCATAATCTTTTAAATTGCTGAAACAAACTTCTGTTTTATCAAAGAATACCAATGTTTCAAACAGAGGGTGTTGTTCATGTTCCGTAGTTCCCCTCTTTTGTCACTTGTCTTCAATATGAATGGCTGCTCGTAATTTCTTAAATTCATATAATTGGAATAAAAGAAATAACTAATCAAACGATACATGTGTTATGAATAATGATTGTTTTATGTCCTACTAGTTATATTTTAAGTTGTTGTATTTTAGAAAGAAAATGAATTTAAAGAAGGAAATATTGTGACAAAAGAATTATTCCTTCATAATACAACTTCTTTTTCCAAGTCAAATGTATGTCCTGCATCAACTAAATAATGCTTACACAATTGTCCTGCATCAACTAAATAATGCTTACTCAATTGTCCTGCATCAACTAAATAATGCTTACACAATTGTCCTGCATCAACTAAATAATGCTTACACAATTGTCCTGCATCAACTAAATATTGCTTACACAATTGTCCTGCATCAACTAAATAATGCTTACACAATTGTCCTGCATCAACTAAATTATGCTTACACAATTGTCCTGCATCAACTAAATAATGCTTACACAATTGTCCTGCATCAACTAAATATTACTTACACAATTGTCCTGCATCAACTAAATAATGCTTACACAATTGTCCTGCATCAACTAAATAATGCTTACACAATTGGCCTGCATCAACTAAATAATGCTTACACAATTGTCCTGCATCAACTAAATAATGCTTACACAATTGTCCTGCATCAACTAAATAATGCTTACACAAATGTCCTGTATCAACTAAATAATTCTTACACAATTGTCCTGCATCAACTAAATAATGCTTACACAATTGTCCTGCATCAACTAAATAATGCTTACACAATTGTCCTGCATCAACTAAATAATGCTTACACAATTGTCCTGCATCAACTAAATAATGCTTACACAATTGTCCTGCATCAACTAAATAACTTACACAATT
This sequence comes from Cerastoderma edule, assembly GCA_947846245.1. Lineage (NCBI taxonomy): Eukaryota > Metazoa > Mollusca > Bivalvia > Cardiida > Cardiidae > Cerastoderma > Cerastoderma edule. The sequence goes on along the minus strand of OX401404.1, from coordinate 26,898,254 downwards.
GTCCTGCATCAACTAAATAATGCTTACACAATTGTCCTGCATCAACTAAATAATGCTTACACAATTGTCCTGCATCAACTAAATAATGCTTACACAATTGTCCTGCATCAACTAAATTATGCTTACACAATTGTCCTGCATCAACTAAATAATGCTTACACAATTGTCCTGCATCAACTTACACAATTGTCCTGCATCAACTTACTTACACAATTGTCCTGCATCAACTAAATAATGCTTACACAATTGTCCTGCATCAACTAAATAATGCTTACACAATTGTCCTGCATCAACTAAATTATGCTTACACAATTGTCCTGCATCAACTAAATAATGCTTACACAATTGTCCTGCATCAACTAAATATTACTTACACAATTGTCCTGCATCAACTAAATATTGCTTACACAATTGTCCTGCATCAACTAAATAATGCTTACACAATTGTCCTGCATCAACTAAATAATGCTTACACAATTGTCGACATAAAAAGAAGGAAAAGGGCAACGCTACTAAGTGAACTTTCCGCAATATAATAAGTATGTATGACCATTGCTAGTGTATGTGTAAGTCGCATGCCTACATCCGTTAGTGACAATAATGTTGCTTTGTTAAATTTCGTTCTTTGAGAAAATATGTAGCCTCTCTTGGTCACTTTTGTTACGTAAACGACTCGATTGTACTAACGTAATGTCACTTTCCAGGAGTGTCGTTCTTTTTTCAATCCACATTGGGTACATCGTGTGGGTTGAGTTTTTAGGCGGGGTAATCACGTGACCAGTGTTTGCGATCTTATGTCAGAAGAAGAATGCCTCGCCAAAAGTAGTTTTGCTTTTGTTGACTTACTTTTTCCGATGATAGTTACATTGTCTACCCCGCTACCATTGGTAAAGGTTGGTAAAGAAAGCAAAAATACATGTTCCGTCATGGGCGTTGCCATCTTGTTCGGACTAAAGATTGTAATCATTTGTCACGTGATTCCCCCTCCTGTCTTTGTACGTTACGGCAACATCACTAACAAAATGTTACTGCAGTTTTATAAAACTAGTTTAAATATGCTATTGGAATCCTGACAAATACGCCCGTGCATCATGGTTAATTTTTCATATAACTAAGATAAATCACCCCCTTGCCAAAGTGAGATTATTTCTTAACCCAGTTCCAATTAATAACTACACTTGATTAGTTATTCGCAGACGACTCTGGAAAACGTTGTGGGAGCAATTTATCCTTTTCTCACAGTGTATTTTTCAATTTCATCAAATTTCGAAATGTCGTCTGCAAACTCTCTCAATTTGGGACAGTCGAAAAATTTGCGTTTCATAAAGGGTCAATGAATAATTTGGGCTATTTCTTTCTAATTTACAACTATTCTTACCAATATCCCTGTTGTTGTTGAAAGCCTTCATTATTTATAGATCATGTGTGTAATTTTGTTTATGCACAAATTCGGTTTAAAGGTTCGTGTTTTACTTTTATCAATAAACACGTCAAGTTCTGGTGCATAATAGGCTGTACTATTAAGAAATGAAATATTCGAATTAATACTGAACCAAAATGGGTAACCAAAGATTTCATTGCTAGTGGCGTTTCAGATATTCCACTCTTGTGCTAGCAATACAAATGGTTATGGTTTAATTTTTACACCAAACTAGTTATATGTGCACTCAACATAGGCAATTGATTTGAAATAACATTGTATGCGTTTGAAATTCTTTTTTGCTTGGTTATTTTTTGTCATGTAAGTTAGGAAATGATATTTTCAACATAAGCATTTCGGATTTTTTTCTTTTTCATTAAAATGACATTGTGAACTAACACTGTTTTGTGTTGCTTCATTTATTCGCCTGATTGTGACACATATGGATACCAGCAACCCTGTAACCAGGTAATCATACCCCCTGTAGAGGCTTGTATTTATAGCATTAGTGTTGGCCAATTGAAATTTGACGAGTTGTTTTAGATTAGATTTAAAGACTAAATTGTTTTTTGTCCAAATCATAATAATTCATGGCTTCGAAATAATGCAAGAAGCCACTCACTTGGATTTGAAGTTTATCCAAGTACGCAAAGAAACGTGAACGAACGTTTTCGTATAACAGAGCTAATGCTATAAACCTTATGAGATTAAAATCTTCGTCTGCACCGATGGATCAGTTTGCACATGGGTAATGCAACCGGCTAATTAAAGTAAAAGAACAAGAAGAAAATTAAAACAATAAAATGTCGACCCACCGGGACAAAACGTTTGCGTGAGTTCCAAATACATCTTTTGGTTTTGCGTTTAAGTTTTTGGATGTCAGGAGGAGCTGCGTTTCGTAATTGTGTATTTTCAAAGAAAAGAACATTGTGGAAAAACATATTATTTCTGGATGATGCTATCTAGAAACAAAGTCATAACTTCCAATTCATCTCAAGAGAGAGTGTTTCTTAACTTGGGTCATACCATGATGTCGTCGTGGTAGATGCCACATCTCGCCCCTTTTTGTACTCTTGGTAATGAAGAGTACGACTCATCAACTAGTTCTTGGTCAGAAAATGTTTTAATATGGTTACCCATGATTTACAGTTAATGTTAATTGATAAAGATATCACTTTCGTGTTCAAAAGAGTCACCATGCCAATCCAAAATAGGCGGTTCCAATACCATATTTATACTTTGAAAGACGTACTCAATATGGTACCTTGGCGGTCGGACTCACTTATCTACGGGATGGGACGGCGAACCTCCCGCATGCCACGAACCAAGTCTCGTCAAGCTCTCGTAACCGATCCCGAGAACGAGATAAGAAACGTGAAAAGATGCAGCGCCACCTCGTTATTATCGTAATGGCGCGTGTCGCTTGTTGTCATTATACAGATTAGAAACACCACGTGACTAGAATGTAACGTTAGAAGTATAGTAACCCCACTTGCTACTGTTTTGTGAGCTACGAACGTTGACGAAAAACGGAACAAAAATAATATGTTACCTTGAAAGTGCATTGGCTCATGCAAATAGGTGTATACCGGGTCAGGATTTAAGCGCTTATTTGTTTCGTCTGCAACAGTTTTTTCTCATAAAAAAATACGAATATTGCGGTTTGAAAAAGGTTTAAAATGCGGATTATCGAACTATGTCCATGACGGATTCGGTTGAGTGATAATCACGATCGGGTTAATTAGAAATAATTAAGTGATACAAGAAGAAGATCCTCTCGGGAGATAAACGCTGTGAAAGATTGCATTTAGAGATAGATTCGCGTAATTATTTTCCCCTGCCTGCCGTCGCCAATATTACCCGCAAAGAAACAACTTTCAAAGGACGAGAGCATTGACTCCTCTTAATCGGTTAAAGGTGCTTGTTCACAGATATGAGCAAATTTCGTTGTTGAAAATAAATTCCTTTAAAACTATACAACAGCTGAACTGTTATATGATATGCACGGAAGAATAGTCATTGGGAGAAAATTCGATGTTATTAATTATTTAAAGTACACAGTGAATCATCATGTATTCTAATTCAAAAGTGTGACATTGCTTTTGAGATCCACATCAAGTAAATTGTACATATTTCGATACATGGACGCTTCCTGAATTAGTTATGCTTTCATTAGCGTTGTTTTACTACTGTCTATCAAACAACGATACAAACGCTTTATTGTTTCAACCACATTTTATTTGACTTTCAAATGTTCTCTACTGTGAACAAGAACCTTAAAAAATAATGCTTATTCTTCAATAAATCATGGCTTAATGCTTCATAGAAAATTATATCCTCGGACAAATCTGTTTGTGTTCATTAAGCATAATTCTGTGAAAAAAAATACCGACTTTCAGAGCTATTCCTTAGAATCCTGAAATGCGTTGCATATATCGAGGATTCGATGGAAGACAATCGTAAATACTTCATGTTTGTGTCGTACCAACTATACAGTCTTGCGTTGAAACCTCCATATTTGAGTACGCGGTAACCCGAGATGCAGCGCGTATAACTAGTTGAGCTGTGCATAGTGTCATAAAATATTACGATTTTCTTTGCACTTTTGATGCGCCTGTTGTTTCCGCACCAGCGCTGCAAAGTATCCTACATTCCTATCGTAACCAATGAACTGAAAAAGTTGTTGCATAGTCGTTTAAATGCGTCTGAATCATAAAACGGGGTTAAATCCTCGTTTATTGTTTTGAACTATCTAAACTTTTTTCTTTTTTTTACTTTGGTGTTGATTCTTGAAAAAAAAGGTCACCATGTTGGTTTAAAGGTGGTTGATCATTTCATAAAGAAACTTTTTTCCTGATGTGCAATTCAGATATTGGTTTTAACGTATCTTTTAACCCTTTCCCGAGCAACACATTTTGGACTGTCCCAAATTAAAAGAGTTTGCAGACGACATTTCTTAATGTGATAAAATTAAAAAAAATATTCTTCAGATAGAGCAGAAAACCTTGTAGGAAAAGGAAAAATTGCCCGTTACGAGCAATTTTTCCTTTTCCCACAATGTTTTCTGAAGTTGTCTGCAACAAAGAAGTCAAATGTCGTTATTGTTTGGGAAAGGGTTAAAGAACATGGCATTAGAACACATTTAAACTTAGCTTATCTATTTGACATCGATTGCAAAACGAATTCTTACAACTTAGATAAGTCATTCCCGACAATGCTTACTCTACATATAAAACTAAAACTCGCACTGAATCTGAAATAGTGAGAGTTTGCAAAATGAACACTGATACCAAGGGTCTTGAACCGATGACCTTCGTATTCCGAAGCCCATGCTCTAAGTATTCTTTCCTCTAGTACGTCCTTTGCAAGGAAATTTGCTGTCAACATGTACATGCATTATAGTATTATTAAAACGCGTGAACTATCTTCAAGGAACTTCTATATCAATAAGGTACAATACATGGTTCTGGCAACGGTGGTCATTTAAATATGTATCCGAATTCATTTAACGGTTACTACCTAAAACCTCTCTATCTTAGAGGTATTCGTGTTTGAAATTTATAGCGAGCATAGTTTTTTTCTATTGAAGACCCCGGCAAAGCATGGCTAAACCAATCTGATTTATCTTGGCTTTGAATTCCCGCCAATTGAAATGCTTTATGATCGACATTGGACAGAAACAGTAAATTCCCCGTATAGGAATTTATGTCTGACCTAAATTAATAGCAAACGAAGACGACAAAACTAACATGAAATTTTCTATATCGGATGATGAAAAACCAAACTGGCGAAGGCATAAATTGCCTTCGCCATGTACGCTTTCTACGATTGTAACAGTTTTGTTTGCAGACTTCAACAGTATGTGCGTCAGTGTAAGGTATCATGGTGGAAGTGGTTGAAGCCAATGGTTACGGACACCCGAAACTCCTAGCGAAACATGTAGAAGCTAGAATGGAAATATAAATTGAGTCTGCATAACAACACCATTTTGTTTTCTACGTAAGGCTGAAAATCGAATATGATGGAAAATATCGAATCAGCCAAGGCTGATCTTGAACGTCACATTACGCTAGCCCAAAAAGGCGCGTCTTTTCCTGGCGATCCGACTCAGTCTGATATCATTAATTCTCCAATCTTCCTAATGAATTCGTCCTAAGTTCTCATTAATTTTTCATTGTTCATCTTACGCCGAGGATTTTATACCGTTCACCATTTACTCAATTAAAAGCAGAGGAAAGCGACATTACCAGATACATCATCGGAGAAATGGCGTCCCGGGAGACCCCTGGGTACCCTTGTCTCTGGTAGGTGAGGGTGTGGTCTCTATATCCCGGGGCCATCCAGGAATATCCGAGCGGGTTCTGTGAATTGTAAATCGACCTTGAGAGAGTTTGTGTTTTCTCTCATTTTATCATTTTATCCTTTCAACTCAGTCTTTAAATTTGAAGATGTATGTGGACACCACATCATGTCAGGTAACATTATTCTCGAAGCCTCGTTGTGGTATTAAAAAGACGATAGATGCCATAAGGGATATCACTTTAGACTGAAACATACGTGACAATAATGGAGGTTTGGAACATCAACCGGTTTTAAACGTGCGTAAATTTGGTTTTTTGTACTATTTTTCTTTTATTCGAAATTAGTTTCGCATGGAATTGTTCATTTGACAGCAATCAAGAACTTTCTATCTTTCAAAATGTATCAAGTATATGGAATAAGAGCCCTTGCTATGACCGTTATTCGAGCAAGGAGAATGAGGTAAGTGTTACGCCACGTATCCCTATCCGGAAGAGTTGATGGAAACAAGAGCCGCTTCCTAAACTTCTTTCGGTATTGTACGGCGCCTTCCTTCCCTAGAGATGAGATACTATATCAAGCAACATGGATAGGATAGACAATGCTATCGAGACTCCGGGGTATTGAAATAACGATGCCCTAGGAACCAATCTCCCCAAGTCGGAGTTATAAGAGACATCTAAAATGAATGCATCAGTGGATGATGATTATTTCGAACAATTTAATTAAGTCACAAAGACATGATTATTGTGATAAAAGAAGAACTATTTTCTTACACGTACAGACGTAAAAAGGAAGTTATGTTGTTTCTGCTTATCAAAAGCGGGAAACGTAGATATTATTTTAGTACTGATGTAAAGTAGTAGCGTACAGGAATACTTGAGTGATTGAATATGGATCATTTTTAGAGAGCTTGCATCTTCATATTCAAAGTAAAAAACAAACAATACATTATTTGATTTATTTAGAAGGGTATATGCAGTGCAGTGGTACCTAATGGTGACATACCTTGTTCAAGTTGTTTGTAAACTAAGATCAATAACAACTAGTATACAAACAGACAACTGACCTCAGAATACTTTCTTCGTAACGAGTCAAAACATTGTTGATAATGATAGTAACTGTTATTGCCTTGGTGAGAGATTTTATTTCGATGAGGGACGGCGAAAAGACATGTTTGCATTTTCGAGAAAAATGTGATACAAGTGATATACTTTCTTCCATAAAAATGTAAAAGTTTTAATTCCTTAAGGACGTTGTCGGTAGTTTTTACTGCGCACTTCATCTGCGCATCCAAGGGAGTAAATAAATCTGTTACCGAAGAGGAACTTGCATAGAAGTCGGATAATCACTTGTTTTCGGATGAAATTTACTGTATGCAATTTTTTTCAAAGAATAATCATATTATCTATAAAATTATAATAGGTTATTAACATTATTATATATTTCTCAAGCATATTAAGCCCCCAGCTTCTATTTTTCAAGTTTAAAGTTATTTTAGTCGTTTTTATAAATGTTTTTCAAATACGGTTACCATGGAAACTGTAATTTTACAGAAAAACTAATTCGTCAACATATTTTTTTTTTTTGCATTTTGTATTTCAAGATTAAATTTTACTTCACATACTGAAAAATAAGAAAATTCTATGGAAGGAATTTTGAAATATCTTTTTTTCTTTGTAATATACATACCAATTTTCATTGTTTTTATTGAATACAAAAATTTGAAAAACTGATTTGGATTTCAAAGATCGTTCAGATTGTAATAATTCAAAACATCATGGAACAATAAAGTATTCAATGATTTCATGTTTTTTGTGCTTATAAACCTTCCACAATTATTTTTATTACCTTTGAAGATGGTATGGTCATTTTGACATTTTTGCCACAAACGGTTACCATGGAAACTCTCATTTTACAAAAAGACTAACTCGTCGACCTACACTTTTCTTTTCATTTTTGCATTCACAATACAATTCTAAATAACATATCAAAAATTCAGAAAATTCTATGAAAGGATTATTTTGTTATAAAACTGTAAAACATGTCCTTAAGTCTACTCAGCATTAGAAGAAGGTAATTCAATGAACAATGTACTTTGTTAAAACAATTTGTCTTTCTCGACTTTATAATTATTCAAAAACCTCGATTTCGCGTAGGAATACAAAGAAATGGTTTATCTCAACGGGCTACTCTTGTAAAATAAATCCTTCAATTTCTATATCATCACCTGTTTGATAAGGTTTCTACGCTTTGTTTTTACTTTCAATATGGCTTTGTTTTCTCTCCTACAAATCAATCAATTAAATCAGGAATGTGTTAAGGTATTTTAAAGTTGATATTTTAAAGATAACGTATAGCCATATTAGATCGTAGTTACTGTCTTGGTGAAGTACGCTTTAATAATCACCATTCGAAAGACATGACTGAAATGCACTCCATGACAGTATCTAAAGTGAGCAGCGTTTTCTGAAATTAAAAAGGAATGATAAATTAATGATCAGCTCAAAGCATTTCTCGTTTAACCCTTTACAAAACAATAACGACATTTGACCAGTTTATTGCAGACAAATTTGGAAACTTTGTGGGAAAGGAAGAAATTGCTCGTGACAAGCAATTTCTCCTTTTCCCACAAAATTGTCTACCCTATCAGAAGATTATTTTCAAATCTCATCACATTTTGAATATTCGTCTGCAAACTCTTTCAATTTGAGAATGTCTAAAATTTGGCGTTCGGTAAAGGGTTAAAGACTATTTTAGAGATTACTTCTGTGCCATTCGCGCCCAATCGTCCACGTGAATTTAATCATTAGTTCGGTTACGCTTGCGGACTCTAAATTGAGCTGCGGTCAGCATCTGCAGTCCAGGATAAAATCCGAGAGTGTCCGCTTTACTTTTTCATTCTGTCATTGAAGGACAAGAAAATTAGGGTTAAATGAGACACGAAATGTATGGAGATTTCGTAGTTTTGACATAGAGCAGGTGATGCGCTTTCATCCTTAACCCGGTCTTTTGATCGATGATAATAAATACGTGTGGTATAGTAACGCTTTACCAAACGACAAGGGGTTTTATGGTCCTCAATTGAAAACCTGTAGAGGACAGTCGAGCCAAAACTTGATGTTTTCTTTTAGAACGGTAGACAATCTTATTCGAAAAGTAAAAATAAATGAGATGTCATTTTCATTAAAGATTCATACAATTGTTATTGTAGTTATCATTATTTTTACATTGTTCAAATTGTTTTAAACTCTCTACTTCTTAAACGCTGTTCACTATGTTCTAGCAAACATTTTGGAAAATATACTACATTAACAGAAAAGTTACTGTTTTACGATGACAATACGATGCATCGTGACAGAAAATGAACTCAGCATATAGGAGATCTGCCCTTTGACCATTAGAATGCCGGGTAATTCCTAAAAGTAGATTTTTGTGCCGTGTGCTTTCCAAAACCTCAAAGATCTGCTTAATTTTGACGAGGAATGATACTCAGAGTAGCAAACAGGCTAGATCACAGACCAGCCGCTAATTTACTTGGCGGCTGGTCTGGATCTTACCTGTTTGTATAAGCTTGAAATTGGTTTCAGCACTATAAGGGTTAAATTTATCCACCGCACATTTTGTGATAATCTTAATGTGTTTTAGTAGGCGCCAGATAGAGCTACAATACAAAAGGAGGAACTAATTTAATTTATACTTTATTCATTTTTCGAACATCCAATTTCTTATCGCAATTAATATTCGTATCTTTAACAAAAGGAATCTTCAATACTATTTTCTCTCTCCGATCATTTTCTGAAAATAATTATAAAGCATTTAGAAAGAACTCAAGAGGAAATGGGCTTTCAAAAAAGAGAATTGCTAGAGATTGATTTAAACCAAGAAAGATAAACCCCATATGTCTGTTATAGAGTGCAATGATTACAAAAAAGTAACGGGTAACAGATTCCCTATCAATGGTTATATTACTTATCCAGATTGAAATAAATAACAGAAGACAATTAAATATTTCGATGAATTGAAGGAAAATAGTTTTTTCTAAGATGAATCATTCGCCAAAAGAAGGCTCTCCTTTGCAACGGTTGTTACTGTTGAAAGTCTCTTTTTCATCAGTCCCATGAAAATCTTTTAATATGAAGGAGATGGTTTATAGGGTTTTAATGTTGCGGTCAGCAGGTAACATAAAGAAAATAGATAACGCTTTGGCAGGGGCTGGTCACCTGTCTTTTTAATTTACTCCATAATAGCGAGCTCATCTCACTCACAATAGGAGGGGTCACGTGGCCATCGTGGGGCCAAGACGCATGTACTTTATGTTTTCATCGCCGCCCCTTTAACCCATCACCAAACATTAACGACATTTGGCCAGTTTGTTGCAGACGACTCTTGAAAACAATATGGGAAAGGAGACATTGCTCTTAACGAGCGTTGTCAACTATTCCCAAAATGTTTTCTGTCCTATCAGAAGTTTCTTTTATCAATTTAATCACATTTTGAAATGTCGTCTGAATTTCAATTTGAGACAGTTGAAAATTTGGCTTTTGGTAAAGGGTTAAAATCCCTTATCCCGTTAACGGCTCGGGTACCATAATGCTTTACAACTAAAGCACGTACGTGTGTACGATTTTTATATTTTCACTATAGTATGACAAAAATCGTTTAGATTTTGCTTCGAAAAATGGAATCTTATTCTGAGCCGCCTGGTTTTTGCTTTTGCTCATAAAGAGTACTGTATTTTTACATGAAAAAAAGGTTTCTACGCTCAGAATGCATTACAGTTGACACTGAAAGGTTTCTTATGACAGGGAAAGCGTTAAATCGTTTAGAAGCGAGGCATCACAGTCTCATCTAAATCGCATTGCACCATCGTTTGCCAAAACATGCCCTTCAGCTCCTGCGTAAAATTTCGTTACAATCCAAAGCTAGTAATATGAACATACTAATATGGAAGCATTTTCTTACATACCCAAAGAAAATTTAATTGCAGATGAAATGTCTAAATTATTTAATATCTTGCACAACACCAGTGATACTCGATGGCTTGCGCATGCGCAACATGATCGGACTAGTTAGAGCTTTTCACAAAGAAGTCCGATGTTCCGATTGTTTTGTCGTGTCGAGGTTGGCGTGATTTGCATCTTCGATGTCATGGCGTGGCTTAAGTGCGTCCGATTGCACATGATAAGGGAATATTAATTCAATTCGAGTCAAACAGTTATGTCCACCCTTGTCGTGTGCAGGTTTAAAATGGTATTAGAACAATATGGGAAAGGAAGATCGTCATTAATCAATGTACTCTTTTCATAACAAATGTTCAATCTTAAAACCATTTCGAAAAAAATGTTTGATTTTCGCAAATGATTGGGATAAATAAAATCTAAAAGAAATATGTATATAGAAGCATGAGTCTTCGTGGTAGTAACATCAAGCATCTGGCAAGCGGTTAACCCTGGTGCGTGAATAACTGACCGAACGTGAAGGGTTTTTAACTCATTTTAAACAGATTTAAGCGGCGATGTTGTGGTCACTGGGCGTTGATGGGGAGTTAAGATTGGCGCGAATTAATGGCCGAAGTCGATATCAGAACGGGAAATCGTGTTAGCGCCGTCCTGCATGCAGCCTACCCCTCTTCCACAGCCCCTTAACACTATTCCCTTCTAATGACATAAGTGAATGGTCAAAATCGAAAGCAGCAACATAGGCCAAAAATGAAAAAAAAGTTCTTTCTTGTATTGGAAAGAAATTATCATGAAATAACCATAAATTACCGATACGAAGAAATTTTAGCATTTTGTCACATTGGATTTTTGAATTCTTTGCGACAGAATCATTTAACGAAACAACGATCTTTTGTTTTTTTATTCTTAATGAATCAATTGAAAAAAAATCCATTTATCATGTCGTCATATGTTGTTCCACAAACTCGATGATTTGACATTGTTGCTTCTTTAGCTGCTTATGGGTAAGTGGGTACAAATATATCCAGTGATTGTTTTAAGAAGCACAACAAAATAAGAATGATAAATGTGCCTGATATCAACATTTTTTGCTGTTCACATTTTTGAAAATTGTCTTTGGATGCTTAAGATGGATAGTAAATACATGTGAGTTTGTTTGACGACATATGAGTATATGTGTATGTCAATAAGATTCTAATATGTTCTATTTCTGCTTAACATACAAAAAAGATTATTTGTGCAATCTTAAGGGATGAAATGAAATATGTATGGTTACACAATTGCTCTGCAATTCATGATTGTCAGTAGTTGTATTTGCTCGTTTGAAAAGAACCGATATCAAATATAAAAAATTGAACGTCAAATAGTAATCTTAGATAGAAATCAATATAAACGTCAAAGCTACAAATATATTACCAAATATATATAACTATCTTTAATTTAACAGTATTTCTTTTTCTAATATCACTTCAATCAAATCATTTACTAATAACTTCAACACCAACGTGTGAGTGGAACTTTTGGGTGGCAGAGTTCGTCAAATCCGAGAAAACAAGATGGCGACCTTGGACATAAAATAAATTAGCACCAGCGATCTCAATAAATTCTACATCCATTGTAAATAAAATTCTATACACGATATCGGAAGAAATATCACATTGTTTTGATAATTCACGAGTTCGGATTGTCATTTGATATTCGGCACGTTTGTCGAGATTTTATAGACGAGAAGCGGTGTGCCACAGGGAGAAGATATGGCCGCGGTGTTTTATTAAATACCAAATCTAAATGTCACGATATCATGGCAATCGATGCATCTATGGTATTCTAGATCCACAAGACAAGGGAGTTGTTGAACAAAGGGACAAAAGTAAGATGAATTAGTATTTGACAGGTGCATTTTCTGCAAACCTATAGCTCTATTTCTCATAAAAGGTATGTCTCCCATTCTTAATAGAAATACCAGTGTTTTTTTTCAAAAGTCTCAAACCCATAGGATTTTTAAACGACACGTTTAATAGTCACAGAATTGAAAAAAAAATCCAAAATAAAACTGAAATTATTATAGAAAAAAGAGAACATGCATGTATGATAACTTTTTTTTTTATCACATAAGAAATAACCAAAATTGATTTCAGAAGACACATGGTATTCCCCGGGCTTGTTTGTAGATGGGTTGGTGGTCCATTGGAATGATGAATCGTGGTGACCAATGTTCGTGATAATTTCACATAAAGCACATTTGTTTCTTCCCGAATGTCGTCATTATGCGCCGAATGATGGAATGGTCATGAAGTAATATACAAGATATTTAGTAACATATGCATGTGCGAGTGATAACCAATAATGACACATAGTTTTTTTTAGATTCGTTTTAGAAGTATACGAATATATATGTGGAAAACTTATCACTAACAACACAAAGTTCTTTTAGAATCGCATATGTTGCGACATACAACTTAAGTTTCCTTCCCTCTTTTTTTTATTACTCCTTTTATTTTATTATATTCCATCATATTTCAAATTCATTTTACGCCTAATTCAAACAGCAATAGCACGCCGTTCCCTTCATTCAAACCAGTTCTCTGGGATTCAGTGCAAGAGACATAGCTAACATGGTATCCATGTCTCTGATTAATTGCTTAACGTTTATGAAAGACTTACTTAAGTCTTGCATTGAACACACGTTCTACTCTTTTATGGACTTAAAATGAAGTCCATGTCTTCAAAAGATCATCTCACAGTTCGAGACTCTAATATTATTTCATCGAATGTCTTCTGTGGATTTAATGGCACCAAATATCTATAAAGTTACGTACACGAGATTATCATTACACAAGCCCCTTTCACAACCAAGTGGTTGAAATAATGTACATTTGTGTTGTAGAAAGCAAAAGCATTTAAATGATTTATTTAGCAAACAATTAACTATATTTAAAATAGGTGAGCAGCAGTAATTTTATATACCATCATCACCTGGGTCTCTCAAGCATCTGCCTGCGCATGCGCATACCTTATTTCTGCCATAGTTATATTGAAATTGGCCTTAATATGTTTAGTGACATTAAGTGTTTAACCCTTTACCAAACGCCAAACTGTCCCAAATTGACAGGGTTTGCAGACGACATTTCAAAATGTTTTTATAAAATAATATTCTGATAGGGCAGAAAACATTGTGGGAAAAGAAGAGCAATTGCTCATTTTCCCACAATGTTTTCCAGAGTCATCTGCAATAAAGTGGTCTAATGTCGATAACAAACCAAAGGCAACAACAGATAACATATAATCTATAGATTTATTGGTAAAATCGGGTTGGAACCCCTTCGGCAAAGTAGTTACTTTAAACATATTTTATTGCCATAACATTTTACAAAATATACATGTACATTCAATAAAATAAACGAGTAATAAGGCAAAAGGGTTTGGCCACAAGTTCTACCAACTTAGATTCGGCCATTCCCTTGGCAGGTATTTACATATTGTAATTATCAAGAATTTTATCATATTTACACTGTATTTCTTAAATTATTAATTAATTAATGTTCCGGTAATTTTGAAAAAACATCTCTACTATATGACAATAAGGAGATAACAATTGAAAAAAAGAATGATTTGAAAAGAGAAAAAAATGAAAAAGTGAAATAAGTGATGTGAATCGTGTGCTACTGGGGCCCAGGTTCTACGACCGAAGGAATGATTGTTTTTAGTGAAATAGGCAAAGTAGTTCTCTATACCACACAGTTGTTTTGGAAACCTTCTTCCAAAGCTGTTTAAAATATAAAATAATTGTTTTATTTATGCATGAATATATGCAGTAAATCACATAAAAGTAGATAAAGAACCCTAAAACGTTTTAAAAAGTGCTAAATGTTCACCAAAATATTTGGGTGGCCATACTTGCTTTAGCAAAGTTTAATGCATTTTCAACGTGTTTAAGAATTATTGTGGTCGTTAGTACTTTTATCAACAATTTGATCAACACCAACACTATCAATTTCTGGCCTGTAACATTTTTGACTGTCGTAACGATACCAACTAAATAGTGTCATGAAAGGAGTCAGTTCGTCTAATGTTGTTTTTATCCATAGTAATAACTATAGTAGAGAAGTTGAGGACATAGGTCCAAGAGTAAAGTTTAAACTTTTAAACTAAACATAGTCGAGGATCGAAGTCCCCATCTTTAAAACTCTAAGCCGACACAGTGTGTCTGCATTAATATAGTGGTTTCGAGAGACAATGCAGATGTTCGTTTGCCATTTACCAACCGACGTATGCATATGTGTGTTAAAGTTTCCATATACCCATCATCCTATCAAACACGAAAAACAAGAAGATAGGAAAGTATGTTCATTCGTGACCAAACATAGTCGAGGATCGAATCTAAAATCTTCAACCATCTAAGCCAACACAGTACTTTTTCAATAATATAGTTGTTTTAAGAGAAGAAGCTGCAGGTGCTGTTTTTTACCAACCGACGTATGTATCTGTGCGTTAATTTATTTCCCATCACCTTCATTCTTTATATATGCTGGCCAATGAGATATCATGTCAAAAAGAGAACTTGCATAACGATATTTCCATCACTCTATCAAACATGAATAACAAGAAAGTAGAAAAGTCTGTTCGTTCGTAAACAATGGATTACCAGGACTGAAAAGCACTCGGCGGTGATTAACCTGTCAATGGTAATAAAAAACACTCACATCACTTTGTGATTCTCCATTATTTTCTTCACCTGAACATTAAAAGCGTCTGAGAATGGGCACCGGTATCAGTTTTCTGTCACAGCTAAGAAGGAATTATGGGCTGGAAGGCGTGCGATTTGCCGGGAAAGACATAACGCAGAAGCGGGGAAAATGGCGGCACTAATGAAAAGCCTCGTCTGAGACGTGCTTGGCCGCCATATCTTAGCGCTGATCAACATATTATCATTGTTTATGGCGATGGCGCAACGTTTCAGCGTTGAGAGAAGACTTTATGGGGTTTTGTATTTAATTACGACTCGTTTTCCCCCTATTCACGCTTTAGAGACCATTTCTGGTTTAGAGGCTAAACATTTGTACCGGAAGTTCTTTCTCTTTGATATTTTCACCGGAAGTGCTGATGACGCTATTTGCCGACATATGGTCATAACAGAAAAAAATAGTTTGTTTAACAAATGTTATAGAAAGACTATTGAAGAACAGGTCGGAATTTTCTTCATTGTTGATTATCGAAATAAGGGCTGATCGTAGGACATGTATGTGGTTTGGATAAAACGAATCTATTTCAAGATGGAATTAGTTCTTCAAACATGCTAGTGATAATGAAATTGTGATAAAATGCATTTCATCAATTGTTAAGAAAGGTCATGGTGAATGCAATGCAAAGTAAAAGACAAAGCGACCGAAATGGGGGGAAATGTTGTAATAAAACTTGTTGGAATACAGTTCCTTTGTTAACGACAAAGAAACTTACTAGAGGATAAAACAACACACGTCTGCGTTAGTGTGTTGAATAAAAACAACTTTTGTTAGGATTACGAAAAAGTGAAAAAGACACACTTCTTTAAAAACGATAACACAAAGTAGCCAAGAAGAACTAATGTATCGTTTCTTTACAATATATACAATATACTGGTTTCGGGCGATGTTTGCAAACAACTTTGATTTTAACCCTTTACCAAACTCCAAATTTTCAACTGTCCAAGATTGAAAGAGTTTGCAGACGACATTTCAAAATGTAATGGAGTGGGAAAATTATCATCTGATAGGATAGAAAACATTGTGGGAAAACGAGAAATTGGTCGTTAAGATCAATTTCTCCTTTTCCCACAAAATTTTCCAGAGTCATCTGCAACAGAAATGTCAAATGTCGTTATTGTTTAGTAAAGGGTTAATCAAACTGCTATAGCATCACTAACCGCCCACTCTGTAATGTGTATCTTTGACACATCTGCTACACAAGTCTAATGAAACCACTTTGAAATAAGGGTATATTGCTCCTTAAGAGCACCTGATCCTTATGGCATAATCATTTCTTCCAAATAGCTTAAAGTAAATTTCCTTTTTGCGTGCTAATTTTATCGTCAGTCGTTCCTTTCAAAGGAAAATGTTTCTCTTTTCTTCCTTCATTTTCCGTTTTCTTTCAGGAACAGTTGCTGACGTCACAACCTCTAGGAGCTGTCTGATTGGCAGAAGTCTACAGAGTCGACCGCCTCGTTTTGGGAGATAAATCGATAGAACGTCTTAAGGAGGATTCCCATGACAACAGTGCAGAGTTTATTGGCTGAGACTTTCGCAGACGAGAACTTTGATTTGTTATATTCTCCCGTATGCCAATTTGGTCGAATAGACGAATGGGTATAGATTTATACTCGGCCAATCTAAACAAATACGTAGTCCCTGGCTTCAGTCTTAGTTGAAACCCAGGTCATAAAGGTTGAATGTACCAACACATACTGATTAACTTCTTTGAAAGGTTAAAAGCAAGAACTAATTGAAAAGTTTTTCGTTAAAGGCAAACACACATGCAGTGATCGTATGTATATGTGCGTAAAATAAACTGTTTCGTCTGTCACTTTAAAATGTCAGCAACAAATGCTTATATACAACTGGCAAAAGAAAATTATATAGATATAGTTTAAAAGATAAAACAATTTCTCCTTGCGTCATGTAAGTGGTTTTAAGGTGTAAGCGCGTCAAAGTAAATCTGCATTGAGTAAGCATTTGGTTTCTGGTTCCTCTAGAAGACAGATGAATCAAAGGGATCATAAATATAAAGTTGCATGTTATAACTCGAAATCCACCGACACGGAAGGAAATTAATTGACGCTTTATTACATCTTTCGAAGATATCTTTCGAAATCACTGTTATAATACGATAAACTATGTTTATCCTTTTTTCACAGTGGTTTTAACTAGATACAAGGGATGAATAATAGTTTCTGTGCTTTTAAATTGTCTGTTGTTGCTTTCAATTTTGACCAGTCATATATTCCCGTATGTGGAATAGAATTAATGCACCTTTTAAAGTGATTTTAACCAAATACTTGGAAGAAGAAAATTATTTTCCGTGGTTTTTTATCAACTGATATTGCTTTCAGTTTGGACCCGTAACAAATTCCCGTATGGGGAATAGAATTAATGGAGTGTCATATGGGATAGCGGGGCTCTCCGATCATTGTTCCGAGACTGAGCGACGCTCAATATTTTATCTGAGAAAGTTGCGCGACAGATTGCTGCAAGATCAAGTAGCCCCGAGCCATGACGCATAAAAAAACCCGATCTCAGTCATGGAAAACTCACAGCTGATTTATGGCACAGAGAAAGGGTTTTCTCGGAATGGAAGTATTAGACTAGTGTTACATCAATATTCGTTTTATTTATGACAGAGTTATTTTTGTCTGGTATCACTTTTGTTAACTTATCTATTTCTCAATCATTTCTTTTCGCTCTAAAAGTAAGAAACTACAAGGCTTTTATAGCGACGTGACATAACCAATAAAAAGGATATTGAAGCATTTTTATGAATATTAATGTTTTACATCTTGCTGTTCTTAATTAGAACCAATCACAATCCCTCAAATGGAAAAAATCGTTGAAAAAAGGTATATTCGAAATTGACATGTATCAAGGACACTTAATTTTGGTTGGTTAATTTAGATAATGGACGAAAGGATTCCTTACTCTTAATCCCTGATATTAACATTATGTAAGAGCTTACGAGTCCCAACGTGAAAATGTGTGCCTCTTTTGCTTGTCCATGAGCAATTGAGATCTTCATGATCGACATATAGATGGCTTGAACCTTAGTCCAATGGTTATATTTCCTGTATCAACCAATTGATACTTGACATTATATAAAACATATTTTTTTAGATTTAATTCGTAACAAACATTTTTAATGTTGCTTTTAACTGTATATGATACATGTCCATCCATTATTGCTTTTCTTTCAGTAAATTGACAGATCAGATCGTGACTTTACGTCGTTTTCATCAACATATCGCGGGCCAGCCAAAAATGCCCAAATGAAGACAGTACCATCAATGAGTTGCTTTAGCACGATCAAACCTTTTTAACTTTCAACACTTTAGAAACATACTGTACAATATTTTGTTTAATATAAGAAAGAAAAGTGAACATCACATGACATGTTATGAAGTAATTGTAAATACACGTGTATGTTGCACATGACTAGAAGCTACATCCTAGCTGATGTCAATAGAATTTGTCTATGTCTATCTCTATTAGACAAGAAATAATGATAATAATCGTCACAAACAAGTTCCATTATCGAGTTTTGTCAATGGGTGGTTGGTTAGCATGGTGATATAGGGTTCCGTCTAATACAGACGCACAAAGGCGACTAACTAATTACATTTACTAATCTTGGAGATGTGAGAAATCGTGCTAGTGTGTTTGTCACTTGGGTGATTGATCCCTATACGCGTCTCGGTGCGTCAGACTCTTGTTACATTCACAGAATAGGGATGGGTAAAAAGAACATTTATCCGTCGTTGATAAGAAATTTTCTCGGTGAAATAGCCATTAAAATCTAGTGTTTGTTCGTTGTTCCTTTTTGGGATATGTTTAAAGCTTCCTCCATTAGAGAATTTATTATTTGTCTACACTAAAAGCAACAGCATACGACACAAAAAAAGAAAGATAAAACAAATCATTTATTAGATGATATTGGGTGAATCCATCGTAACGAAATGGCATAAAAAAAGCTTAGAATGATTATTCGCAGGTCGTTTCCTTTACTTTTTTAGCAAGTATGTGAGGTAAGGAGTTAAAAACATAGGAACAACCGTGACTTTTAAAACAAGGGTTTGTATGTCTGCCTTTTTATCATAGATTCACAAAATGTTGATGACGTTTTCTTTTAACACATATATGGACACACAAGAGTGTATAGACGACAGTGTAATCGTTACAACCAAACAAAAATATTTTCAAATGAGGAAAACGTATTATCGACTCAATATTTGCGTATATCTTCATATTGATGTTATTGGTATTACGTTGATACACAACAAGGGTTGAACGCAAGACTATAGTAACGCCTGCACAAACGTAATACAGTTACTAGAATATTGCTTTGTACCCTCGACGTGTCCTCCAACCGTTACAGTGTTACAATCTTACTACCCGAGTGTGTTCCCACCAAGACCCTTGAGGAGTGAATTGTATTAACCTTTTCCAAAACCACAGATTTTCGACTATCCCGAATTCAAAGAGTTTGCAGACGACCATTCAAAATGTGATGATTTGAAAAATATTCTTCGGATAGAGCAGAAAACCTTGTGGAAAAAGGAGAAATTGCTCTTAGCGAGCAATTTCTCCTCTCCCACAATGTATTCCAGAGTCGTCCGCAACAAAGTGGTTAAATGTCGTCATTGTTTAGTAATGGGTTAAAGCAATAATACCAGAAACAAACATCTATTCTTGTCTTCGAATAGCCAGCGCTCATGAGTTGACGACGAAAATAGCATAATCGTGTCCACATTCCGTTATTACTTTATCCTTATGTAAAAGCTTAATTCTTGCAATCCATATGATACTTATTTGAAAGGGCCGCCGTGATAAAAGGGTGTTGCGGAGTCTTTTGTGAGAAATTCCCACTATTCCATGTGATTTTCACCTGTTATACATGTGTTTCGAATGTCTGTGATAGGGCCTCATTTTCAGTTATTGTTGAAGGGTCTCGTTTTGATAATGGTTGTGTATTCATGGATGTCTCCTTATTTATACGATGTCGACGGTTAAAAGAAGTCACATCATGAATACAAACGCCACTCGTATCTATGGTGTTCAACGGTTTAACAAGTTCTTATCATCAATATTAACATCACTTGATCCATGATGTAAAACTGTTGAAAACAAACACTATTTGTTTCTTTGGTGTACAACTGCTAACAAAATCAGATTATGAATACAAACACCACTTGTTCTCACTGTGTTCAACTGTTAAAAAGCTCGGATCATGAATAAAAACATTACTTGCTCTATTGTGAACAGATTTTCAACAAATTTATATTGCGAATATAAATGGAACTTAATTCCATTGTGTACAACTGTTTAACAAACTTACATTATGAATTCAAACGACACTTGTTTCCATGGTCTACAACTGTTCAACAGACTCATATTATGAAAGCAAACATCACATGTGTTCATGGTGTACTAAGCTACAACGCTCTTATATTATGAATACGATGAATACAAACGCCACGTGTTGCTATAACGTACGACCGTCGGACTAATGCATATTATGAACCCAAAGTCCCTTGTGCCCATGGCGTGACCGTGCGGCATGATTCCTTTTGACGAAAGACTGGCCTATTATCAGCCTATTAGATATTAGTAAGATCCGGCTCTCGACATTACATGTAATTAACAAGTCCAGATAATACCGCATTATTTGTGAAATAAGGGGAAGATAAATCCATAAAACCTCATTATGACGCAACTGTTGCAGAGTTCTATGGAAACCGCTGTGAAAAGGAAAGAAATTCCTTCTATTATGAGAGTTATCTTTTTGTTATGACAGTTCCTGTAAGCATCAAAAAGAAAATATATTTTATCCAAAAGAAGTCATTTGTGTCGTTCAGTTTATGTTTTTATATTTATATGGGGTTTTACATCGTGTCAACATTATTTCAGTTATGTTGCGATGCCCGACTCTCAATAATGAAGGGATACCCCCATTCTCAACTGCCCATAAGGACTGATCAAGTCAGGTAGAACCATCAGCACTCCATAAGTCAGTCGGTAGTCTGTCTCTTATGAAAATTCAAATGTCGTGACTGAGATTTAAACCTATGCGGAAAAGGGCCAGGTCGTTCAGTGTTGCTTTTAACGTTGACCAGTCACGAATACCGACCTCATTGAATAGTTTCACATCTACCCGCGTCAGTGGGGTTTGCTCCAAGTCCACATGAAAAGTATTATTAAATGTTTATTGCTCAGATAACGATTGGAAAGAAAACGTTTTGGAAAAGGAAACGTTTATGATAACATAATTACTATTCGCTTTCTGCATGCATGTTGTGTAAGTCCATTTGTCTTAAAATGGATCTGTTTTACGGTATACTAAGCCCAGTGGTTAGAGTAAAGACTCGAAATCACATAGCCTTTCTCAATGTGGGTTTAAATCCCGGTGATGTCATCTGGATGTCCATGAAAGGTAGTTGCCTGGTTGAACATGAAATAAAATGGCCCCTCCCCACGTGGGTTCAAATCCCGGTGATGTCATTTGGATGTCCATGAAAGGTAGTTGTCTGGTTGAACATGAAATAAAATTGCCCCTCCCCACGTGGGTTTAAATCCCGATGATGGCATTTGGATGTCCATGAAAGGTAGTTGTCTGGTTGAACATGAAATAAAATGGCCCCTCCCCACGTGGGTTTAAATCCCGATGATGTCATCTGGATGTCCATGAAAGGTAGTTGCCTGGTTGAACATGAAATAAAATGGCCACTCCCGACGTGGGTTTAAATCCAAATGATGGAATTTGGATTGTAATGGGAGTTGGTCTCCCGGTTGACTGAATGAATGTCGATGGTTTTACCCGACTTTACCAGCATAGGCAGTCTTCCTCCATCATTACAAAATGCTCTTGACGCGCTGTAACATCAATATAGATAAGATGATTATTAGAAACCCGTTTTAAAAAATATTAAATCATCTATAAAGTCCTGTTCACCCTTTTGTTTATAAACGTGTATATGTACAGATGCGTATACAAGCGCATTCATGACATTTTGGTATCAACATGCAATTTCGACTGAGATCAGTGAGCTTTTCAGACTATGAGCTTCAATCTAGTAATATGTAAAAATGCATATACGTTTTCCAATGATGGTCTGTCAATTCTGGACTTCATCTAAGGTTGATGCAATGCTCTCCTTAAAATAGTCATATACCTTTTGCTTAGATAAAGACCTTCATGTATCAAGAAAACTCTCAGAATGTTATACAAGAGACGTCTGCTTATTTTTAAGCTCTACATACATTTTGACATAATCGTTTAGCTTTCCTACTTAAACGAGTTTCTTGTATTAATATAATCCACATTAAGCATAGTCTCAAAATATGTAAATGCTTTTTTTTAAAAAAAAAGTCGTCTACTTAAATTTTAATAAAGCAAGAATTGTAAGACAGAAATTCAATGCGAACACATGCCTTACAGGCTACGTTTCCGTTTTACCACGAATTTATTAAACACTTGCACATTTAGTGCATAAGATTGTAACATAACACATTAATGATCAAATGGTTTGTTTATATTGCGAAAACGCCTTAACAAATGCTGTTTGTCTTCATCACGCTAATTAAGCTGTGTTTGTTAATCGAGAAGTTCTTTCAACAAGTAATGCTCTTTTTAAAATAAGTGTATAAAATGGATATGTTTACCTCGAAAGATAACGAAAGGATCTTTTTCTATTAATTACCTTTTGTCAATCATTTGAGTAGATGACGTACTGCGTACAAGTGTAAATATAAGTATGTTCTGTTCTGTTATTCATCAAAACCTTCATGTATAATCAATCATTCCGGAGGAAACCCTCTCGCGGCAGATGCAGGTGACTCGGTGTATCAAAGACTAATTCTTTGCGGAGGTGTTTGGAAATCCAAGGGATGTATTAGCGTTCTTAGTGGGAATTAATCAAGCTTATTGTAGGAGCCGTGAACGTCGTGAAGTCGCTATTAACCCTTCGAATGCTGGGTAATTTTCTAAAACTAGACATTTGTATCGTCTGCTTTCCAAAACCTTAAATATCTGCTTAATTTTGTCGATAAAAGATACTCAGAGTAGCAAACAGGTTAGATCACAGGCCAACCGCAAATTTATTTGGCGGCTGGCCTGCATCTAACCTGTTTGCATAAGCATGAAGTCGGTTCCAGCATTTAAAGGGTTAAACCTAATTTCTTCGCTCTTTGTTACGTACGCAAATGGAACACCACCTTCGCGCGGCAACCCTTTTCATGCTGTTATAGTGAATGTTACCAAACGACGATTTTCTCGATTGTCTTGAATTGATATAATGTGCAGACGACAATTTGCATTATGAAATACGTGGAAAATGTATGCTACATTGAAATGTTTTTTGGGAAGGAAGAAGTGCTGGTAGGAAATACGACTCCAGTAGATGAGTGTATTTATGGTTACCTGATAAAAGGGTATTGCGGCGCATCAGTTCTTGTGTAACCCGCAAAACATCATGTTGTTAAGTACGCGAAACCTTGGAAATATGGTCTTATTCTTATTTGCGTCTGTGAACGAATTTAGCCACTATTTCATTATCAGTGTTAGTTTATCAATGGGGATGGACTTATAATACACTATTATATATGTAATGAATTTATTTGCACCTAAGGTCAATAAAGTTGGTCCGTGAAACTTGTTGGGATGCTTAATCAATTCTCATATATGGTACAATGCACCCTGTCTACATTGAAAGCAATAGTTGACGATGAATATAGCTTAACAAGAATACATTTGTTTTAACTGATATTAGCTGGCAAACCACTATGTCGTAAGAATGAGGAGCATACAATCCTCCGATAGCAGTGGTCTCTAAAGACTCGGGCAGCAGATGCCCCCAAGGGACGTAGAAGCAGTAGTCTCTAAAGACTCGGGCAGCAGATGCCCCCAAGGGACGTAGAAGCAGTAGTCTCTAAAGACTCGGGCAGCAGATGCCCCCAAGGGACATAGAAGGGGTTACTCGCATTTCTACATATATAACGCACATCTATAGTTATAGAATGATAAAGGAAAAGATTGGTCGGTTAAATTACTTATGGTGTGAATAAATGAACATTTTATAAAAGAAAACGCTCAGTTAGATAGGTTATAACGTCAGAAGAATAGAACAAATGATCATAGTGTAACATAAGAAAAGACTTTCGAATGAATAGATTATAGAGTCATCAGAATTAACGAACATTGTGTTACACAAAAAGCGTTAAACATTTTTTTTTGTCTTGAAGTGAAAGGATTCAGCAACTAGAGTGAAAATTGAATACATTACTCATAACGTGCAAGTAAGAATTCCTCTTCCTCGTGAGGTTCTCTTTTGTATTAGGTTGGAACTGTATCAACACTTGTTTCAGTTATTTAACGTTTTTCCCGTGATCCAATAATTCTTTGCTAGGACTCCGAGGTGTCTTGCCAAAGTACACACTGACGAAATTAGGGATGTCGATAAGGCTCACACTTGAGACTCTGGACTTGCAAAATAACCACATTATTCACTTTGCCACACAGGATTCCTCATTGAAGTGTTTCTATGCACATTTATTGTATAATTATATATTTTTATTTCGATAGCATCCAGCTTAAAATGTCAACTGCTTAGTAACAATACTAGCGATCGGTCTATGGAGTAAACTGGTAAAAGATTGAAATGCCGATTTAGCTTTTTTTTTTTTTAATTATTTTTTTTTTCTAATACAGAGGTATCCATTTATCAATATCAACAGTTTTAGCAACCATATCGACAAACGGTCTATGGGATAATCAAGTAAAACAAAAGATTGCGAAATGCTGCTTTTCGAGGAGACATGCGGCTCTACCATCTGCCCTTCTGATGTTGGCAAGCGCTTGGATACCAGGAAGAAAATGGCCTTGATCGGAAAGACGTGTGGAGACCAAGATTGTATGAGTTTGGTAACACTAGTGACGACTGAAGTACCTTAACCCAAGAAAATAAACGATTGCTTTGTGATATTGAATAAAATGCATTGTGACTAATGACACATTGTTAATTGTAAATTATTTGTATTTTGTTTCAACTGCTCTGATAACTTCTGAATCCGAAGCGTCAAATCGTGTGTACAGTAAAATGAGTTAATGACATTTATATATACTTACTCACTTAGGCACGAGCAAAGTAGAAAAGGCTAGAGACTAACATGAAGAAAAGGAGAAAATGTTCGGAATGCTTATATAAGACAATGTAAAAGTCTTCACATGTGTCGGCTGCTTTTGCTTTCAACTTGGAGCAGTCTAAACTCGGGTGGCTAGAAATTGTTAATGTATTCGCCTTTTTCGATGCCCAGCAGACGACAGTTGTAAAGTATGACATTTTATATAAAAAGATTTTATCTTTTCAGTTTTGGGAAGATGACTCTTATGTGAGGAAATGTGACAATAGAAGATATTGTTCGAAAATAAAAGTAAAATGAATATCTCATAACAGACTAACATATTCGTCTGCTGGCTGTGCCTTAATGAAGTGAGTTTTGTAAGAGGTTTTTCGTTAATGGTTTTGTCTCGGCATCATTCATGATAAGTCACAGCTTGAAGGAATTGTCTGAAGTATCATAATGGTTCGTGTCAGAAACAGCGACTATCTTGATTGTTTTAGCAACATGATGTTTCAACCCCCTCCCTATCAAGAGGGCATTGTTCCTAGAATTTCTTTACAAGTATTTCTATAACGTTGTAAGCGAAATATCTCCCTTTGTCGCAATTGTTTCCGAAACGTATGTGTTCGTTACTTAAAGCAGGTGTATATGACGGTGATTTGCATCTGCCGATGAAACAGTCATGATTAAACAGTCAAAGGGAGGCAACTCGAAACTTTGTTGGTCTTTGGTATGAACCGAAAGGAGTAACTTACCCTTTTCTAAGTCGAGTCATATGTAGAGAAACATTCATCAAATTATACAAATACTCACATCCATGTTAAGACCTCATTTACTACTCATAACTGAAATCCTTGTGACAAAATTTAGTTTTGTTTATCACGAAGAAAATGCCCCTTTCCTAATAGAATTCACAATTGTCGTTTGAAAGGGTGTACGAAAGAGGTCATACTTTAAGAGTTTACGATTTTAAGACACGTGTGCTATTTAAACAAAATAAATGAAACAAACCTTCTTCATCCGATGGATATTCACGCAATTACAGAAAACTTGACTTCATAAAAAATAATGTTGGGCACGGCACTGGTCGGTCTGAGATGACGATAGCAAAAAAAGTATCAAGCACATAAAAGTATCAGGCACACAGCTGTATCACGCCCAAAACTGTATCAAGCGCATAACTTTATTAAGCGCATAACTGTATCAAGCGCATAACGGTATCAAGTGCATTACTGTATCAATTGCATAACTGTATGAATTGCATAACTGTATCAAGTGCATAACTGTATAAATTGCAAAACTGTATCAAGCGCATAACTGTATCAAGCGCATAACTGTATCAATTGCATAATTGTATCAAGTGCATTACTGTATCAAGTGCATAACTGTATCAAGTGCATAACTGTATCAAGTGCATAACTGTATGAATTGCATAACTGTATCAAGTGCATTACTGTATCAAGTGCATAACTGTATCAAGTGCATAACTGTATCAAGTACATAACTGTATCAAGTACATAACTGTATCAAGTACATTACTGTATCAAGTGCATTACTGTATCAAGTGCATAACTGTTTCAAGTGCATAACGGTATCAAGTGCATAACTGTATCAATTGCATAACTGTATCAAGTGCATAACGGTATGAATTGCATAACTGTATCAAGTGCATAACGGTATCAAGTGCATTACTGTATCAATTGCATAACTGTATCAAGTGCATAACTGTATGAATTGCAAAACTGTATCAAGCGCATAACTGTATCAAGCGCATAACTGTATCAATTGCATAATTGTATCAAGTACATTACTGTATCAAGTGCATTACTGTATCAAGTGCATAACTGTTTCAAGTGCATAACGGTATCAAGTGCATTACTGTATCAAGTGCATTACTGTATCAAGTGCATAACTGTATCAAGTGCATAACTGTATCAAGTGCATAACTGTATCAAGTGCATTACTGTATCAAGTGCATTACTGTATCAATTGCATAACTGTATCAAGTGCATAACTGTATGAATTGCATAACTGTATCAAGTGCATAACTGTATCAAGTACATAACTGTATCAAGTGCATAACTGTTTCAAGTGCATATTTGTATCAATTGCATAACTGTATCAAGTGCATTACTGTATCAAGTGCATAACTGTATCAAGTGCATTACTGTATCAAGTGCATTACTGTATCAAGTGCATTACTGTATCAAGTGCATAACTGTATCAAGTGCATAACTGTATCAAGTACATAACTGTATCAAGTACATAACTGTATCAAGTACATTACTGTATCAAGTGCATTACTGTATCAAGTGCATAACTGTTTCAAGTGCATAACGGTATCAAGTGCATAACTGTATCAATTGCATAACTGTATCAAGTGCATAACGGTATGAATTGCATAACTGTATCAAGTGCATAACGGTATCAAGTGCATTACTGTATCAATTGTATAACTGTATCAAGTGCATAACTGTATGAATTGCAAAACTGTATCAAGCGCATAACTGTATCAAGCGCATAACTGTATCAATTGCATAATTGTATCAAGTACATTACTGTATCAAGTGCATTACTGTATCAAGTGCATAACTGTTTCAAGTGCATAACGGTATCAAGTGCATTACTGTATCAAGTGCATTACTGTATCAAGTGCATAGCTGTATCAAGTGCATAACTGTATCAAGTGCATAACTGTATCAAGTGCATTACTGTATCAAGTGCATTACTGTACCAATTGCATAACTGTATCAAGTGCATAACTGTATGAATTGCATAACTGTATCAAGTGCATAACTGTATCAAGTACATAACTGTATCAAGTGCATAACTGTTTCAAGTGCATAACTGTTTCAAGTGCATATTTGTATCAATTGCATAACTGTATCAAGTGCATTACTGTATCAAGTGCATAACTGTATCAAGTGCATTACTGTATCAAGTGCATTACTGTATCAAGTGCATTACTGTATCAAGTGCATTACTGTATCAAGTGCATGACTGTATCAAGTGCATAACTGTTTCAAGTACATAACTGTTTCAAGTGCATAACTGTTTCAAGTGCATAACTGTATGAATTGCATAACTGTATCAATTGCATAATTGTATCAAGTGCATAACTGTATCAAGTGCATTACTGTATCAAGTGCATAACTGTTTCAAGTGCATAACTGTTTCAAGTGGATATTTGTATCAATTGCATACCTGTATCAAGTGCATTACTGTATCAATTGCATAATTGTATCAAGTGCATAACCGTATGAATTGCATAACTGTATGAATTGCATTACTGTATCAAGTGCATAACTGTATGAATTGCATAACTGTATCAAGTGCATAACTGTATCAAGTACATTACTGTATCAAGTGCATTACTGTATCAAGTGCATAACTGTTTCAAGTGCATAACTGTATCAAGTGCATTACTGTATCAAGTGCATAACTGTATCAAGTGCATAACTGTATCAAGTGCATAACTGTATCAAGTGCATATGTGTATCAAGTACATTATGTGTATCAAGTGCATAACTGTATCAAGTGCATAACTGTATCAAGTGCATAACTGTTTCAAGTGCATAACTGTTTCAAGTGAATAACTGTATCAAGTGCATTACTGTATCAATTGCATAATTGTATCAAGTGCATAACTGTATCAAGTGCATAACTGTTTCAAGTGCATATTTGTATCAATTGCATAACTGTATCAAGTGCATTACTGTATCAGTTGCATAACTGTATCAATTGCATTACTGTATCAATTGCATAACTGTATCAAGTGCTTGACTGTATCAAGTGCATTTTTGTATCAAGCACATTACAAGCAATTTCACCTCGTGTCGTAACCGTTTCAAAATCGAAGATGGCATTTCCGGTGTCTGTGAATTTTCAAATACAAGATCTTTCAACTAAGTACCGATTCAAACGTCTTGGTGTTAGCAATCCAAACTTCGGCAAATTATGGCAATACGGCTTTTGACAATAACGAGGATTTCCGACTTTGGTGCCAGCAGTGAAATGCCTACATGACTGGCCCTTAAGCAGCTAGTGTTCAATTTTAGTTAGCAATGAATATCCTTGGAATTTGTTCTACATAAAGGCAAATGATTCGAGTTTCGGCCAGTGAGTCTGGTCAAACACAGGAAGCAATAGAAGACAAATGAATAGAGCAAAGTAAATATCATTTTGTGTTACTAGGCAGTTCAAGAACAATTGCACCAAGAGAAAAGTTCTTTTTTAAAATAGTTCCCTCCTTTCGTCACCAGTTTGATACAATATGACACATGTGTGATAGATTTAGTAAACATACAGAAAGTGTAGATCATGCGGTTCTATCGCAATCATTGGTTGACGGGCTTAGAAACACATTGAGAGTTTAGTAATGCATCCCTAAATGTGAAATTCGAACCACTTTCCAAATGTATAAGACCTGTGTTTAAAATTTTTATGCCAAAAAAGGAAATTACTCGTGACGAGCAATTTCTTCTTTTGACTCAATGGTTTCCATAATATACCCACACACGAAAAATGTTGATCGTACTTTGTACGAATCCGAGAACTGCGCCCGTATGCTGCCTTGGATTTGGACGAGTCGAATATTCCCAGATAAGGGCATGGGATAAGTAACAGGGGCTGTCTGTGTAGACATGTTGTGGGGACAGCTAGTATCACATGTTACGTGTATTACAAATGACCCAAGAGTCGGGGTAAAACTGTCTCCATAACATGTACGTCAAATATTTCCTCGGACTGATCTCTTGAGCCAACACCACGGTGCAGGCGTAGAGGAAGGGTGTATACCAAGCGTAATGAAGGTCGCAGGTTCTATACCTGGACCAGGGAAGCGCTTTATTCAACATCCATTGTTAAAAATATTCCAATAACAATTTTTCTTGATTCAAGATACTGTCCATACATATCTGTTTTGAATAACGCAGGCGTGACCAATGTTTGCGATCTTATGTCCGAAAAAAATGGCCGCACCCAGGTATTTTTGTTCTCCTACTTTTGCCAAATATAGCCACATTGTGTACCACGCATGAATTGATCATCATGGGCGCCCGTCGACTGCGATTTTTCTGCCGAGTGTTAGACGTAACGCCGTTATAAAGCATGTATTATCATATACCACCAGAACTGGAAAGCTGATGGTCCCGTCAAAATTGTTTCAATTATTTTCGATGTCCGACTATCAAAATTGATGCAAGACCCATGCGTGCCTTCCCGGTATGATTAGATCATGATGGGTAGGACCATCGGCATTCCGCTCATCAGCAACAAGACTGTTTCTTACGAAAATCAAATTATACAGGTACCGAATTTTAAATCCACACAAAGGTATGAAATGCACAAAGGCTCCTTTCATTCGAGCGCGGTCAATTACGTTGTGACTATTTTAACGAGCTCTCATTAAGGTTTCGTCCACATGTCGTATGAATAATTGAATGTCACAAAGCTAGAACGTCAGTTAACAAACACATCGCTAGTTTTGATTTATGTGGTAATATATAACATCTCGAATACAGAGACCAGGGGACATCCCATAACTCTAGTGTGAGATAGATCCTGGCATATTCCATCCCTATTTACCACTCACTTAAGTTCAACGTATCTGCAGTAAAGGATTGGTGGAAACAACTGCCACATATTGAGATCTTAACACTTTACCAAACGCCAAATTTTCGACTGTCTCAAATTGAAAGTTTGCAGACGACATTTCAAAATGTGATGAAATCTTAAAAAATCTTCCGATAGGACAGAAAATGTTGTAGGAAAAGGATAAATTGCTCCTAACGAGCAATTATTCTTATTACCACGTTTTTCAGAGTCATTTCCAACAAACTGGTTAAATGTCGTTATTGTTTGGTAATGGGTTTCGGACTTTTACATGGTCTCCTCTTTTTGTTTTCAATTATAACCAGTAATACAACGCCATATGGGGAAATGTAAAATTGCATGGAAATGTCGTTTCTATAAACTGTTTTCATTTTGATTAATCCATTCTCCAAAACTTGAAATTGAATTTACCTCCTTCAAAACCTCAAAGTTTGAATCCTCTTGAATGTGATCAAGTAATTGTATGTTGTTTAATAGGTTCCAAAACCCAATTTCTCTTCTAAATGCAATGGTGCAAAAATCTGAAACATTTCACACAACAACTTAGAATCTATTCTTTGTTTGTACCTTGATCTCTGTTGGAAATTTGAAAAAGGTTGCATAGTGTTAACCGTTTATGGTTTAGAGTATATGGGCCACGTCATGGGAAAAAGGGCACTCGGACATAGCAAACAGTGTAGCCCCAGACCAGCCGCCACGTCACTGACGTGGCGGCCGGTCTGGGGTTACACTGTTTGCCATCTTAGAGGACATCAAGTTCTACCTTTAAATAAATACAAATGATAACTGTCGTGACTAGATGCTGGAATAATAGCGTTAAGAAAGAGCTGAGTCAGCGGTTTTTATTTATGTCCGAGTGCCCCTTTTCGTGTGACGCGGCCCATATATTTTACCGTTCAATGACTATAGTTCAACATAGCCAAATGAGAGTATTCAACATAATAACCATCAAACTAAAATGAACTGACCATATGATACAACAGTAACCACCACATTCACCTTGTAGCATTTACCTCCTTTCATGTGCCTTTAAGGATGACAATCCAATTACTTTTGAATTGTTGGCTGTTGTGTATATATATTCCCCTAATAAACAAAGTCTGCGCATAGAGATGGGTTTTATCTTTATTCTGTAATGCCTCTTGCAGATATACATGAAACACAATTAAAATAACAACAAAATGTGCATTTCAATACTTCATAATATCAAATGAAACAAAGTGCAATCTTAAATTTGCAGCAACATTTCAAATGATTTCAAGTGAAAATGTAATCTATCATTGGACCCTTACTAACTTTAAACCCTTTCCTTCAGATACAGTTTATACATCTTAAAAGGAATATCTCACAGATTAAGATTCTGTATCTGAAAATAAAAAGTATTCTATCGATAAAATGACAACATAAACCTAAATAGTAAAATAACACTAGATTTATATTTTGTGCTTCTCAACACATTTCATAACTGTTGAGTAGAGATATATGGTACATTTGAATTGCAGATTAAGTTAAATGTTTAAACAGTTTATTTTGTAAACAATTATCCATTGTTCCTATCTTAAAAACAACATCAAAATGGGTAAGAGCATCTTAGAACCAGAACACAAAATTGGTCAACGATCAAATCATGTTACACAAATCATATGTTTTAGAGAGCAATATAGTATCTATCTACACCTTTTTAATGAAAATACATTGAAAGTTAATTAAAATCGAAAATAGTCATTTGTTTGGTGATAAGGAATTTTTATATCACATTTTGAACACTTGTTTACCATAGTAGACAAAATCTGTGAGATAGACCCTTTAGTGGATCTTCAAATGCCAGCTTTAAAATAATTAAGTTAAAAGGGTAAATTCTGCATAATGAGAGGTTATTCATTTGGTTTCAGTAATGTCTATTGTATACCATTAAAAATTAACTTTTCTTATGCTGAATAATTACCATTGCCTATTGCTTTCAATATGGATCAGTCAAAATGGATCAGTCCCAAGGTAAGGGGTAATACATAAGCATTAACAAACACACAAGAAAACTAGAAAGTACAAAATGCCCTATAATGCATCACACTTGAGATCTTAACAGGTAGGATACTTTATAAATTTGAGCTGATTAGTTAAAATCATGTTTAGCCATAGTATTGCACTCTAAACAACCAATAGAATTTAGCATAGTAAACCAACATGTTTTATATCTTCCATTTACACCTTTGATATATAGGCTACAGTTTATCTAGTGTGGTTTTTACCCTGAACCAAAATGTCTTAACCCTTTGAATGCTGGGTAGTTTTCTTAAAGTAGATTTTTGTGTTGTCTGCTTTCTAAAACCTTGAATATCTGCTTAATCTTGATGAGAAAAGATACTGAGAGTAGCAAACAGGTTAGATCACAGACAAGTCGCCAATTAACTTGGCGGCTGGCCTGTGATTTAACCTGTGTGCATAAGTAGGCTAGAGCACTATAAGGGTTGAATAAGTAAACCTTTTCCCTCCCCATTATGAAAATATGTAACAGATGTTAGCAAAAAAAACATTTTGTCTATGATATTATGCAGAAGGCATTGTGACACAAGGGTGAATTGCTTATCTGAACCAATTTATCTATAGGTCAGTGTTTTTTTTGTTTTTGTTCTGTAGTATAAACATCAAAGAAAGGGATAAAAAAGTTACAAGAAAGGTACCACGGTTCTAGACTGATCCAAGCTATTTTTGTGTCACTGGTTTTGTAACAGGTGTAAACATGCATGACAGATGAACATATTGTAAAACCAAGTAATCCCTGAACTGTGCAACATTAATTACATTTAAAAAGCAGTTTCCAATCTTTATATATTGTGATCAGAAACTTGTAACAAATATAAAGCACTTTGGAAAAACTTCTACAAATCATTATTGTAAAAAGCAAGCAGTAAAATATAAGGGACCAGAAAAAGAAATGAAAAAACCCATTTGAGCATGTGTTTCCTTTAACACATTACACCTTATGCCACATTATTGCGTCTTGCAGCAGACAACTTTCAAAAAACATTGTGGCAAAAAGCAAAAGGAGAAATTGCTTGTGACAAGCAATTTCTCGTTTTGCCAAAATGCTTTTTCAATATATTTACATATCACACCAGCAGAACTGAAAGGTCTTTACATGTTTACAAAGCTTTTCTAAAGCCGTCTGCTTCGAGTAAAAAGAATGTCGTCTGGAAGGTGGTAAAGAGTTGAAGCAATTTTGTCATTAAAACTTTTGAAAAAGATGTTCAGTGGTGTAGTTAAGGGGAATTCCCAACTGGTTTAATATGTACATCTTCTATAAACCCTATGTGTTGATACTCAATGGAATCACCTCTTGAAGACATATCTAATGAGTACAAAGATATTAAAATTGACTAGATTGTTAACACATGCAGGAAATTTGGATACCCTTTAATAGACCTCTAGAACTTATTGAAAAATATTCTTGTCTCCAGATACTTACAAAAACAAATTGTAGCAAGTCACAAAATGAAACAGAGCTGAATCATTTTAAAGTATCCCTTCCTTGTAGATATTAGCCTCATTGCTGGTAAATGAGCAAGTACAAAAACCACCAAACATACATTATGCCAGAGAAAACTTTATGTATTCTCGGTGTACAGTGTTTGAATGTGTTCATAACTACATGTACTACATATTTATTAAGATACCTAGAATGGTACATTCTCATTGTAAAGTGTATGAACCTTTAAATATAACAACATGCACTATGTGCTCATTTACACACTAGGAATGGTACATTCTTATTTAACACTGTATGCATCTGTTCATATAACCACATATGTGTTCAACTAGACGCTAGGAATGGTACATTCTCATTGTACAGTGTATAAATGTGTTCATATAACCACATACATGTATGTGTTCATCTGGACGCTAGGAATTATACATTCTCATGGTACAGTGTATAAATGTGTTCATATAACCACATACATGTATGTGTTCATCTGGACGCTAGGAATTATACATTCTCATGGTACAGTGTATAAATGTGTTCATATAACCACATACATGTATGTGTTCATCTGGACGCTAGGAATTATACATTCTCATGGTACAGTGTAGAAATGTGTTCATATAACCACATATATGTTCACCTAGATACTGAGAATGATACATTTTCATGGTACAGTGTATAAATGTGTTCATATAACCACATGTGTGTTCAACTAGACGCTAGGAATGATACATTCTCATTGTACAGTGTATAAATGTGTTCATATAACCACATACATGTATGTGTTCATCTGGACGCTAGGAATTATACATTCTCATGGTACAGTCTATAAATGTGTTCATATAACCACATACATGTATGTGTTCATCTGGACGCTAGGAATTATACATTCTCATGGTACAGTGTATAAATGTGTTCATATAACCACATATATGTTCACCTAGATACTGAGAATGATACATTTTCATGGTACAGTGTATAAATGTGTTCATATAACCACATGTGTGTTCAACTAGACGCTCGGAATGATACATTCTCATTGTACAGTGTATAAATGTGTTCATATAACCACATACATGTATGTGTTCATCTGGACGCTAGGAATTATACATTCTCATGGTACAGTCTATAAATGTGTTCATATAACCACATGTATGTGTTCAACTAGACGCTAGGAATGATACATTCTCATGGTACAGTGTATAAATGTGTTCATATAACCACATACATGTATGTGTTCATCTAGACGCTAGGAATGGTACATTCTCATGGTACAGTTTATAAATGTGTTCATATAACCACATACATGTATGTGTTCAACTAGATGCTAGGAATGATACATTCTCATGGTACAGTGTATAAATGTGTTCATATAACCACATACATGTATGTGTTCATCTGGACGCTAGGAATTATACATTCTCATGGTACAGTCTATAAATGTGTTCATATAACCACATACATGTATGTGTTCATCTGGACGCTAGGAATTATACATTCTCATGGTACAGTCTATAAATGTGTTCATATAACCACATACATGTATGTGTTCATCTAGACGCTAGGAATGATACATTTTCATGGTACAGTGTATAAATGTGTTCATATAACCACATATATGTTCACCTAGATACTGAGAATTATACATTCTCATGGTACAGTCTATAAATGTGTTCATAAAACCACATGTGTGTTCATCTAGACGCTAGGAATGGTACATTCTCATGGTACAGTGTATAAATGTGTTCATATAACGCTCCCACACTGTCACAAGGTTTGGATTGGTCCTGAAAACATACACATGAAATCAAAACTTATTTGAATACAAACCTTTCATAATTAATCAATAAATATGATATTAATGTGACATAAGAAAATCAATCCTATAGTTCACATTGTTTCAAATGCGGCTTCCTAAACAGACATAAAAAAAACCTGTCTTATCAGAGAAAGGGCTCACTAACAGGTTACACTACAGAATAAGTTATTATCTTCTTAAAGGATTTTACAAAGCCTCAACAGTATATCAGTTATGTTGCTATGCCCAGTTAAAATGATGAAGGCCCAAAGATTCTCTGCACATAGGCGCCCTCATCCGGCATTAATGCAGAGAAAGGCATTGTGATACAAATCAAGAACAATATGTAGGGAGGAACAAAAATAGACTATTCTTCTTAAATGTTTTTGACTGGTTGAAATTGAAAGCGTAACAAGCACATTCTACTGGTTGTGAAAAGAAAGTAAAATCACCTGAAAACTGATAGTCTTCTACAGGCATCTTTATATGTTAGAAGGAAAGTCTTCATCTCATCAAATGTCCAGTTGTTGGTCATACATGGTTCAATCACCTGATAAAGAATAAATGTACACATATGCAAATCAAGCATTACAGAAAAAGTAATGTTTCAATTACCTTATAAAGAATATAATAATACAAAAAGCAAGTATACATGACATTGTTTAAAATAGCCATAGTCAGAGACAAAATTTAACTCTAAGATAAACTTCACATTTTAAAATTTTGCGTAGATCATACCGCAATAGTGAAGGCATACAAAATTATTTTAGTGAATTTTTGAATTTTGTTAAAATCACACTATCATAGGTTAAGCCAATACATGCAATAAAATCAAAATTTTACAGGATATCAATGTCCTTAACTCATTATGCATGAATACAGTGTTTACTCAGTCAGTTCAGAGTATATTTCATTATTTAATCCATTACCAAACAATAACGACATTTGACCAGTTTGTTGGAGAAAACTCTGGAAAACATTGAGGGAAAAGGAGAAATAGCTCCGTCTGTAACTTTTGTAAGAATAGTTGTGAAACAATGTTATTTCATCTAGATCACAATGTATCTGATCCATTCTCTCACACAATAGTTCATAGCTGGCTAAAATCAGAAGCCAAAGTAGATGATATTGATAAGGCAAGTGCATTTAAACAAGTACAGAAGTAGTAATTGATTAATAAAGGAAATTATCAAGTACTGTAATCTCAATCATAAAGAGGAACATACCTTTTCTGTGACATCTATGAAGAAGTTTTTGGCCTCTTTACTGTGGTTCAAACCATAGGCAATATTTACTATGGATTTGGAAAATACCTGGAAAAAAGGAACATTATCAACCCTTATAGTGCTGGAACCAACTTCATGCTTAGGCAAACAGGTTGGATCCAGGCCAGCCACCACGTAAATTTGTGGCTTGCCTGTGATCTAACCTGTTTCGTACTCTGAGTATCTTTCCTCATCAAAATAAAGCAGATATTTAAGGTTTCAGGAAGCAGACGGCACAATTTCTTTTTTTTAAGAAAATTACCAAGTACTCTAAGGGTTAAGGAAGTGGCAAAAAAAAATGTTGTCATTTAATTCATCATTGATTTATGACTGGAATCATATAGATACGACCAAGTACAAATGGGAGAGAGACAACTGAAAGTCAATCAGATGGTAAAACTATGTTCATGCTTTAACCAATGTGTTTATTACTAAATTAAGTTGTCGTTGAGAAAATTAGAAATGTTAATGTATAGTCTTTTTTGCCTGCAATTTGGGGGTTTCCATCTGTAAAAAGTTTCCCCTTTTGATCACTTCATCCATCACTTTAACACCTATGAAAAATCACACCCATCGGAAATGTTGATGACCATTATTTATTTTTAAAGTGTGGTCAAATGAGTGTATAAGAGGAGAAGAGTAAAATTGTGTGTTAAATGAGTCATTTATAAACATAAGACCAAACGGTACTATTCCTGAATACAATGATGGTTAAAAATAAAAGCTTTACCTTGAAATTATCTTCCACTTCAGCTAGTTTCTTTATACTCAGCTTGGGGTTTAGACAGTTTACCACATACCTGTCATAAAAAGGGATAGATTTTTATCATTGGTTTGTTTGATTTTCCATTGTTAAACAGGGTTCATTCTTGAGCATTCTCAAACATGCTCCCTGCATAACCTACAAGTACTCGGCTAGAAAATGTGTCTTGCTTGGAGTTTATTGCTTTTTTGAAAAAAAAAAATATCTCAGCTATTTCACTGTGACCTTTCACATTTTCATGCTCAGTAAATCAGTATACTAATCTTCTTTCACATGGAACTGCCTTACAAATTGTTATGATTTACAACTGATCGAAAGTGACTTAAAAGAAAGCCATTATTACCACTATTAAATATTTTTCTTTGATAACAGAACTCAAGCTTAAACCTGCATGGTTTGACACTCATAAAGGGGTGAACCTAATAAACAAATAATGTAAATTAAAATTGCTCAATGAAATACTAAAGATGTCATTTGTAACATACTAGACTTTATAAGGCAATAACTAGGTATTCATGCATCAGTTCCATTTTTTAATGATTTACAAAATAAATAAAGAATAAACTTGACATTGCATGTCAGGCAAAATACATGTAGCATGTAATACTTACAGTTATGAGTACTAAAACAGTAAGCGATTAAAAAATCATATCAGAACCAATAATTATTTAATCGTGTTTTCAATTGTTGAGATAAGAAAGGAGGCAGTTTTGCTGTCTTTATCAGGATAATTGGATATTTTTGTCATTTTCAACAGTATCTGAGTTATATTTTGGCACTTAATATACCTTTAAACTCGCCTTGCTTCAGACAGTTTTTTTTAGAAAATTTGTTTTCATGTCATTGAACCTTTACTCCATGATACCTCACTTTGTCGCATCTGCTGCAGATCACTGTAGAAACCGTTTTGTAAAAAGAATGAATAGCTCAATTGAATGATTCATCGTTTTGTCAAGATGTTTATGCAAATATCATAAAGAATTATTCTACCTTTGTAGTTGTCTGCTATTGCTTTTAATTTGGACCAGTCTTAAATTCCATATGGGGAAGAAATATAAGAAAAATGATAGGTGATGATTACTTACATTTTATGTTCATCGACGGAATCCTTATCCATGACCTGTTTAAGATCCCTAAGGTCATGTAGAAACTTTCTGTCTAGATCCACATCCATGTCTTCATGGTCATCACAGTCTGAAAACAGATCAGTTCATGCATACCTGTCATTTAAGAGTGTTCAATTTGCTTCCATAATGATGAACATGAAGTTTACAAATAGATTTATACATAACTAGTAAAATTTGATAGACTTTCTGTTTTACTTCTAAGCAGTAGAATCATTTTAAATGATACAGCCATATTGATACAATGCTGAGAAAGTAATCCATTTTTTTCCAAAATAACTCCGTATTTTAACAATAGTAATAATACTTCACTTACTATGCTTTAAGGATAAGCAAACAAGGTTTTACAGCACATATGTAAGGATCTATAGCATTGCAGACGCACAATGATACAGGATTTCTTAGTTTAAATCAAATTACATTGAATAATGATTATGACAGAAAAATCCTCCATAATCTGCTCTAAAGTTATATTGGCTTTACAACAGGAATTATTGGGATAGCACAATTACAGTTTTGATTATAGAATCACAGAACAAGAAGGCATTCCAAGATTTATCAGTTGTTATATGAATAAATATACTATCACATTGAAGTATACTTACCAACAGCACTGTAAGACCAGTTTGCAATCATGTGAAATGAGCAAAACATAAAGTCATCAAATGTCAACTGATTCAACTTCTTTTTTCCTGTCTCAAATCTGTGATTAGCCATGAATACTATTGAAGCATACTTCCTGTAAGAAAGAAATGGTTATAAAAAGCCTTTATATCATTTTTGTAAGATCATGATTAGGCCAAACATACCAAAAGGGTGGCAAAATCAATTGAACATGTTGCCAAGCTTGTCCAAAAGCCAACAGCCAAGTAGACTTTTAACTGAAAAACACTTAATATCATTATACGAACAATTGGAGCCAAAGATTTGGCAATTACAGATAAGTAAATAAAAATAAGCTTTTGCCATCCCCTGACTGTCTTAAAGCTTTATCATTTTCATCTGCAGTCACCTTCTTATATCTACCAGTATATGGCTTTAAGAAAACTTTTCTCATGATGAATACTATGGCTGAATGCTTTTCATTAATCTAAAGGAGTTTCAAAATATCTATGATATCTTTGCAGATAATGAATCTAAGGAACAATCTCAGGGCAGATTAAACTTATTCAGATCATTCATGGAATGAAAACCATCCTGAAGGCAGGGAGTTAGTTCAATTAGGGTTTGTTAACTTAAAATTATCTAAGATACAATACAGTTTTAAGTAATCACTCCCCAATGCTTGAAGAGTTCTAACTGATGATATCAGCAGATGGTGATTGTAAATAATAACAAGAGCTGTCTGTAAGACAGCATGCTCCACTATTCGGTAATGTCGGAGAGAGGTATAGGTCAGTGAAAAATTATTGTTTCTAAAATATGAGGATGCAAACAATGATTCCCTACAATAGCTGTCGAGAAACGAACATGCATGCAAAATCTTAACCAAGAATTTTTAAGTACAAAGGACCACATAATTAGCTTGAATTCAATTCAAGAGATTTGAAACTTTGATTATTACCCTGAACACATGTGTGAAGCATCAACCCATTTCATACAGTGGTTCATGAGATACAAACTTGCATGTAAAATCTTAACCAAGATTTTCTAAGTAGAAAAAGCTGCAAAATTTGCATCAATTCAAAACTGAAGGTTTGAAACTTGAGAAATTGGCTGTTAAAGACAGGTTGACTGCTTAACACAAATTGATGTACACTATAAATCAAACAATGGGACTTTCTGAAGTGGTTGTCTAGGACAGGTTGGCTGCTTATAAGGGTGGTTGCTTAACGCAAGTTGGACTGTATTCATTACTGTTATATGTAGTATACCACAGTATGTCGACTAAAGTTGCCTACTGCGCTCACCTATGCTGTCAACTTAAGTCGACTACGGCGTTGAAAGGGTTAACAAGAAATGTATTTGAGGGGAGTATACTGTATAAAAAGCTTACATTGCAAGTTCATCTGACAACCTAAAGTGAGTCTTGATATTCCTTTCCAGAGACCCTGGCATATCCTCAACCATCTTAAATACTCTTTTGACGTTGTCAAACTGAAAAAAAACAACATAGTTTATAGATAAGACCCTGGCATATCCTCAACCATCTTAAAAACTCTTTTGACATTGTCAAACTGAAAAATACAACATAGTTTATAGATAAGACCCTGGCATATCCTCAACCATCTTAAACACTCTTTTGACATTGTCAAACTGAAATATACAACATTATTAATAGATTAGACCCTGGCATATCCTTAACCATCTTAAATACTCCTTTGACATTGTCAAAATGAAATATACAACATAATTTATAGACAAAACACTGGCATATCCTCAACCATCTTAAACAAACACTCTTTTGACATTGTCAAACTGAAATATACAACATAATTTATAGATAAGACCCAGGCATATCCTCAACCATC
Source organism: Cerastoderma edule (assembly GCA_947846245.1). Lineage (NCBI taxonomy): Eukaryota > Metazoa > Mollusca > Bivalvia > Cardiida > Cardiidae > Cerastoderma > Cerastoderma edule. Next base: position 26,856,201 of record OX401404.1, on the reverse strand, counting down.
TTAAATACTCTTTTGACATTGTAAAACTGAAAAATACAACATAGTCAATAGATAAACAACTTATTCATGAAATACTTTTGATAATTGAATACCCTAAATATACAGTAATTATTCATAGGACAACACATACATATGTTTGAAATAAAATGAATGGTATCAAAATAATGTTATGTGTTTTGCTGGGTAAATCTTCCTTTTAACAAAATACTTTAAAATTTGTTACCACACAACATGCAGCAGAAGGTTAAAGGTGACATAAAGTTTCTATAAAATGTTATGCCTTGTTATTGTTGTCTGGAATTGTTTTCATTTTAAACCTGACAAATATCCCATAAGAGGGAAAGAGATGAGGTAGATATCAATGCAGACGCACAGATGCAACTATACTGTCAGCGAACAAAGTTGTATCTTTCAATAAAACAGACACAATAAAATCTTTTTTTACATGCAATTCATTGCACATGCTTAGGCAGATTATCAAAAATCTTCTGATAACAGAAGAAACTCATTGCAGCAGGCAATATCTTTTTTTGAAACTTTGGTTTTCATCAAATTTCACACAGGAAAAGTTATTTCAAATTTTGTGCAATTGATGTCAGTTGTAGCTTACACTGTGCACCATTCATAATTTTAGATATGAGGGACTATGTGGGACATATATCAAGAAGAATTCAATTGCACCTAACCAGCCTGCGAGGAAAGTTGTCTTGCTCCCCTTGGATAGGGTCAATCCATTCTTACAGAACTTCACAAATTAATCATTTATACATATTCTAAAGCTAATCTAACAGCAGTTTGAAAAAAAAAACACTGTTACCACAGGCCTTTTTTTGCATTATCTAACAAAATTGTACCTTCTAAATTGGAAATTTCTTTAATTCATGCAGAATTCCCAAAAGTTCAATGTGACTCCCCAATTCAGCAATTTCAGCGATATAAATTGTCTGAATTAACAGGCCTAGACCTGTTCCCAATTCAACCTAAATGCCCTATACCAAACTAAACTTACCTGTCTTCGGCAACTCCTCAGTGCTATCCTGGTTTTGTCATATACATCATCAAGGTTGTTTCTGGTTTTGGTAGAAAGTTTTTTACCCAAAATCTCCCGTACCATGACATCATCAAACTGGTAATACCTGCAATAAACATGATTTCATGGTGTGATTTCATGGTGTGATTTAAAGGTGCAATTTCATGTTGTGATTTCACAGCATGACTAACATCTTATAGTTTTGAAGAAAAACAAGAGGGCCATCATGGCCCTAGAACCGCTCACCTGAGATTACCATATAATTGAAGAATAGTTAGAAACATGCTTTGAACTTTTACACAGAGTTTCTTGTGCTTCTATGCATTGACCTTTTTTTATTCCCATTTTACAAGTTGGACACTGTATGCTTGATGTGGGACATTAAAATGGTACATAATTCTTACAATGCGGAAACTGAATATTTTACTTTTACAGATTGTATGTACAAAGATCAGCCCGCACTTTTGTCCAGTATGATCTATTGTTGCCATTTTGTGGTAATCATTTTGGCATATTTGGACATCCAAATTGATATTGATGTATTTTGTTAAAAATTCTACCATACAAGTATATAGTGGAAATGAAAACAGGTTCAAATTTCAACACACCATGGTGGCCATGTTTTTTGAGATATAAAAATTCATTTTTTTATGAAATATGTTTATTAATTAAGTTATAAATTTTACCATACATGTATATAGTGAAAAAAAAACACATTCAAAGCTCAACACACCCTGGCGCCCATGTTTTTTATATATCTAATTTCTTTTAACAAGCTTTATAGAAGGGCCCCCAAAAAACATTCCTGTGAAATCATTTTGAAATCTGACCAGTGGTTTTTGACAAGAAGATTTTTTCATTTTTTTTAACAAATATGGGCATGGCAACCATTCTGGTCAAACGTCTGATTTTTTTGGACAAATTTATTCCATACATGTATATAGTGAAAACAAAAACGCGTTCACAGTTCAATGCATCCTGACGGTCATGTTTTTCGAGATATCAAGATTCTTTGAACAACTTTTGAAAGGAGGCCCCCAAAGAACATTCCTGTGAAATTATTTTGAAATCTGACCTGTGGTTTGTGACAAGAAGATTTTTTTAAGGTTTTTACCAACTATGGGCATGGCAGCCATTTTAGTCACATGACTAATTTTTTTTTTGACAAATCTTTCTCACCTCCTACTAAGGATGCTTCACATGATATCTCATTGAAATTGGCCCAGAGGTTTGGAGAAAAAAGATGTTTGTAAAGATATAAATTTTAGCATACATGTATATAGTGAAAACAAAAACACATTCAAAGTTCAACACACCCTGGCGGCCATGTTTTTCAAGATATCTAAAAATAATTGACAATTTTTATACAAGGGCCTCCAAAGAGCATTCCTGTGAAAATTTTTGAAATCTGACCTATGGTTTGTGACAAGAAGATTATTTTAAGGTTTTTACCAAATATGGGCATGGCAGCCATTTTGGTCACATGACTATTTTTTTGGACAAATCTTTCTCACCTCCAACTAGGGATGCTTCACATGATATCTCATTGAAATTGGCCCTGAGGTTTGGAAAAAAAAAAGATGTTTGTAAAGTTAAAACTTTTAGCATTCATGTATATAATGAAAACAAAAACGCATTCAGACTAGAAGATTTTTTAAAAATTGCAGAGATTCCCTCTTTCTGCATGGAATCAATTTCTTTGAACAACTTTGGTAGAGCATCACCTTACAAACATTCCTGTGAAGTTTGGTTAAGATTGGCTCAATGGTTTAGGAGGAGAAGATGTTTAAAGAAATTGTTGACGGCGCATGACGGACATTGGGCGTTCACAAAAGCTCACCTTGACTTTTATTCATTCCCTCTTATGTTTTCCAATTGGAATCAAAACAGACTCTGAACATCCTCTTGGAAAAATAAATTATAGCTCTCTTTATCCCTTTAACCCTTAACCAAATGACAAATTTTCGACTGTCCCAAGTTGACAACATTTCAAAATGTGATGAAATTTGAAAACAATCCTCTGATAGGGCAAAAACATTGTAGGTAAAGAAGAAATTGCTCGTTAAGAGCAATTTCTTCTTTTCCAACATTTTCCAGAGTCATCTGCAACAAACTGGTCAAATGTCGTTCTTGTAAAACTGTTTGGTAACGGGTTAAAAGTATGAAGCTCTCAATTTGGATCAACAACCTTTTTCTTTATGACGTAATGTATAAATGCATGTCAGCCATACTTTTGAATGAGATTGAACTGTGTATCCATGTCAATCTGGTACAAGGTCTGCTCCCCAAACTTGGGTGGACATATCAGCAGATTTTCAAGGCCGATAAACAGCCTAAAGTGGTCCTTCACATCACTTAGAAGTTCATCAAACCCCGCCCCGGTACTCTGTAATGCTCCCCTATGTTGGAGGACAGATACACACTCAGTAACTGGGAAAAAATGGAAAACATTTTTTATTTTACATTGATTGTGACAGAAGCTTAAAGCATATTTAATTCACTCTCGATGACTGCTTCCTGGATACTACACCAGTACTTGTGCCCATTCGCGGGTTAGTCCCACCAATTTTCACCTCGCTTAACAGGGATTCAAACCTGGGACCCTCGGTACAAGAGGCCAGCGCTCTACTACTGCTTCCCACAACTTTAGACATGCATTAAACCCTCAACTTGTAACATTATATTGTAAAAAGGAGAAGAAATCTGTAAGAACGCTTCTTTGTTCTAATCCCTATGTTGTTTTTTAATTCATTATTACATGTGTCATATTCTTGTGTCAATAAATTTCAACCTTATAGTGCTGGAACAGACTTCACACTTATACAAACAGGTTAGATCCAGGCCAGCTGCCAAATGAATCTAACCTGTTTGCTTCTCTGTGTATCTTTTTCGCAACAGAATTAAGCAAGTATTCAATGTTTTGGAAAGCAGATGACACAAAAATCTATTTTTTGGGAATTATCCAGCATGATAGGTTTTAACACTAAAAACCTTGTGATAACAATAATTGTAGCTCTGATTACCTGACAATCCATTCACCCACAGATCAAACAGCTCAAAGTCAATGATAGTGTAGTTTCCCACCAATACGTCAACTATGCTCATAGTATTTCCAGCTTAACGGAGTCAGCCTAAAGCCTACCTGTGGTAGAAATAAAAAGACTAAAATGTTAAACCCAATCCCCAATATGGACACAAGGTGAGTGACTGGTCAAAATTAAAAGCAAGATGTTAAAAATTAGCATGACAAAGGTTTTTTTCTTTATGATGTTGAGAAAAAGAACTAGTGCATTAATGACAAAGTGCTTATGAGCATTTAAAGTGGTTTCTTCTTAAATTTGAAGCCATATTGAGCAAGGGAGTAGGAAAAAGATAAATACATTGCCATGTTTAAAAAAGGGGTTCCTTTCTAAAACTGACGGCTTTTCCAGGCTATTCTGAGTAATAAGTGGCATAAGAAATTACACTAAAGTGACAGGGGGTAATTTCTGATTCCTTTGCCATATAAAAATGTATATAATATGCTTGACTTTTGTACACAACAATATGACATGTGCATCTTTTGATGCTTGCAAGTATTTCAAACAGATCAAACTAAAGCTGTTATAGTAGATATTCATTGATCAGACATTGTATCAAGGCAATTCAAATAAATATTCAAACAATTAAATTTGGATGAAAAATATAAAGGGATATAAAAATCATTAAATCCACATAATTATCAGGTATGTTAAACCTGGCCTTATGAATATTTTTTTTTAAAAAATCATGAAGGGCTTTGGTTATTAAAAGAGCACTTTCTCAATTTTGCCAGGACAAGTAACACAACAGGCTTATCAAAAGTAGTTTGACAAAAGTGTTATGAGGATAAAAGATAAGTTCGGTAAGTGACAATTTCGACAAAAAATAAACTAGAGTGAAAGGTCTTGGATTTCAGTAAAAAGGTAAATAAGATTAAATGGTGCAGAGGTTCTGGTAATTTGGTCTTACGTTCTACTTAGTGTGTGAAATATAGTTTTATCGTTAGAAGAACAATTTAATTGGGTGTGAAAAATAGTTTAATCCCATATTAATTAACACATACTATTATTTACGTATACACACAAAACAGTTCATTCTAGAAATTTCTTTTTAACACACATTATTATTACATATACATATACAAAATAGTTTATTTCTAATATGAAAGTATGTTTAGTGAATAAAATATAAGAATTTCACAGCTTAAGTACAATGTTACAGTACCTTCGGACCTTTATTCTAGTTTACCTTTTTATCGAACTTGTCATTTACCGAAATTACCAACACCTGAGTAGTACATTGGGACTTGAGACAAGTCAAACTAATTTGATACAATCGAAAAATATTTTAGAAAAATTGTATCGGGCAATATCTCCCGTCACATCAAACTTTCAAACCATTCATTTAATGGTGGCCACTTGCGACAAAAATCACTGTTTGAAGACCCATATTTCCATTGTTATCAGAAATTATCAAATTATTTTACTCACAGTTGTGAATTTATACTTTTTTAATCAATCCATGCATTTTACATGACTGTTTTCTGCAAATTAACTTTGTAAGAACTGTTTAATTAACGTTATGTGACGATTTTTCGCTCCCGATACTTTTTTTCGGCGCATGCTCACTGGAATGGGACAATCGGTATACGGACATTTGCCCCCCGGACATTTGCCCCCCGGACATTTGCCCCCTTTTTGGTATAGGGCGGACATTTGCCCCCTCGCCGCAATGTAGAAGGCGGACATTTGCCCCCTCAAATTATTTTTTCAACTTGCTTGACCTGATCTTATTCCGTTATGATTAAACAGGAATTTAAATGGAAATAATAATTTGATCAGACTAACATGTCAATTTTGCTCTATTACGCCGATGGCACTTGGTCAATTATGCTCATCGAACCGTGAAACGGCGGTATACGTGCATAAGTTGATTTGACCTTATTATTTTCATTTTCGGTTTAATTATTTCTCTCATAATCAAATGGGATGGTGATTGTCATACCGACACAAATTGGAATACCTTTTGTCTTCTTTGTTTTTTATTGTTAGCCTTGAGTGACAAATCAGTAATAAGATTAAAGATGTAATCAATATGTAAATTAGAAAAAAGAATACAATTCATTAAGTTCCATGGTTGGATGAGCATGAAAGGCCAAGTGCCATCGGTGTGTTTTTGATACGTCGTCTCGGATTTGGAGGGAAGAGCTAATTGAGTAAAATTGATGAAAATATTATTTTCATTTTAATTTCTTTTTAAATATAACGATATAACGTAAAACAATCAGGTGAAGCAAATGGAAAAAAATAATATGAGGGGGCAAATGTCCGCCTTCTACATTACGGCGAGGGGGCATATGTCTGCCCTATACCAAAAAGGGGGCAAATGTCCGGGGGGGGGGGGGGGGGGGGGGGGGGGGGGGGGGGGGGGGGGGGGGGGGGGAATGATGGCAAATGTCCGGGATTCGGGACAATCCTATATTCAGCGTTTTTTTAATTGTTTAACAGTAATTGATGCCATTGTTTGGTGTTAAATGAGTTTATTTAACATATCTTGTCATATCAAATGAATTTGAATGGCCATTTGTGCTTTAAATCCGAAAATTAGAATAAAAAAGTCCGACATTATTTGGATGGTTCGAAATTTCGACGTTAGATTGCCCAGACTAGACTTGAGACCAGATAATCATTGCTTTATTGCTTATGGGGCAATATTAGTTTAGAGTAGAGTAATCGACTAAGTGTTTCATTTACTTTAAGTGTTTAAGCCAACGTTTAACAAATTAAAAAGTTCAGAAAGCAAATTAAATTCCATTCATTTTACATAGAGCGTCTATTAACAAAGATCAATTTTGTCATATAAAATCATAGATCTGTAGCGTATCTAAGAACAGATGATTGATAGAAGCACGGATTAATGCTATCAATCAATAATTAGTTTCATAAAAAGGATTCAAACAAATACCTCTCAAAAAATACGTGTCAATTAAAGTCAAAATAGTGTGGTCGGTTGTTTATTTATTTGGTAAGTCTGTGTCACCAAAGCGTTTGCGTTAGAAGCGGTACCCCGTTAGAAGTAATGTGTCGTAAGATCTTCCAGCTTAAGGTTAGTCTGAATGATCCAGACGTAGATATGTAACGCAGTTACAGCTTGGATCATCGAGTTGGCTTAAGGTGGGAGACCGCAATCTTTTGGCCCTTCTTTATTCTATATAAAACAGCCATTTTGGACCCTTCACAGTACCTTCCATGACAAGATAATCCTTATTGTTTCGCTATTCCACACTACCCTACCTATCAGAATTTCACGAGCAAACATGCCGAAGATCAGCTAATTTTCGTTCGCTAACGACAATCTCTTTTTACCACCCTCAAATATTGCATCCAAAAATGCCGGAGTCACCGAAGGGAGTCTTCCTTATGGCCTCGCCTTCCGCGAAAGTAGTTCTTGAAAAAGCAACATACCAAAGGTTTTAAACATGGCCAACATCCACAAAATATATATAAAAAAGCCCCCTTTCCTGTCCCTAAAACATATAATTAACCCACATTTTAGTACATTATCAATTTTCAAGAACTTCTTTTAACTCCGACCTCCGGAAGTAAATCCTCAGTGGTCTCTGACCTTACCCGTAGGTTAGAGACCGCTAGTAGAGGTTGAGATAAACTCAGATGATCCATGCTGTACTTCCGTAGAAATATGTGCGTCTGGATCATTTGGACAACGGTTCAGATATGCGAACGGAAACAACCGATAGTCGCTGATTATTTTACCTCGGTTATTGCCTATTACTGACAGACGACCTCGGAAATATAAATCAGGGAACTGGTGGTGCATTTAAATTAAACAATTGTTGAATAATGTACGTGCTTATATATATTGGTGACTTTAGAGCGTGCTGAATGCTTTAACATTAGACTGTTTACAAAATCATGAGTTTTCCTACCATTTCAAGGACCAAAATCCATCTTTGTGAAAGGGAAATATGTTATTCTGAATTTGATTTCATTTGTCGTCTGTTCTGCAAACCTTTGAAATATGGGCGATGTTAAATTATTGATTGGATAAGAGTCTGAGAGCAAGACAAATTATAGCCTGGGGTCCTGACTCTAGGCTAGTGCGGGTATACGCTGCGGTCGGGACCCCAGGCTAGACAAAATCTGTTTGGGTCCAATCTGTGCATATCTCCACACTGCGCATCGTAGTCAGGGAGCCTTCGGACACATTAACAAAATAATTAAAATCCTTTATCAATGATGGACGACCGGACGTATAGATAAAGTTTGCCAAAATTGATCCACAATACCGAGGGTTCAGTGCAAGACTATAGTAAGTGCTTCATAAACATGAAGCACTTACTATAGTTTTGCACTGAACCTTCGATATGCTGTTATGTCATCCCTAAAAAGAGAGCATTCACGATTAATTCTATATCAAAAAGGTAGTGAAATTAAAAAATGTAATAACTAATTTACAACCGCTTTTCTTTTAGATGATGCTCATTTTGTATGATTTGATGAATAGGGAAAATAGGGAGTTTCTGCAGTCCGATGTGCGTATTTCACTGTAATGGTACGCTTCTCTTTCGATAGGCAACCTCATCAAATAAATAGGAGCATCGATTGAAGAGATTGCCATAAATTGCGTATTGATTAAGAAATCTAGAAACGTAGACTCATGTCTGTTAGTCTCCCTATGATTGAATTGGCATTGTATTAAAAAGCAACTCAAACTAGTGGTCTGGAATACCACCACAACGCTCATCGTTTCTTCAATATTTCAGATACATCGTGGCCTTTGTTGCACCTATTCATATCATATCGGTGGTTTTACGTTAACTCTGTATTAGCCACCTCGGGACCTCGGTTTATCCGAAGGACTGGTGAGTCAGGAAATACTAATGTATCTCTGGAATTTCCAGCGGTGAGACCCAGGATTGAACCCGGGATCCATGGACAATGAAATTGAGACCACTCGGCCACTTCCGCCTAATATCATTCGTCTGATTTTTTCAGCACCAGTACTGCATCGTAATCTTATCAAAACCGGGACTGGTTTGCAGACAGTACTTTTTAGTGATAATTGGCAAGATTATTGGGAAAGCCGGTTGCTTACTTAATATTTAGCAAGGAATCACGATGTTCCAGTGTTGCTTGTAATGTTGCCTTAACCCTTTCCCAAATAATAACGATATCTGACCACTTTGTTGCAGACGACTTTAGAAAACATTTTGGGAAAAGGAGAAATTGCTCGTGACAAGCAATTCCTCAATTTCCCACAAGCTTTTCTGCTCTATCTGAAGAATATTTTTCAATTTCAACATATTTTGAAATGTCGTCTTCAAACTCTCTCAATTTTGGACAGTCGAAAATGTGTCGTTTGGGAAAGGGTTAGAGGCGCCGGGTAACTCATTAGTCAGTCACGTGTTGGTGTATCTTGCATTGTACGAGGTGCAGGCATTAGGTTCCCGGATTGCTCCTGATATCTTAATGTGGTATGAGAGAGCGCCTCAAAATTTACACGTCAGTAATACGACATGTTTTCCCTGTACAAATATATAATATAAGGCGGTTTACATAAAATGATGAGGAATGTATGGCATTTTAAACAAGCACTCTTTACGTCATACGGAGCACGTTGACGTTAAGATGACGTCATACACATGTTCGACGGCGTAAGGGATGCATCTCCGCATGGTTTGGGTATGCTTATATATAACTGAGACAATTAAAAGATTACGCACTTACTCTAGAGGGTATGGGACATGCTGCCTGAAATTATTTTTTACGTCGGTGCTTTTTGTTCTATCTTACGACTATTCCATGAAAAGAAAAGCTACGATACATGTATGAAACGCATTATATATGACTATATTTCAAGAATCGCACGATTTTCCATCAGTTTTGACCTGATTTCATGAAAGCGAAATATAACACAAGTTGTTAGATCAAATATACTGCTATACATTTCGAGGTTTTCACGGTAAATGGATTTGCAAAATATTCTACGCACGCCCGTACGTGGATAAGCCCAGCTACGCGCTAGATTCGTATGTATATACGGATCTGTATTGTTGATTCAGGGTGTGACCGTGCGTGTTAGATCATGAAATATTCTACCCTTGTCTTTCAATGGGTTCACACAACAATTCTCATTTCATGAGAATAAAACCCCAGAAATGTTTTTGTTTCGATTGTTATTTGTTTTTTTTTTACTTGTCTTTCTTGATGAGTGTTCTAATGTGGTTTCAGCCTGGTTGTAGGTGTCGGCCTCTGGTTGACTAATTTGCATTTTTATTTCTATTCGTTTCAGTTCTCGTTCGGTGCCAGATTCAGGGTTTGTGAGTCTTTTTTCCTGATAGCGTCCTGTGTCATATGCACTTTATTCTCCATTACTTATTTAATATTACCATGGAATAGTATTAAATGTTAGTTGAATTTCTGTCGGTGGTGGGCTTATCTTCTGTGAAATGCTTGCAGGTCATTGGGGTCCACCTCACCTCTTCGTAAATGGTTTTTACCGTTTCCGTGGAGGTTCCATACGTTTGAGAGATCTATGGTCATGATCTCAACGAAAGCGACATTACGTCTATTGCTCCTAATAGCACGTCACCCGGTCGCGTCGCAGCTCTTTTTCACAGATATTCTGTGCTGGTGAAAAGCAAGTCCAGGGGCTAATGTTGTTCTCTTCAAACCTTGTTGGTTCACCAGCAACAATCTGTTCTTGGTTGTGGTCTTTACCAATGATTATATAGTGTTCACATGCACTGCTTTGTGCTTGAAGCTTGTTAGCGTGTCTCTTTTTCCCAGTCTATATCAGTAATATTGAAATCGCCGCCGACTCGTTTGTGTGCTAGCTGGGGGAAACATGACCAGCAGGTCTAATATACGAATGCAATGTCCGTGTTCATGGAGGCTTGTAGACGGCATATGTCTGGTTAAAGGTGGCCTTGGCGCCTATCTGTCGGATGTCAAGGTAAGAGGCGTATTTCTCAGCTAACTTCTGACTTGGTTCTATAAACTAGCTATAGTGTATTACATGTATTCATATCAATCGTCTCGATGAGATGATTCTAATAGGTGGCAACTATATAAGCCCAGAGGTTTTCCGATATTGTCTGTAATATTGTATGTAACAAAAATCATTTTATGCCCCTTATATGTAGAACGCTGATAAACCTGTGTAATACTCTGTCCCTTATCCAACTTCTGAAACTATCGTTGCCAACTGGATTCTTGAGCATATTTAAAGGACATAAGCATGAACATTATTCTATCCCAACGCCTTCTGATTCCCGGTCAAAGCATAACAATTTCATTGGTAGAACCGTGGAGCAACATGAGAAAAGACCCTTTTTTGTTCTTTTTTTTTGTTGAAAAGTTAATTAAGTTGAGGTTTCTGACACAAGTCTCATATGGGGTCTTCTTCCTCAGTGCCGTATGAACAATTTTTCAGTTCTGTTAAATTTTCCGTGTAAATTTTCCGTGTGAGTTGTAAATGAGTAAGACATGAGTTAAAGAGTTTGACTTCAAAGACAAAGATATTGTGCTATATTTTGAATAATTGGTGTTGAAATTGAACTTTAATTGTCTGTAGGAAATTGCTGGTTAAATAAGTTCGATTAAAATAAAGCACTCTACATAGGCGTAGGACCCCCCCCCCCCAATATCCAGACTGGGGGGGGGGGGCAGAGGTATACTTTGGCCCCCCCAATATTCACAGTGGCAAATGAAGATATTTGTATAGAAAAATGAAAGAAACGAAATTTAACAGCAGAATAAAAATAAATGTGTATTTTTGTGCTCTATGTAATACCAATTCGCCTTTTGTTACGAACAATAACCAAAATCTTTTTGACGTCATCATCGCAAATGGCAATCTGAACACATCGGGTTTATCCAATGAAAACTCAGCTCACTAAAATACCCGGGAAGTTTTGATCGACGAAAACAGTGGTGTAAAACATGTTCTTTAAAAGGTGTCAGACTCTATATTGTCTTCAATTGTTAGCTAAAGCTTAAAGAATAATCGCTGCCACCTTCTTGTTTAGTTCAATACAATTGATTTCCGCGTGAGATCGAGACCTGATAGATCTATATCCTTTTTTTTTTTTTTTATTTAAGATACATGTTTTCATACGCTTTCTTTTAATTCTTATAATGTTATTGAATTTATAAATGCATGAATAGTCATGATGTTATTGAATTTATAAATGCATGAATAGTCATGAAAAAGGAACATATATTCTTAGACCGGTCCTCATCTGAAGTTGGCCCCCCAATGTTGAAAACGCTCCTACGCCTATGCTCTACCACAGAAAAGTTCAATCGGAATATTAGCACATATAATCAATATGTAGGGAAAGGTGTTAATTATGCAAAGATTAAATGGTATGCTCCACGCTGTAAATGTGTCATATCTACTCTTGATCATCGAAATTTTTCCTTTTGCTAAGTGCTTTTTACGCTCGTGTTCTTTTTACGGTTGACGGATATTCATTTGTTTACAAAAACTCGCGGGAAATAATATACAAGAGAAATGTCTAAAATAAAATCCCAAATAACGTCTTCGTTTAAAATGAATGGATTGTCTCTTCGCAGGTAAATGAGAGGTCAAACAAATTTAACTCGAAGTCTGGAAATCGAACCAAGTCCATACTACCGTTTCTGCTTGAAGGTCTTGACACCTCACCTGTCAAATCCTCGATTGGCATCCCGGACATCAACATTGATCTGATTTAGAACCTTCTTCTTTCTTTGATGAGACGACCGTGACAACAAATATGTGCTTTAAGATCAGATAACTTGAATAAGGAAGATCGACCCAAACTGCTTAGATAACATGATAGCTCTTTTAAAAGTGAGCCAATGAATTTTCCCAATGATTTGATTTTGAAGTAGTCTAGTAGAGAAGTGCATACCTATGATCACAACCCTTTTACCCAATAAAGTAGCAACTCATTGAACAGGTAAATGGTATTCTGTATCATTGATGAAAAATGTGAGTCTTCTTCTCCAAAACAAATCAAACACGTCTTGTAGAACAGTCTCAGGTAAGTTTATGTAAATGACAGCTTGATAAAGAGGTAAATAAGATTAACGATGGTTTGGGTAAATTGGTCTTATATAGTGCTTGTTGAGTGTAAACATGCCTTATGTGTTGAAATTCAAAGATGTTTCATTTGTAGATGTTGAAAAAAAGGTATATGATTTAAGTCATGTTTTAAAAATGAAACCAATGCTGTATTTTCATCTATTTTGATATGATATTTCTGAGCAAATTTTAAAATAAAAGAGATAAGTTTCCTTTGAAAACACACTTATCATAATATAGATTGAACAGTTCTTATAATAAATATAATGATACTTTTAATTGGTTTATGTGAATAAAAATGTGTATTAATTAATAAGCAGTTAAACTGGGTTTTTTTACATCCTATTAATTTGTTGTTCCCACTAAAGTAATGTATAAAAAAAAATTTACGGACACTCCCAAACATTTTTGCCTGGTATACCTTTTTGTTGAACTTGAAATCTACTAAACATGATACTGTTACCCAAATGGTCAACTCACCTAGACAAGATTTTCTGTTAAGGCAACATTCAATGGCACTGTTAGGCATTCCAAGGAGGAACTAATGACATACACCATTGAAATGGTTACTTGATACTGGCATTTGAATGATTATAAGCACATTATTATCAACCTGTTTATTTTATCTTTAACAGTGAGGCAAGCCGTTATTTAGTGGAAGTACTATCACAAGTAGATAATGAAGATTTTGGTGAATGGTTGGACAAAATTATAGAAATAATTCAAAAGCAACCTTGTAAGTGTTTTCATTAATAATTATTTCTTTCTTTTTTATTAACTGTGTTGGTTAATGTTTTTAGAAGTTATTCTTAATTAATGTTATAGTTTAAAAGTAATTCTTAGGATTAAGTTGAAGAAACCTTATAATACAAGCTCAACTCAGAAATATTGAGTAAAATATCCATTAGAATTTTAAAATTTAACCTACCTGTATCTGAATATGTTGATAAATACTTTACAGTATATTATCATGTCAGGTCTCACTTATTTTCTGAATTGTGATTCTTCTTCCAATTACTGAGCTGGGTTCTCTAAGGAACGTATGTACTTCAGAAATTAAGTGTTTTTCATGGGTTCAGACAGGATATAAAGATATCTTGTTCTTTTTAAGGCATATTTTACAGTTTTAAAAACTGGTAGAATTCCTTTCATTTCCATGTTGCAGTAACTCATTATTATTATTTTACAAATGATTTCAATTAGTGCTGTAATGAAGAATGGATATGACCAGGAAAAACGCAAATTCTTTCATTTTTAGATTTTATATCAGATCTGCTGCAGAAGATTTATAAAAAAATTTGGCAAAAGGAAAATTTCCGAAATTGTTCAACATGATTTTCTCTTCCACACTAATCTTAATCAAACATCACTAAAGAAATGGTAATCCTCTCACACTGGACTCTTATAAATATGAGTTGCTCTTTTACGTTGCCTGTTGCTTTTTTCCATGACCTGTTACCAAGCTTTATCAATAGTTCAGTAAAAGACTAGATATGTCTTCATTTTTGACAGAATCTCGCTAGTCTTGTACATAACCTTTGCAGTGAGATCAAGAGATTGAATCTTAGCCTGGCTCTGTTCTTTCATTCAGTATCATCCACGTTGGTAGATAGAGCTATATGTGAGACAGCTGTTCAGGAGTGTAATGCGGAACATGATGAAGAAAGGTATGTGTTATTAGATCGCATGTCATTTACCCTGGGTGCCACTGTAACCGAGGTGAGAAAAACATGCAGCCAGACCAGGACTCAAACCCGAGACATCCGCAGATTGTGTGAACACTCTACCAGCTGTGCTATCCGGCCCATTGCACATTTAACTCTACCTTGTAAATCAAGGCCCATACTACATACATTCAACATATACAGCTTACAACTGTATTATGTAATATGGGAGAAAGTTCAATATTAAGCATAAGGGATGATCCTTCGTTTTTTAATGAAGACATGGACTCATTGCTTAATAATGAGATATTGTTAGATGAGGTCCAAAAAGGTATAAATAAATTAAAGCTAGGAAAAGCACATGGGAAGGATGGTATTGGTGCAGAATTCTATAAGTCTACCATATATGAAATCAGCCCTCTTCTCGTGTTGTTATTTAATAAGATTCTTAATACAGGGGTATTCCCAGATTCATGGTGTGATTCTGTTATAATACCAATATTTAAATCTGGTTCAAAAGCAGATCCAAATAATTATAGAGGGATTTTCTTATTAAATGTGTTATATAAGATATTTTCGTCCATTATAAATGATCGTCTTACACGTTGGTCAGTGGAATTTAATATTTTAGATGAGTGCCAATCTGGTTTTAGAGCAGGTTATTCAGCGATTGACAATTCTTTTTGTTTACAAAGTATGATATAAAAATATTTATCACGTAATGGAGGGCGATTTTATGTTTTATATGTTGATTTTCAAAAAGCTTTTGACACACTTAACCATACTAAACTGTTTACATGTCTTAACAAAAAAGGGATACAGGGTAATTTATTTCGCATCCTAGTATCAATGTATACTAATATCCGAGCACATGTCAAAGTTGATTCGAAATTGACTCCATCCATACTTTGTAATACTGGTTTGAAACAAGGGGATTGAGTTCACCTACAATTTTTAATATATACATAAACGAATTAAGTAAAAATTTAGAGAAACGTGTAGAGGTGGTATTTTTATTACACCTGACATTCCAAAAATTTTCTGTCTAATGTTTGCAGACGATGTAGCTAACTGTGCTGATTCTGTTATAAATCTTCAGTTGCAACTTAACACTATTGATTCATTTTGTAAAGAAACAGGCATGATCGTTAATCTTAAGAAATCAGAAATCATTATTTTTAGAAATGGGGGTCCACTTCGACATAATAAAAAATGGACATATAGGAAAAACAGCATCAGAGTAACTTCCACTTATAAATTTATGGGTCTTATCTTTACACCTAAATTGTCATGGTCCTCCGCTACAAAGAAACTTGCAAATCAAGCACGAAAATCGGTGTATCAAATTAAACAATTTCAAAGTCATTTTGGGAAGTTTATGCATAATGACTACTTTAAGATTTTCGATTCCATGGTCACTCCTATCTTAACATATGGTGCTGAACTTTGGGGTTTTGAATGTAATAAACATATAAAACAGGTCCATTCTAAATTTTGTAAAGATTTTTTAGGTGTTAATACCTTTGTCAACGACTCAATGGCTTTAGGTGAATGCGAAAGATTCCCTATTGCAGTAAATTACCATATGAAATTTGTAAGATATTTGTTAAGACTTATTGAAATGGAAAACCATAGATACCCAAAACAATGTTATTTAATGCTTAAAACACAAGATTCAGTTGGTAAAAATAATTGGGTCACAAAAGTACGAGACTTTCTTTTTTCACAAGGTTTTGGTTTTATTTGGATTTCACAAGAAATAGGGGACTCAAACCAATTTTGTAAACTTTTTAAACAGAGATTAACGGACTGTTCTTTACAAACGTGGCATAGTGACATAAGTTACTCAACAAGATGTGACTTTTATAGAAATTTTAAATCACTTGAATGTAGAACGATATATTAATTCTGACATCAAACCTTATTATAAACGTGCCTTAGCTCGTTTTAGATGCTCAAGTCATAAGCTTAACATTGAAATTGGTAGACATTTTAACGTTGATAGAAATGACAGGGTTTGTCTATACTGTTTTCTCAACAAAGATATTTTGATTGTTGAGGACGAATACCATGCATTTTTTATATGTGAAAAGTTTGGAGACATTAGACATATCTATTTATATAATTGGTATAAAGCTAGTCCAAACTTAGATAATTTTTACAATCTTTTTAAATGTAATGACGAAATAACATTGAAAAACCTAGCTTTCTTTGTATCAAAATAACTAGAGCACATTTCTACTTGATTTCCTTTTAACATAACAGCAAATAATATATTGATGATAGTGTAGGGCATATCTGATCTTTTTTTTGTATTTTGTAATATGTATATGTATTGTGGACCGGAGGCCTTTTTACTGAAATTAAATTGTAATTGTAATTATAAGTGTTTTCCTTAAGAGGCAACTGCAGGCAGATTTGACCACCTCAAATCTTTTTCTGGCCGGCTCAAATTTGCAAAATGGTAAAAATAAATCATTAGTGTCTGAAAAGAGGCAAAATTCGTTTTCAGACCACTAGCCCCCAGACACCCTTGCCTCCTTAACGGTTCTTTTGGCCTTCTACTCCAATCCTTAAGGAAAACCCACATGCCACTTTATTTCTTCTCAATCCTATACTGATGATACTTGTGGAAATATCTCTGCAATACTGTTCTAATGAGTACCTCCAATATAGGATTGACCTAGTAGGTATTGAAGTATATATGTCCAGATAAAAGGTGTCTTCTTTTTACTTACACCATTTCTTTCTAACCTGTTGATTGAGAATACTCATTGAAAGCTTCCAAGCAAGGCAATCCTATGGAGTAACCATGATAAAGGATCCAAGATTGAGGTTTTAGATTCTGCTTATGTAAGTGAAGGACTTCTATACTTTGTACTATCTAGACTTCTGTTTTACTTGAACTTTCATAGCACATCAAAATGTTCTAGTTAAAAACATAAAATTGCATTATCATCTGAAGACCAAGGAATAAACTCTGGGATTAATCAATAGATTGTCAGTTATTGCAGATTGCATATACCTAAAAACTCATTTCACCAATTGATGAATGTAGTGAGCATACTAGAAAATGAACAATTAAATGAACACTTCTTTTACAATGGTTTCTTAACTGTTCTTTTGCGAGTTGTATTTGATATCAAGGGACACTAAGATTCTTCGGCTCAATCCCTTTTCACAGCCAATAGATACATTGTGGAGAGTTCTTTAGTAAGCAAATTTAGTCTTAAGACACGATTCAACCTAATAAAACATTACCGGTATATGTCTCATGTGTCCGTATGACAGGTTTTTTTTTTTTTAAAGAAAATTGGGTCTATTTTTGTCAGTTGTTTGATATACCATGTGGCTGTTTTTCAGTGACAAAGTGTTTTCTGTGATAGACGGGTTTTCAGTCCCAAGGTACACCTATGTAAAAGAGAGGAAGAAGTTCATACCGTATGTATAGCAGTACACCTGTTTTATAAATTTATCAAAATATTAATTAAAAAAAATGATATATTCTTTTATCATACCAAACAACATGGTTTGCTGATGGCAACTTGAAATAAACAGGAATATTAAACATTCTGTTGAATGGATAGGCATGCTGTCCCCTGACCAGCTATAAAAATATCTTGGTTGAGGTTTTGTGTGTAACCTCATAACACAGAGGCAAATTATCTATAAACAGGTGTTTGAATTTGAGCCTTACCTTATATCCATTATAACCACTTAACATTATTTTCTATATCCTTAATAAAACAAAAGCACAGGTGACAGTTGTTATTGTGAAAGATAAATAGATTTTTCTGGTTTGATAGATTATTTTTTTCACAAAAAATGAAATATATTTGTTTCATCTTTTCCCACATAGCTTTAGAAGTCACCTGTAGTGCACATATAAAGCCAAGGTATAACCTTGTTTTAAATGGGAAATTGCATGAACTTTTTGTTACTTTCAGAAACAGCAATCTAGGATTACCTCCCCCATGTCTTCATGGTAATGCCAATGATAAAGTGTCCTTGTTCAAAGATAGATATACAATTTTACAACAGGTAATTAGGAATTATTGTCAAATTAGAATTTGGTGGTATTTGCTCTTAGAAAAGACAGTAATATGTGTTTGTGTATGTTTTCTTCTGATAGAGTATAAATGTGTAATTTAAAAAAGAATATTGTGGAAATATTTACTTTTTGAAAATCTGTTACTGTGCTTTGGTTTGTGTGCCTTTCTGTTAAAAATTGTCATTCCCTTGCAATAATAAAGACATTAACCAGGTTAAATGAATGCTAGTCACTATAAGACATTAAGAAGGATTTAATACTTTGCTTATACAAAAGGGTAAATTGCTCATGATGTTCCTTTTGCCTCTATGATTTCTACCATTTATCACCATTTTTAGTTATTCCTCATCGTCCATAACTATAGATAGGCAATTGTCTTTTGTCAAAATGCTTTCTATCCAATTGCATTATGAAAATCTAGTTATAAGCTCTGCTATTCGAAAAAAAGACGAGCAATACTTCTCACCCAGGTGTCGGTGTCACACCTTGGTTAGGTTTTTACATGCAAGTTCCATTAACTGCTATATGGAATGGGTTAATGCTTCAAATATGTGTTCAGGGTCATTATGTAAGGTATCTGGCCAAGTCCCATTACTCGGGTTTTGATTTTAAGTAAGTTACGGCCTAAATATTCAATCTTGGAAAAATTGTTACATGCAAATTTGTTTCTCTGCTATTGATTTGAAGCAAATTATACCAGCTTCTGTACACGAAACATCTTGGTTTCAGTTTTTGGTGCATCTTCTTATCTTGGAAATAAGTTATTGTTCACTGACCTATACCAATCTCAGACATTTGTCAAATAATTGAGCATGCTGTCTTATGGACATCTCTTGATATTGCTTGCTCCTTAATTGCTCTTGTAAATTCCATATTGTTGTTGCTCCTTGGAATCATTTTGTCGAAACAATTTTTATGTGTAAACATAACATAGGGTTTAACCCATTACCAAACAATTACAACATTTAACCACTTTGTTGTAGACAACACTGGAAAACATTGTGGGAAAAGGAGAAATTACTCGTGATGAGCAATTTCTCCTTTTTCCACTATGTTTTCTCCACTATCAGAAGATTGTTTTCCAATTTCATCACATTTTGACATGTCCTCTGCAAACTCTTTAAATTTGGGACAGTCGAAAATTTGGCGTTTGGTAAAGGGTTAATATATAATGTGTGAAAGACTCTCAAATGTATCATACTTCAACCTTAGACTTCATGACTATACTGTATATTTCAGAGAACCCTGAGGCATGATCTGTTTACACCTCCAGCCATTGGTAGTACATCAGAGGAAAGCAAAAAATTTCAGGTATCTTCACTGAAAGTTAATAAATACTTTTTTCAACAACTTTAATACTACTTATAGTAATATTGAAGTGATCTAAGGTTATGTGTTCACCTATAAGAAGCCCTTATGACTGAGAACAATTCTTTTAGCTCAGTTGGTATCATATCCAACTTGGTATACAAGGGTCTGGGCTTAATGATCCAGCTAGGCCTTGATTCTTTTGATTTTTAATGAATTCTTTGCAACATGAACTCTGTGCCTTTCACAATTGATCTATAGTGTGCATATTGGAAAGCACCCCCTAGTTTGAAAAGATTACTGTGCAGAACTGGTGAGGAAATCACAGTGCATGTATAGTTGTGCTTATTGTCATGAAATGCTGTTAAAAACTGTAAAAAAACGAACAAAAATTTTTCCTCTTTACTGTGTATTTTGAACAGTGTTTATATACCAGAATAATATACATATAACAATTGAATGTTTTCCTATTAAATCTAAACTTGCCACATCCATACAAAAATTATGATCCTATAACAAAGTGATGCGTTTGGCACTCAGTTGTTAACAAAGCCCAGGTTACTCACTAGTTCAAGTTTAAAACATGAGACTGGTATCCCTTTCCTGTATTTCAGTTGAAGCCCATTGAATACCTACTGGGTACCACAGCCAGACTGGGGGAGGTAATTGTCCTGGGAATGTTGACACAAATGAAGGAGGTAAGTCTAGATGTAGAGATAGAGAGCAGATTGTTGGTGGTCGGAATCAGAAAAGGCAAAGGAATATTTTCTGATGAGCCTCTGGCAAATCAGAAAACCAACTGAAGCAGAGCCTGATAAACTTTCCCATTTAAAAACACTGACCATCTATTTCTATTTATCCTGTTACTTATATGGATTCAAATGACTTAAAGAGATAAGAAAACTAAACAGAAATATATATCTCAGTAGAAAACAAGTAGAGATTTGTGTAAGACGACATATTTCATTACATCACACATTCCTCATCATTTGTCTCATGAGTATTTGTGTGTTTTATGGTTACTGACCCATATCTGAAATGTTACACAGCACTATGCTATTGGTCCAACACTGGTACAGGTGATAGAATAAAATCTATTTCCTTGTTGAAGGGTTCAATGTGGAGAGATTATATTGACTGAATTTTGATTAAATAATTCCTATCTTCAATCCTATGTAGAATAGTGTGCTAAGAAAAGGTTAATAGACAGTTGTAATTATTTATTTGAAATAAGGTTGACTGTTTGTGGCATATGGATTAACCCATTACCAAACAATAACAACATTTAACCAGTTTGTTGCAGACAACTCTGAAAACATTGTGGGAAAAGGCGAAATTGCTCTTAACAAGCAAATTCGCCTTTCCCCACGATGTTTTCTGCCCTATCAGAAGATTACTTTTCAATTTCGTCACATATTGAAATGTTGTCTGCAAACTCTTTCGATTTTGGACTGTCGAAATTTGACCTTTGGTAAGGAGTTAAGAATTTTGTAGCTTCATTGATTCTGTATATTTTAACTTCAGGTTTATTATAGGAAGTCTTTGTAGACTAATACAGAAAAGAACCCTGGTCAAGGATTTAATTATATTATCCCCAAAAATGTTGATTTGTGACTGGCTCTAAATAAAAGCAACAGCAGACCAAAAACCAAAGATGAAAAAAAAAAACGACAATATTTTCTACAAGACTTTGAGTAGAAAGTATTATGATAAAATGATAAATTTCTCATTCAAAGCAATAAACCCTTTTGTAACTACAAGTGTACAGATCTAAAAACCAGATAAGGAGTTATATATTATAAACATATGCTATATTGTGACATTTTCAGGGTAAATGGTACCTGGAGGACCCCACTGGAGTGGTACAGTTAGACCTCACAAAAGCTGTATCCTTACTAACCAATTGTTTGTTCAGATAGATACTCTTGATTTGATTAGACTATGTGCTTTTCAATAAAGAACAAATGTATTATCATTTAGCCAATAGTATTACCTCCTTGAGATGTTTCCCCTGAATACCCTTAAAATCAGATTAGTCTTATAGCTTGTAAATACTTTTATTCTATTATTACGATTAGGTTAACTCTGACCTATGATGAATTCCAGGAATGTAGGTCGAGGTCCCACATTTTTTATCATAGTTTTCATGCATTACCTACCTTCTAGTTCTTTGTAATGAACAATTATTCTGACAAAGATGTCTCCTTAGTAAGGGTGACAATATTTCAATACCTTCAGATAAAAATAATGCATTCTTCACATTCCTCATTTCTTATATACATATATTAGCCTTAACATGATGCAAAGAATTTTCACACAGGCTTATTTACAGAGAATTGTTTTGTGTTAGCAGAAGGATCATATGAAGATGAAGTGTTTCATGTGAAAGCTTTTGGCTTCCCCCCACCAGAACCATCCAAGGTCACAAGGTAAGTCTGGGTATGGCTTTACTAAACTTAAAAATACTTGCATTTGTCAAAGCCAAACATGGATATTATATTTATCAACTGTACAAAACTGTTATGAGACTTGTCAATTGAGTTGTCTCTTAGAGTGTTACTTTACCATATTGCTTTTTTATGATTGAAATTAAAGGGAATGTTGGTTTGAACTTATTATTTTGATAAGAAGATTAGTAAAATACTTCCCTGGTGCCAAAATATTTTCATAAGAAGATTAATAAAACCCTTCCCTGGTACCTAGATATTTTCATAAGAAGATTAGTAAAACCCTTCCCTGGTTCCTAAATATTTTCATAAGAAGTTAAGTAAAACGCTTTCCTGGTACCTAAATATTTTCATAAGAAGTTTAGTGGGACGCTTCCCATGTCGTTATCAAGCCAATTTCATGGAACTTTGAGGTGATGAATTTTGTATTTTTGATTTTTGTCCAAACTATTCTGATAGTTAAGGTAACCATAACATTAGGAAGTGTGATAATTAGAAAATTCAGTTTAGGTTTATGATTGAAATGAGTTTTAAAGATCTTACGTAGGAAAAGGTAGGAAAAGTTTGTCATGTGAACGATATGTTTGTCTACTTTGCCTTTTGTGCATTCTATCATTTCATTGGACATTTTAGTTATATAAAAAAATGTCTCCTCCCCTTTGGAAACTTTAACCTGGGATTACTTTGTATTGGGGACTTTCATAAATTGGTTGATTAGCAAAGAATAGAGTCATCAAATTGCATATTTCTCACAAACATAAATAATTATGTATTGATGTTTTCTTAGTATCTTAATGATATGGCCATGAGTTTTAATGTAATCTAATTACCACCTCATGCGATAACACAAATGATGATGCATCTTATTTATTTCAGGTCTTTCTTTGGCAACATAAACTTTTTCGGTGGTCCTTCAAACACCAGTGTGAAAGCATCTTCCAAATTATTACAAATAGAGCAAGAAAACCAGGATGCCATGTTCATCATACTGTCAGATGTATGGCTGGACCAAGTTAAGGTGAAAATCTCTTCGTTTGTTATTCTTTAGCCATTCCCCTCTATGGAGTTTTGTGATGTATTAAAAGTAAAAGCAGAAGATAATTTGTAAGTACTAAGAATATTGATTTATTTGTAATGTAAGGTAAGGAACTGTTGGAACAAAATTTGTCGCAGTGGTTTCTAAAATAAACTAATGTAAAGTATGTATGTAGCATAAAGATAAGAAGAACTCTCATTCCTGCCAAATTATCTTTTATCATGAACCCTTTTAGCGCCATAGGTGAATTTCTCTTGTCAATAGAGGGTCAGCGCTACAGGCAAGATTTCACGATGATTCAGAAAAACGAATACATGTATTATTAAAAAAAAATTATGTGCAAAATTTGAATATTACAAACCATACATGCTATCATATATTGCACATAGATTTATTTATTGTCTTACCGATAACTTATTAAGATTTGAAAGAATTATATTGAGTAGATCAAATGTTTTTGTTTTTTCAATTTGCATGGTGCCATTTCTGGAAAAAATTCCCTTCAAGTTAATTTTGCGCTGAGAGATTTGTTTACCTAGAATCATGGCACAAAAAGGATGAAATGAATTCTGAATAAAGTGATTGATAGATAATAATCCATTGATTTATTTTCCTTTTCTTATCCTGCAGGTTTTACAGAAGTTACGGGTCTTATTTTCTGGCTATGCATCGTTTCCACCAACTTGTTTTATAATGTGTGGGAACTTTCTGTCAACTCCCCTGGGATCAAATCATGCTAAAGTTTTAAAAGGTAATAACACAACTGAAATGTTACTTTGTATCTTACATTACCTCGAGGGTTCAATGCAATACTATAGTAAGTCCTTCACGTTTGTGAAGGACTTACTATAGTCTTGCATTGAACCTATGACCTGTAAAAAAGTTTGGTGCCCTTCTGTTAACCAGGGATCACTCAAAGATAAATAAGAAGGAAAATATAATTTTCCGTTAGTCTGTGTACTCAAGTTAAATGTGTTATACCATTGATTTATCATTTCTTGAACTCATTTTCAAAGTAAACATAAGTTTGTGCTCTTGTGGGAACACAGTCAGTCCCATGGAATTAATTTTGAACAGTGCAGACAGGGGTCTAGCTAAGGTACCGTAGTCTTTTGATGACCATATATTTTGAAACATATTCAGCAAATCCTTGGTCGACATTGGTGCAGAGGTACTCAGCCTCTTTTACTGGGGGATCCAAGGTTCAATCCCTTTTTAGTTAAGATGAAAATTATTGGAAACAGCATGAGTACTGGCTTAGTGTCTAGGAAATAGTCATTGAGAGTGAATTTAATGAGCTTCAAGCTTCCTTCTCAATCGAAGTAAAATAAATCTGTTTCAACTAAACCCTTTTTTGTGGGAACTCATTTGAATTGTCTTAGCGTGATAATTCCATCTGGTTCCAACAGTAAAAGGTTCAGAGAAGAAATATATAAGAGCGCTAGGGAAATGTGTCTCTTATTGGGAGCACTGACTGATGGAAAATTACAAGGAAAGTCCCCTTGCCATTGAGATATGACTGAAATACTGTTGACAAAGATGTACAGTTACTCCAATTCCAGATCAATCTCTTTGTTGGGTCAGTTATAGATTCATT
Source organism: Cerastoderma edule (assembly GCA_947846245.1). Lineage (NCBI taxonomy): Eukaryota > Metazoa > Mollusca > Bivalvia > Cardiida > Cardiidae > Cerastoderma > Cerastoderma edule. The sequence continues at coordinate 26,830,954 of OX401404.1, read as the reverse complement.
CCTATGATTGATCTTTGTATTGTTTATCCTAAAGCTCTGTAGTTTGATCAGACAAGGATTGCTTCTGATGCTTGCAATTTGGAGTTGTAACAAATGTACATATCGAGGGTTCAATGCAAGACTATAGTAAGTGCTTCACAAACATGAAGCACTTACTATAGTGTTGCATTGAACTCTCGTATGGTGGCACAGAGGTGACATGTATGTGATTTATTTTTCTCATTATTCTGAGTTAGTAAGTCGAAAAATAGGATAATTGTCGTTATTTCAATTAACTAACTTGAGATAACTAAGTTGTTATTTTGAATTAGTAAGTCAAAATAATGAGATAGTTAAGTTGTTATTTCGACTTACTAACTCTAAATAACAAGATAACAAAGTCATTATTTCGAGTTAGTAAGTCAAAATAACGACTTCACTATCGTTATTTTGAGTTAGTAAGTCTAAATAACAACTTAATTATCTCATTATTTCAACTTACTTACCCAGAATAAAGAGGGGAAAAAAATTGCATACATTTCACCTCTATGCCACCGTATCCTTGATATGTTTATACCGGTTTATTCTCTGTATTTTCAGAATGTTTTCATGAACTTACGGAGGTAATATGTGAGTTTCCAGACCTAATGAATACCAGTAAATTTATATTTGTTCCTGGTCCACAGGACCCAGGGCCTTCTACTATTCTACCAAGGTAAGGGAGATAACCTTTATACTTATCATTTTTAACCAGGTTTTCAAAAGGAAAACTCTGGTTATTAGATAGGTGAATGTAGGCAGATAGGCGTGATAAATTTCTTCCTTGCTCAACTCCTCCTACATTTTCAATGGATTTCAATGAAACTTTCACAAAATGATTGTCACCAAGTGCCCTGGCGCATATTGTCTTGATTTTTTTTAACTCAGTCAATGTCAGGGTCACTGTTGCTAAAATAGATTGAATTTGGAAAAGCCTTCCAAGTGCAACTTCTCCCTCATTCTTCAACATCTTTTGATGAAACGTTCTCAAAATGATTGTCACCAAGTGGCCTGATGCATATTGAACGGTATTTTTGATTGGCTCAAGGTCAAGGCAACTTTGAAAACATAGATTTTTTCAATATTTCTTCTTAGTTTATTTCTTGACCAATGTCTTCAAAAATTGGTATGTAGGTTCTTCTGATTGTCCTCTTCATATGGAAAATAAACTTGATATTTAATGTTATCTCAAACAAAAAGTTGATTTTGATACTGTCACATAAAGCATAATGTATGGTTAGATGCCTGAAAAGAAAGTGCTTTTTTTGGGAAAAAAAAGAGGAATTGAAGGGTCTGGGCCGTTTCAGAGATTTCCTGATCCCTTGTTATGAGCCGGGCATTGCAAGGAAACTGAAATGCTGTTGATGTGAGGTAAAAGCCAATAATGAGGGGATAAAAAGGTTTACCTGGACAAATGAACAGGTAAACTGTCATCATCAAGTATTAATCACTGTAATTCTGTTCAGACTGTTAACACTTAGAATGCTGGGTGATTTTCTAAAAAAAGATGTTTGTGTCTTCTGCTTTCAATAGCCTTAACTATCTGCTTAATTTTGATGAGGAAAGATACTTGAAGAAGCAAACAGGTTAGATCACAGGCCAGGCACCAATTTATTATGCGCCTAGCCGGGATCTTACCTGTTTAAATAATCATGAAGTCGGTTCCAGCACTATAATGGTTAAGTTACAAAACACACACTATTTCAGGCCATCAATCCCAAACTCTATAACAGAAGAGGTGAGAAGGAGGGTCCCCACGGCTATATTTACCAGTAACCCGTGTAGGATACAGTACTGTACGCAGGAAATTGTCGTGTTTAGAGAAGATATTGTCACCAAAATGTGCCGTAATTGTGTAAAATTCCCAGAGGACGGAGATGTTCCAACTCATGTAAGTATTTTGCCTCTAATAGATTTAAAGGTCCTTGTTCACAGATATGAGGAAATTCGGAAGTTTGAAAATGATTTCTTGAAATCTGCACAACAGCTGTACTGTCATATGATGTGCATTAAAGAAAAGTCATTGGAAGCAGAATAAGTACGTTTTTAATTCTTTAAAGTGTTTATTTAGTGAATTAACATTTATTTTATTCCAAAAGGGTGACATCGCTTTTGAGACCAATGGCGTAATAGACTGTACATACTTAGATAAATTGACGCTTCCTGAATAAATTATGCTTTCGATAGCTATTTAAAAATGAATATAAAAAACATTACAAAAGCTATATTGTTTCAACAACATTCTATTTTGATTTTCAAATTTGTTTTTTCTTTGAACAACCACCACTAAATAGGCTGTCAATGTTGGGGTATGTCTCCATAAATAGAATTTGAGCATTGCAAGATAACTGAAATAGTGATGATGCCATAAAGAACCATTAAAGATAGATAGATAAAAAGACCTTTAGATATGTCTTTCATTAGAAGACATCAGAAATAAGATAACTATGTTACAATAAGCAAGTGCAGTCACCATACTCCCCATGAAAATAACATTTTTTATTATTCATTAAATCTTTACCACCTGCAGACGACATTTTTTTACTTGAAGCAGACGACTTAAGAAAAGCTTTGTAAACATATGGAAAAACTTTCAGTTCTTTTATTGTGAAATCTGAAAAGATTGAAAAAAGCATTGTGGCAAAAGGAGAAAATGCTTGTGAAAGCAATTTCTCCTTTTGCCGCAATGCTTTTTGAAAGTCGTCTGCTGCAAGAGGTGAAAATGTGGCATCAGATGTTAATGTGTTAATGTTGTCTGCTTTTATATGTTTACAGTTTACAAAGACATTGCTGTGTCAAGGTCATTTGACGCCACTCCCCTTGCATGTATGCCCGGTATACTGGGCGTATGACTGTGGTTTACGCCTCTACCCCTTACCAGATCTGGTCATCTGTGCCGATAAATACGACCCGTTTCACAGCACCTCAATAGATTGTACAGTCCTTAATCCTGTAAGTAAATTGTTTTATTAATCATTGCCTTCTTATAGGCTTTATTGATTGGTCTGTTTTGAAATTAAGTGTGTATACAAATTATGAAGTCTGGTGGGACATCACAGCCTATTGGATAGAATACATAACTTGAAATCACTTGCCCCCTCTGGATGTGGGTTCAATTCCCGTTGATGGAATTTGGATTTTCATGAGGGATATTCTCCTGACTGACTTATGTAATGTTGATGGTTCTGCCTGGCTAGACCAGTCTTTATGGGAAGCTGAGTATGGAGTCTTCTATTATTAAGAGTAGGGCATTGCGACATAACTAAAATATTGTTGACATGATTCAAAACCCATATGAATAAATAAATATGAAGTCTGAAAAATAATATTTTTTTGTGAAATTGTTTAGAAACCTCGGTGATAAAAGGAGAAAGTGCTTGTGATGAGTATTTTTTCCTATTGTATCTTATGTTAACTAAATACTCCAAGGTAAAGATTCAAGTAAGGTGTTGATGAATTCATATTCAAATCAATATCCTATTGAAAGCAATAATAGATTACTATTATGACATACATGACAGTTCATCTCAACTTTGAAATTGAGCTGAAGATATTTGGACAATAATGTTTTCAGCCACATATGAAGATTATTTTTCAATTTCATCACATTTTGAAATGTCGTCTGCAAACTCTTTCAATTTGGGACTGTCGTAAATTTGGCGTTTGGTAAAGGGTTAATGGGTTAAGATTACAGTTGATGATATGGTGAGATATGAGTGCAGTTATTTAGGAACAAAAATTTAGATTAAACAAAATTAAATAGATGTAACTTAAGATTGACGGATAGGTAGAACTTCATGCATTAATCTCTTTCTTAAAATGTGTCTCATATTTACTCATTACAAGATATGTTTTTCTTTGTATGCAAATGTATAAACATGTATACTGGAACATAACTTTCGAAAAATCATTGGAACTGGTAGATAGTCTTTTGGTAGTACAGAAAATATTGATTGGAAAAGAGAAGAGCTGATTGTCAAAGCTTGTGATGTATTATGAATGTAAGTAGATGTATTTTATGCAATCAGATATTAGATGTTTTATGCCATTATATGTCTGGGCTCTCACTCCTGGACAATATTGGAAGAAAACAAAGATTTGATATGACATGAATTCTGAACCAATTATAGTGAGAAGAAAATATGCATCATAAATGGATTAGTTGGTTAACCCATTACCAAACAATAATGACATTTGACCAGTTTGTTTGACTCTGAAAGACATTGTGAGAAAAGGAGAAATTGCTTTTTACAAGCAATTTCTCCTTTTCCCACAATGTTTTCTGCAGTATCAGAAGTTTATTTTTCAATTTCATCACATTTTGAAATGTCGTCTGCAAACTTTTTCAATTTGGGACAGTCAAAAATTTAAGGTTTGGTAAAGGATTAACAAGCATTTGAATGATGTGTATACAAGGATAGTTTGATTTTCATGAACAAGAGTTCTCTTGTATATATGTGATGAACCAAGAAAGTCTTAGATTAAACAGAGTAGAAGTCTTCTCTCACAGAAATAAACAATCTAATAGGATCCTGCATGTCGGAGTGGTTAAGGTGGTGGTACATGGCCCCTCTCCGCGTGGGTTCAAATCCTGATAAGGGATATAGATTTTCATGAGAGGCAATCTCCGGACTAACTTCCGGAATGCCGATGGTTCTACCTGCCTTGACCAGCCCTTATGGGCAGTTGAGTAATGGGTCTTCCTCCATCATTAACAGTCGGGCATCGCTGCATAATTGAAATAATGTTGATGTGATGTAAAACCCATGTAAGAAAAAAATAAGGTGGTGGTCTTAGAGTTCTGGTGTCGTAGTTTGGAGCCCCTCTGGTGGTTTCATACTAGTTTCACAGAGAAACCTCTGCGAGACACATGAGAGCCCTAGCTTAGTATTGATGAATTGGGGGAAAACTGTAACATAACTGAAGTATTATTTATGGTGTTAAACCTCATATACACAAATAAAAGAAGAACTCTGAAACAATAGAGAAAGATTTTTCCTTCTGTCAGAATGACTTCAACTCAATACCACAAAGTAAATGTTATTCACATTCTTAATTTTCGCTGTTTGTTGCTTTTTGATTGAACCTGCCACAAATTTTTACATAAGGGATTGGGTTAAATTGGATAAGTACTTCTGATTTACTTATGATAAAATGAGTATTTACAGAATAATATAACACTTTCCTATTTTATTTGTAAACACCAGCAGACACCTGTTTTGATTAATTTAGCTGCTTGATATAAAGTATCCACTAAAAACTGCATAAGTAATTATTAAACAAATGAATTTTGATCATAAAAGATGATATGGGAAATGAAAACCATATTCTACTTTTATCACAATGCTATTAAATTTTGCTTGTCTCAGACATGTTCAGTGATAGAAATAGAAAAAAGATTACAAAGATCAAAGGGACTCCTTCTTTTCAAATTGAATAAGCGCATAGAACCACTGGACCCATTGGTATCTTGTTTCAATTGCCATCAAGTACCTGATTTGTCTGTTCCCTTTATTTGTTCACACCTAACCAGTGAAGACTCAATGTAAACTCCCCTTTTTTAATCTTTCACTCATGTAAGTTCATTTTGACAATGGCATAGCAGATGACTCAGGAAACCATCATGACAAAAGGAAAAAATGCTTGTAGCAAGTAATCTTTTTCCTTTTGTCACGATGGTTTCTAGCTAATATCACATAAATGTGCTTTTCAAAGCTAAATGTTCGTTTACTGTTTAATTTCTAGCTAATATCACATAAATGTGCTTTTCAAAGCTAAATGGTCGTTTACTGTTTAATTTCTAGCTAATATCACATAAATGTGCTTTTCAGAGCTAAATGGTCGTTTACTGTTTAATTTCTAGCTAATATTACATAAATGTGCTTTTCAGAGCTAAATGGTCGTTTACTGTTTAATTTGAAGGCCTTATTATGAATGGTATGAAGGCAGATCTTAATCCTTTACCAAACGCCAAATTTTCGTCTGTCCCAAATAGAAAGAGCAGAAAACGTTTTGGAAAAAGGAGAAATTGCAGAGCCATTTCTCCTTTTCTCACAATGTTTGCCAGGGTCGTCTGCAACAAACTGATCAAATGTTGTTATTGTTTGGTACTGGGTTTATCATTATGAAAAATGTAAAGGAGTATGTAGTATATGTGATATGGTTGGTTTTGCTAAAGAAATGAAATACATGCAGTTATTCTTTGACTTTCTTTATTCAAATTCTTTTTGAAGCACACAATATTTGATAGCATTTTTGACACAAATTTTTTTTTGCAAACTGTTCTTTCTAACAACACTTGAAGGGATTATTTATAAATTAGGGTTTGTTTTTGATCATCTTTCAGGAGAATGGTATATGTCAAGTTTTGTATTCCTTAACTGCTGGGAAAAATGATAAGACAGTTTTCTGGAAAATCCCTGTTCATTTTTTAACAATATTGCGTAAGATTAGGACTAGTCCCTAAGAGACACTCTTTCAGGCGTATTGATTCCATGTTGATCAAATCAAATACATTGCCTCTTGTTTTTGGGTTTATTTCTTCAAATTCCATTCAAATGGAAAACTTTGAAAATCTCCAAAGGGATTGTACAATTAATCACATTGTTGCAGACAACTCTTGAAAACATTGGGGGGAAAGAAAAACAATGCTCATTACGAGCAATATTACCTTTTCTGCCCTATCACAGGATTCTTTTCCAATTTAACCAAATTTTGAAAAGTCTTCTGCAAACTATTTCAATTTTGGATGGTTGAAAATTTGCTCTTTGGTAATGGGTTAAAGAAGTTCTGTATTCCATATTGTTAATGATTTATTTAGGATTTGATGTTTGACAAAAATTTGTTATTGTCGTAAATTGAAAGGTTATTATCATCATAATCACTATCAATTCTAGATATGACAGACCATTTATTAATCCTTTGGGAACAGTGAGGCCTGTGCAAATGGCAATTTCAATCTAAGTTAATTTGGAACTCTCCTTTTTTATAAGGATTGAAAATGACATTGGATAAATTGAAATACCAATCAAATTACTTGGACTTTTTTCTTTTGAAATGATTCATAATAACATTTGAAAAAGATGTATTTACACTTAAAGTTTAATGGATACTTGTTTATGTAAAGATTGAAAAAACTGTTGGAAAAAAGATAAATTGCACTCAGAATTAATTAAAAATCAATCCTATGTAATGATATATATCGTTGGGAAACGATGAAATTTCACTCAAATTTGAAATTAGTCTTATGTAAAGATAGAAACTACCAGTTGAATAATAATGAAATTGCACTTAAAGTTTATTTGAATTTATTCTTATGTAAGGATTGAAAATACTGTTGAAAAAAGGAAAAATGCACTCAAAGTTATTTGGCAATTATCCTTATGTTAAGATAAAAACTATCACTGGAAAAGAATGACACTTCGCTCAAATAGTTAATTCTTAATAGAGAATTATCCTTATAATATAAGGATTAAAAATAGTGTTAGAAAAAGAAGAAATCTTACTCGATGTTAATTGGGAATTATGCTAATAACATGAGGATTGAAAATACTGTTGAAAAAGGATAAAATTGCATTATTTGTTGATTCGGAATTATTCCTATGTAAAGATAGAAAACACTGTATGAAAATAGATGTAAGTATAGAAAAAGACTGTTGGAAAAGAAGTTTTCTTTTTCTAACAACAAGTTTTTTAATCATCAGGGTAAAATTCCATGATTATTCAGTTATAAAAATGTTAAATCAACTTTTCTAAAACTTCGTCTCATATAATGACGGGTATTTAGAATGGGCAGCAGAATTTCAGTAGTGATATTGCAATTATTGGTATCCCTTGTTTACACCAACCCTTTACCAGACACCATAGTTTAGACTGTCCTAACATGAAAGAGTTTGCAGACAACATTTCAAAATGTGATGCAATTGAAAAATAGGGTAGAAAACATTGTGGGTAAAGGAGAAATTGCTTATTATGAGCAATTTCTCCTTTTCCCACCATGTTTACCAGAGTTGTCTGCAACAAACTGGTCAAATGTTGTTATTGGTTTGTAATGGGTTAAACCTTTTTTTGTGTTTATATGGTTCTTGAGTGCAGTGTTTTATATGCTTATTCTCACTGATAGGTGACAATCCTTTGAAAGTATCTAGGTATTTACTGTATTGCTTGACAATCTCTTTTAATTACCACCTCTTTTTCACACAATTTTTAAGAATCCATCAATTCAATTTTATTTTTAACGACTAAAACAAGGTAAATGATATGGGGCTAAGGTTGGAAAAGATCTGTGAAGAAATTTTGTTTTACTAATTGGCATCTTTGTGAAATTTGCAACATATATATTTTAGTAATATTTGTTGAAAATCTTTAGATATACAAGTGAAGCCTAATCATAAAATAATAATAGTCAAAAATACGCTGTAACTAAAGGGAAGTATGTAAACCATGAAAATTCTCAATGTACTGCATTATTTAAAAAAAAAAAGATAAAAAAGGTCTGCCACGCTTTACCAAAATATGCCTGCATGTTTGAAAGAGTTACAAAATTCCATCCCTTTTTTTGGCAAATGTGAAAGAAAAAAACAACAAATTGAAATCAACAGGAAAGTTCCAAAGATGTCTTTAATCAAGTAAGACACTGTTTTGATAATGGGAACAAATGTTTTGGGGTTTTAATGTCTATTTTATTACTGTAGGGTGTTTTTATTTGATCTTCCTCTCCAGCTGTGTCAAAGTGCTTATACCAAGGTGTATAATGTAGGGTGTCACAAAGGGGAAGCTAAATGTTGTAATTTGTAACCTGTGCCTGTCACAACTTCTATATTTAATAAGGTATTAACATGAAACGATTTGGCCAATTAGTGAGCCACTATGATCATTTGAAATTTGTATTGTAAGGAGAGTGTTTGGGTGTTAGAATAATGTGCAACTCAGTTCAAAGATTGTGAATAAGTTGTTTTTTGTTTTTTTCTTTTTTATTTACTATCTTTTTTAGGGAAAAAAATAGGTTCCTGATTTATTTTGAAGGATTTTTGGAACATTTTTTCTCTCTTTTAAATCGAAGTGAAAGAATTATTGAGAATACAAAAGAAAGACTGCCATCCATTTGTAAAGAATTGAATTAAGGATTTGAAAAAGCAAAATATTGCTTTTGATTTGGGATCTAAGACAGAAGTTGATATTTTGCCTTTATAATTTTTTAATTGCTTTTGCTTTAATTCATTCACATCTTTGGACTTTTTTCTGAAGGTGTAAATTTCACTTTTTATAGAAGCTCATAATATTTGCATATTAGACAAAAAGGTACTCAGTTTCCTTTAACTATAAACAGATAAAAAAGAAGTGTCAAATAACATGGCTTCCAAAAATGTGTCTAAAGAGAACTTGGTGACGTCGTCGCTAATGATCGTGAATAATCCTGTGTCGGAGAACATGTCCATGTATTACCCGGACTCACCGTGTACCACGCAGCCTACCACATCAGCTTCCGCAACATCCACTTCTGAAGAGTACAATTACATGTATTCAGAGCATGCCCACTCAAACTCTGGACCTTTCTCTTATGGGACATACTATCCTTATCACTATGACAACAGAGGTCAAGGTTATGTTGCGGGGTCGTCACGTGACTGCAGTTGTCGGTCAGTCCCGCCCAAGGAGAGTTTTCTCCACCAGATACTCGTGGGGAAGGGCTACACCAATGACAGGCTGTTTGTTAGTACGAGGCCTGTTATAAAACAGGAGAGAGATCGTTACTATGACTATGGATGTTGCTATGGTTACCCTGTCGGATATGGATACCCTACTTACTAATAGGGATGGTTTCTTTTTCAATTGGTTTGTTGTGAGTACAGTTTCTTGTTTATGTGATGTTAACTAGAATATTTTGTAGCTTTTATCCTTTAAGGTTGAAACTCTTCAGGAGCTTTTTTAGACTGTCAGGATTGAATTTACTCTTTCCTTTCTTAAAAAGATAGGAATTAACAACAACTGTGATTCCTTACTCATTTACAATATTCGTATATTATTATCATTAACTCATTAAATGTTATTAAATTTACTGGCATTCACTATTACAAACTATTTATTCAATATCATTCACTCATTACGAATTATGTATTTACTATCATAAGATCATCATAACTCATCTATTTACTATCATTCATTCAAAAAATCTTTTGTTTATTTCTTTTCAAATACTCAAATTGTAAATTATTGTATATAAGTTTATATGAACCATCATCATTGTGCCCTTTGTTGTCATTGTGCCTTTAAACCCCATTCATTCATAAGTCTCCATGCATCATTTCTAACTCATGCATTCACAATTAATTCATTTTGTTGCTAAATTATGTTCATATGAGAAAGCAGGCTGTGCCTTGGAAAGAATATATGGTTGAGGAGATACTAGGCCCATGCATAGGTGTACTGACTTCAGAGAAACTTTTGAAAATAGCTTAACCCTTTACCAATGCCAAATATTAGACTGTCCCAAATTGAAAGAGTTGGCAGACGACGTTTCATAATGTGATGAAATTGAAAAATAATCTTCTGATTCCTTTCATAGAATTTTCTAAATTTTTGATATGTTAGATCTATTTAGAATACTATTTTGAATTAAAAAATGAAAAGAAAAATGTAGGTTGACGAGTAAGTTTTTTCAAAAAAAGACATTTTCCATGGTTACCGTGGGGCAAAAATGTCAAAATGGCCATACCATCTTCATAGATAATAAGATAATTCATGGAAGGTTTATTAACTCAAAAAACATGAATTCATATATTCAATACTTTATGATTCAATGTTTTTTTCAAATTATTACAATCTGAACAATTTTTGTAATCAAAATCTGTTTTTCAAAATTTTGTATTCGACAAACAACAAAGAAAAAACATATTTTTATTACAAATAAATGAAGATTTCTAAAAAATTCCTTTCATAGAATTTTCTAATTTTTCAGTATATGAAGTAGAATTTAATTTTGGAATACAAAATGCAAAAAAAGTAAATGTTGAGGAGTTCGCTATTAATTTTGTGTGTGTGTCACCAAATTATGTTTGGGATAAAGATAATCCCCGCTCAAGATTTTGTATAAGAGAAACTTTTAAAAAGATTTTTTTTTTTTTAATTTGACAGGTATAGTTATCTTCTAATTATATCTAAGATCGATCAACAGAATCTCTGGTATTTCACACAATTTTCCATAGCATTAGGGAGCGGTACACACTCATTTTCTTAACCCTTTCCAAAACAATAATGACATTTGACGACTTTGTTTCAGACGACTTTAGAAAACATTGTGGGAAAAGGAGAAATTGCTCGTAACAAGCAATTTTTTCTTTTCCCACAAGGTTTTCTGCTCTTTCTCAAGAATATTGTTCAATTTCATCACATTTTGAAATGTCGTTTGCTAACTCTTTCAATTTGGGACAGTTGAAAAGGGTTAAACCCTTATCAAATGAATTAAATACTGTTTTACAGCAAGTAGTCCCTATTTTTGAGAAGTCTACGGAAAAGCCTATAGAGATTTTAGTGGTGGAAAGGTTAATTGTTGAATGTGGTATTAAGTCGTCACATATTTGTACTGTAATATTTTTCTGTTTTTGTATTAACCCTTTACCATTCGCCAAATTTTTTTGACCGTCCCAAATTGAAATAGTTTGCAGACGACATTTAAAAATGTGATGAAATTTAAGAAAAAATAATCTTCTGATAGAGCAGAAAACATTGTGGGAAAAGTAGAAATAGCTTGTTAAGACCAATTTCTCCTTTTTCTACAATGTACTCTAGAGTTGTCTGCAACAAACTGGTCAAATGTTGTTATTGTTTGGTAATGGGTTAAGAAAAAAACGTGGTTTGTGATATGATGAAATGGATCATTTAATAAAAAAATGTATTTATACATATACTTACACTGTCATGCAAAGAATAAGTTTTGAGAAACAAATTCATCAAAAGTAGATTTTCCTCATAATATGCACTATCTCTTTTCTTAAAGATTTTTCTAACCAAAAATGTTAAGACATGATGCTTTCAGGCTTTAAACTAACCATCTGCCATTGGTTGAATCTAATCCTAAAAAGTTTTTAATAGTGATAAGGCAGCTTTTGAAATTATCATAGGAGATTTAAGATTTTGTTCATGGGAAATTTTTTTTCCCAAAATTGTTACTATCCTATATGTAAAATGAATGTTCCAATTATTTCTTATTACAATTGACGTCTAAAACTGTTTGGAAGGTAAAAAAGAATAAAAATAAAATTGTATTTGTTGAGGAATTAAGGGTTATAATTCCTTGTTATACCTCTAATTATTTGGTTGTCACTTAAAGGTATTCATATCTCTGAAAGGCAATCCATATAATGTTACCCACATTTGCAGACGACCTTCCTGGCTAATTGATGAATCAAACATTTTTCTTTACAATTTAATACTTTAATTCTCTTATCTCTAAGCCTATCTTTGGGCCCATATTTTCTTTTTTTGACAAGTAATTGATCATTTGATTTTGTCACGGAATACTGAGTACAAGTGAACTCTTTATGTGTCTTCCCACTTGTCAAATTCTTGTAAAAAATCTTCAATTAACCTTAAATGTGGCTGCGAGAGATTGTAGAAGTATAAACTGGTTATTCATTAAGACAACAGTTACCCAGTCCCCTTATACAATTTTCTTTTTAAACTCATTACCTATCAATAACGACATTTGACCGGTTTGATGCAGATGACTCTGGAAAACCTTGTGGGAAAAGGAGAAATTGCTTTTCATGAGCAATATCTCCTTTTCCAACAATGTTTTCTGCCCTGTTAAAAGATTATTTTCCAATTTCATCACATTTTGAAATGTCGTCGGCAAACTCTTTCAATTTGGAACAGTAAAAAATTTGGCATTTGTTTAGTGTTAAACAATACATGTTTTAGAAACCATCATGCCCAAGGCAATTTTTCCTTTAGTCACAACGGTTTCACAAGACTTTTGCTGCAGTTATGTCAAAGCATGGAATTAGGGTGTAAGGGGTAAGAATTCTAATTCTGAATGTGGGACAATTGAAAATAAACCACTTTGCAATTCTGACCTAGTGACAGCTTTTTGTGTCATTATACATTCCCTTAGACATATTTTTTGATTGGTCTATTTCAAAGGGAGGGCAAACCTCAAATGGTTGGGCGACAGTGTTGCAGAGGTAGAGCGTCGGCCTCAGGTCCGATTCCTGTTAAGGGAGGTTAAAATAATCCGGACTAGCTCTTAAATCTGCACATGTACTGGTTTAGTATCCAGGAATTTGATTTAAGCTTCAAGCTTCGGTCAAAATTGATGTAAAACAAATAAGTTTAAATCAAACCTTAAAATGTTTGGAAAAATAAAAATTTCTTGGTGATCAGCGATGACATAACAAGAAAATTGTTTCTTGGATCAAATGCAATAAGGGTGTTCAAATGTGTATATAATAGAAAAAGAGTTAAAGCAGACGTAAAGAATGCAGTAAAAAAACAAATTACTGTCTGTCAATGCTTCCAATTTAGGTCAAACAAATGCACTGATGAATGATACCATTTATTAAAGCTTTGAAATATGATTTTAACAAAGAATTATCACAACTTTAAAAAACTTTCTTTAGTATCATATGTTATCGATTTCTTCATTACTTTCTAACATATGCAGCAGACTTTTATGTTGTAAATCCAAAGTCTTTCAAGAAAGTTTGAAAAGATAATACATATACACACATGTATGTGGTAATACATTTTCCACAAGTATCACATATTATTTATTTAAATAATTGAAAGTCAGAAATTAAACTGTCTTTAAACTGCTCATCATTGGAGTTGCCAGGGTTGTAACAGGCAAACTCTCTAGTTGAGACATGCCTTGTGCTTTAGCCCCTTTGTTTGGAGGGGTGTCTATTGGCTAGTGGTAGAGTCGATAACTTGGAACCACATCAATTGTATAAAATGTTATTTTTTTCATGATTTTTTATTTTGTTTTGTTATAAGGGAATGATTATTTCAGGAACACTTTGTGGATATGCAGCATCCTGTCATCAGTCACTGTCAACCCAATTATGTGTAGAGCTGCTTTTTGGTTAACCCTTTACCCAATGTCAAGTTTTTTACTGTCCCAAATTGAAAGAGTTTGCATACGACATTTCAAAATGTGATGAAATTGAAAAATATTTTTCTGAAAGGGCAGAAAACATTGTGAGAAATGGAGAAATTTCTCATTAAGAGCAATTTCCCTTTTCCCAACAATGTTTTCCAGAGTTTATAATCAATGGCGGAATCCCACAAGCTTATTTATCAATCGTTCAGTGGTCTATAGTTACCCTTGGGTCAGTACCATGTAATATAACAACATAATATTACATAGTACTGACCCCAGGATAACAACAAACTTGTCAGATGTCGTTATTGTATGGTAATGGTTTAAGTTGATCAATTTTATGTCTTGTTCTTTTTGTTCTACTTTCAGAGTTCCTTTTCACGGACAGACTTCTGTTTTAAAGTGTATCTTCCAGCTACAAAACAGATTGAAGACAGCAAGATCGAAGACTAAACATTGGTGCAACAAGACTGGGAAAAATGAGTTCCAACAAGGACAAAAATATATTGTTACATTCTTGCAGATTACTATCTTGATTTTGCCTGTATTTGGATATATGGCCAGATGGTTAAGGTGTAGGACTTGTGAGATTTATTTCACCAATTTCCCTGTATGAAGATTTCTTATGGTCCAAATGGACATCACCAGCCAATGAAAATATTAAAGTATGATAAAATTTGAAAGTTTTCATATCTGTGATGTTGTGAAGGAACAATTCTGACAAAAGAAAAGAAACTACTTAATATTAGTAATGTCTTCTTGTTTCTTAAGTTTGCTGCTACATAATCATGCAGTAATATCTCTTCATTGTCCTCAAATGAAAGGTTGCTTTATTACAATAGATGACTTATGAAAATATCACCTGTGTGGAAGTTGTTAGAAAGGAACAAAGAGCCAATTTGTTGTAAGATTTCCTCATTCGTTTGTGTAATGATTCTTATTTTTCTCATACACCAGACAGATGAAGATACTTTTCTGTTTTCTACATCTTTGTAAAAAGGGAATTAAATGTGAATATTCAATCCTATAGACAATCCAACTCATTCTTTCTTTTAGGTTTTTGGTTGGTTATACAAAATGAAACCAATAGCAGGCTACAATCAAAGAACATTAAAGATACAAGCAATTTTTCCTTTCGTCAAAGTGATTTTTGCAATTTGTTTGGGTTGTGTGTGTCTGTCTTTTTGACCAGTTGTGTTTTTGTTGTCCTCTGCAATATTGCATATCCCATGAATATGTTTTAGGATTTTCTGAGATGAAATTGTGACGAATGATGCATGTGAAAGATATGCATGTACAGTGTATGTTTAATTGATTAACACACGTAATTGAAATTGAAAAACTTTGTGTTGATACAAAAATAAATTTATATATCTTGTCCAGCTATTTTGTTGAAATGCCTTATACTTCAACATGTTTTGCAGCAGGATTGGTGTACCTGCCTATTGTTTTAATGTAATTATCTTCCTTTTCCTAACCACTTTTCCAGGTTTTAGTAATTAACATGTGTAAAGATATCCATGAAAAAACACACGACTGGTTGTTAAACAAGGAAAAGTCATTGTAATCAAATGTTTCTGAGGTATCATCAGCAAAGTTTCACTCTTGACTTTATACCATTGTCCTTTGAAAAGATGTGAGAATTGTGGCTGAAACAAAGTGAAAACACAGAGGACAAAATAACATAAGAAATGTTCATTTTCATGATGGCATTGTGTAAAGACCACAGTGACAAAAGGATAAATTGCCAATAAAGAGGTGGAAATGAACCAGTCTTTCTATACCCGAAACACGTCCACAGATTGTGGTTGAGCCATTCCTTATTTCTCTACCTTAAACATGTCCATATATAGGGGTTGAATCATTCCCCTTTTCTCTACCCTTACCACGTACAAATACATAGGTTGAACCATTCCTTATTTCTCGACCCCTTAATACGTCCACATATAGGGGCTGAACCATTCCCCTTTTGCTCTACCCTTAACACGTCTATAGACGGAAAGAGAACTACGTATGACATATTTAGATGGCTTTGGTAAAGAGTTACAAATCCCTGGCGCATTTTTGCATATTAGGAAAAAGGAACTTTTAATGAAAAATGCAAGAAGTTTCTTGAAAATGCAAGAAGTTCCTTGCGTTTTTGTTTTTTTCATCATAGGGCACAAGTTCTTTAAGAACTTTCTTAGTGTTTTAATTTTATCTGTAAGTGTTCACGTAAGGAGACTCCGTTAATTTTTCTTCAAATGTGTTGCCAGGTAAAATTGGCCGATGGCCCAAGTACTTGAACTAAAGCCAACAAACCATGGGTGAATTGACTGGTTAAATCCATCTTCTTAGGGGACCCAAGAAATCATTTATGAAGCATAAATCTTCAAAGTTTGAGACAGAAATAATTATGAGAAAGTCCGTAGCCTTATTCAAAGGATTGAGAGGCAGCAGTACTGGAAATACATTGAAAGACTTATTGAAGAGCCAGATTACGAAACAGCATAAACTAGGCAAACAAAAAATATATTGGAATTGCATTAAATCATTAATGGACGACTGATGTATCTCCCCTCTAAAGGACAAAGGCAAAATTTATAATGAATCAATTGACAAAGCAAATATCCTAAACAATCAATATAAGTCAGTCTTCACACATGAAAACACAGAGGAAATACCAGACCCAATAGGGACACCCAGCCCCACCAAACCAGACATCGACATTGCTCTAGACTCCTGGGATAGAGAAACTTTTGAAACAAATCATCCCCAACAAAGCTCCAGGTCCTGACCTGATCCCAGTAAGGATATTAAAAGAATTGACAGAGCAATGTGTACCATATGCGTGCCTTACTCTAGTATATACGAAGGGTCTAGAAGACAGTAACATACTAGTTGTCTGATAGACAGCAACTGTAACTGCCATCTATAACGAAAGGTGAACGCTTCCTGGCACCCAACTACTTTCCATAACAGGCAAGTTCGTGGAGCATGTCGTTGTATACAACATGATGAACCACTTTGACACCAACAACATTCTGATCTGACAGACAGCCAGCATGTTTTTCGAAGAAAACGAAGCTGTGAAACTCAACTTGTTACTCTGGTAGAAGAACTCATATCCGGCCTTGCCAGGGGAAAATATGACCAATAGTAGTCCCGGAGTACCACACGCACGTTTACTTAGAAAGCTGAAGCATTGTGCAGTGTGAGGAAAAATCGATTGCCTGGATAAATGCCAACTTAACAATAAAGGTACAGGGAGCGCCATCTATGATCCGGAGTCAGTCATTAGCGGCGTACCACAGGGAAGTGTTTTGGGACCTATCCTGTTCCAGGCCTTTATGAACGACCTCCCGCAACAGGTCTCCTTTAAGACAAAGCTATTCGCAGACTACTGTATAGTCAGACTCGCCAGAAGACTGTGTTGCCATTGAACAAGATCTCGAGGGTTCCCTGCAAGACTATAGTCTTGCATTGAACACTTGGTCTGAAACCATTGGCAATGTGAAAAAAAAGTGGGGAAAGTCGTTCCATCCTTAAACGTGCAGCAACCTGAGGGTCCACAGAGAACGTCACCCGATACTTAATGACTAGACTCTTAAAGGACATAAACTTGAGCTAGAATATACAACCAAGTATCTTGGAGTCCATATTATAACAGGCCTTTCCTGGAATGAACATATTGACAAAATCTGTAAAACAGTACGTTGGGATTCCTGCCAAAAAGTTTAAGAATACAGAACAGAATTTAAAAGTAATGCCTACAAAGCCCTTGTAAGAACCCATTTAGAATAGTGTTTCAAGATATTGAATCTATATAATTCAAAATACATAAGTAAATTTGAAATGGTCCAAATGCGTGATGCATGGCTCGCAACAAATTGCTTCCATAACACAAGCAGTGTCACGTCTATACTAGATCAACTAAATTGGGAGACACTAGAGTCCAGGAGAATCAATGTCAAGCTGACAATGTTATTAAGGATAATTACCAGCCTTGTAGACCTTCAATCTGACTAATACCTGACCCAGCAACATCTACTGAGCTCAAAACACTCTAAAGGTCACACGAGAAGCGACAACAACTGCTTACTACAAGACATCATTTTCCCTAGCTGAATTACAATCATCTGCCTGCAATTGAAGAAGAGGCCATCGATATCATTTAAACTGGAGCCAATAAACCTCTCTTCCTAACCCAAATTAGGGCCAGCTGTAAGTAAACCATCGATGAGCTCTGGAGCAGTGGTCACCATAACCGGATTGGTCTAGCGTGAGAAAGGCAAAATTCAGCCGATTTTACTTTTTACTATCCTCTTTATGCATTTGACTTCAGAACTACTTTCTTTCCCTATTATTTCTTCTCTGCCTAGGACTAAGTAACCATCCGTCGCATTATAGTCAAGATTGACTGCGATGACTCAATATGTAGATGTTAATGAATGTCCATATTGCTCTGGGTTGATTAAGAATAATTCCCGCTCAAGCCAAAACTAATGTGTGTGTTAATAATTGAAACGTACCGAACAAATCACTCCTTTAAACGGCTACAAGACACAAATGCACTATCGTCTACTGATCAGGTGTGTTGTTATGTACCTGCATGTTCTGTATATAACAATGCGTTAACGCTATTAATGTTAACAAAGTTTGTAGCTTATTACTCCAATGGCTCGGAGTTCATGCCGATTTCGAAAATGGTTCAGTCATTCTTTGATTCGTATACAACACATAATTGAAAAAGTTCGCCTTTTAAGAAACCCCAATTACGACTCGCACATGTATTTAAACTAATGGAGAAACCACAACCAATACATGTTCTAACAGTTGATAAGCCATTTAGTAAATGTGAGCACAGCTAGGGGTGTGGGGTCATGCTCCGCCAGGAAGATTTAATTTTGTTGTTCCAAACTAAGGTGTCCGGACAAGGAAATTGACGTAAAACTTAAGGAAACAATCATGAAATTTAAACGAGAAACTTAATGAAAAACCTCTATGAACAATATGTATGCAGGTGCGTACTCTGTGGGCAGCTTCACGCCCGACTGTACTGTGCGTGCATGATCCTGTAAAATGGATCCATCTATAAAATACCTAGTTTATATTTCTTTAAATAACAGTCTTAAAGTGGATCGTCTTAGAACCTTATTTTAAACAAATTACATCGTGTCCCTATGTGATATTAGAGCAGATACAAGTTAATGCAATCATCGGCTTTATATAGGGGAGACGACTCGTATGGTAGCTTTTCGGTGCTAAAGACGAGTTAGTTCTCGTATTTGATGATATAGTTACAGATACTTGTTCACAGATTTGAAAATTTGAAATTCAAGATACAATTGTTGTTGAAAGAGTACATTTTTTGCAATGTCGTTTGGTATACATTTAAAAGTAGCTGTTGAAAGTATCTATTAATTCAGGAAGCGTCGGTTTATCTAGGGATGTCCAGTTTATATGGGGCATGTCTCATATGTGATAATATGGGTTTTACATCACATCAACATTATTTCAGTTATGTAGCGATGCCCGACTCTTAATGATGGAGGAAGACCCGATACTCAACTGCCCATAAGGGCTAGTCAAGGCGGGTAGAACCATCGGCATTCCGTAAGTCAATCGGGAGACTGCCTCTCATGAAAATCCATATCCCTCTCAGGATTTGAACCCACGCGGAGAGGGGCCATGTGATTTCATGTTCTGTACTCTAACCACTATCATATGTGATAAACGCTTTTGGATAAGAATACATATTAATTCACGTTATACTATAATACTAGTATATATTCTTTGAAGGTATTTAAACAATCTAGTTTTGCTAACAATTACTTCTCTTTAGAGCATATCATATACATAACACAGTACAGATGTAGAGCATTTTTGAAGAATTTTTAGCTTCCACATTTCCTCATATATGTGAATATACGTTTCTTTAAGGTTGTCTACAAATTGGTTTCTTAACTACTAAAAGGAATATATTGAAGCTTTATATAATAACTCGGATTCATTTTTCTAGATAAAAACCCAAGTCCAACAACATTGGTTTAAAGTTGAAGTAGAGTATTCCCTTTCTTGCTTGTACATGGAAATAGCTGGTTAAGTTTTACAGGCAAGTTGGTCGATAGTATGTCCATTCTTGTATATAGACAATTTCTCATTAAGATTTGCGTGCAAAATGGTATACAATATACAATATAATACAATTCTAGATTTGCATCATCTTTAAATGTGAAATTCGTGGATAGGTTTTGTGTTCAATTTCTCATATGATTTATTATATTCGTTAGGCCAATTTGTGTCTTTTTTTGCTGTTATGTTTTTGAATAGTCATGCGCAGTTTTTCGGAAAGCTTTTGTCTAATCATGTTCTCGATTTGCTTCGTTTGTGTTTTATATATGTGGGCGGCATTGTTGCAGGGGTAGAGCGTCGGGCTCTTGTACCGAGGGTCCCGGGTACGAATCCTCGGTAGGCGAGGTGATAATTTCCGGGACCAACCCACAAACCGACGCGATTACTGAATTAGTATCCAGGAAGCAGTCATCGAGAGTGGCTTTGAACAAGCTTTAAGTTTCCTTCACATTCGATGTAAAACAAAATATGGTGAATATAATATAACGTCAATATCACTTTATTTCGTACTAATGCCCGGCTTATAATCAATGGCGGAACCCCACAAGCTTATTTATCAATCGTTCAGTGGTCTATAGTTACCCTTGGGTCAGTACTATGTAATATAACAACATACTATTACATAGTACTGGCCCCAGGATAACTATACATCCCTGCGACCAATTGTAGCTGGTCAAGCTGAAGTGGACCGTTGGCATTCCATCAGCTAGTCGGGGAACTCGCCCTCATAGAAATAAGTCTCGAGGGCGCTGTGATGTGATATCGATCACTGGGACATATAGAATTAGAAAGTTGTCAGAAATGTGAACCGGCATTAATTTATGTGCGGCAGTTGGCCACCACAGAGGAAACACATACAAGGGAATTCATCGAAGCTAAATGCGACCCATCTGATGACTTCTCCCGTTTCCCCCTTGTGAGATTGTGTGACTGGTCCATTTCGGAAACAACACCAGACGGCAAAGATTGCAAGATTTGTGTTTTTATATTTTTCTATTATAATTTGTTAATGGTATGCCCTTTATAAACAGTGGTTTCTACTATCTTTTGCTGCATTGCGGGGAATTGCAGGAAGTTTTGGAATAAGGGATTAGTTAAGATATCGAACTGCAATATGCGGATCCGTAACTTTACATTCCGCTCACCAATGGTCTATGATGTGTCGAGTGTTCATGTTTATAAAACTTCCATTTAGTTATACATTGATTAATCTCTGCTTTAACAACAGTTCAATAACAGCTGGTACAAACAAAGTCTGGGCCTCCATGGGTGGTGGTAAGAATACAGAATTTAAAGTTACACGCCCCTCTTCATGTGGGCTCAATCTCGGTAGTAGTAAACTTAAATTTGCTTTTTATAAAAGATAATCTCGAAAATATAATGCAAAGCTAACTTTGCTTTTTATCCTCGAGATAAAGATAGAAATATCTTGAGAAAACGAATTGTGTTCGTAACCTCAAAACTTAAAATGTTATTGTCATAATATCGGGAAAGCGACATTTTTCGCAATTATCGAGGTAATACAAGGTACAATGTACATATCTCAAAAAAATTGAATAAGAAACTAGAATTTGGCGCGTGTAACCTTAGTGCCATCGTCCCCTATAGACCCAACGTGGCCGGGTGTTGTTTAACACTTTACTTAAGTATTTATTTAGTTATGCGTGGCCAATAGGAGTATTATGATTCATAAATGCATATATGTTTTATCAGAGACATAAGTAGGCCTAACATGTGTTATATGTTTCTGGCAATATCTATTTATCTTAGCGCACACGCAGCAGAAATGCTAAGAATCATGCTTTATGATCAAACTATATTATTTGGTAAACCTTTGGTCAGATTCAAGTAGACAATAAATCAACAAGAATTGGACGTGAAATAACTCAGATTAACCATTTTCATAATGGATTGCGTGATTCTTAACCTCTGACGTGATACACGTTTGTGAACCGACCTATCAGAATTTGTCATTCTAAATATGTAAACAAATAGATTGTTGATAAACATGTTTGACTTGGAGACAACTATATTTCAAGCACAGAATAACTAATGATAAAATAGTTTATTAAATAGGGTCTCGCAGCAGTCATGAAGTAATGCTCGTGATTTTTAGTAACATAATAAAATAACTCGATGTATTTTTTCAGTAATCTATTTGTAATCATATCCTATCATGTGCCTTTAAGTAACCGCTGCGAAAACGGGATGAATTATCCGTAAGATCGCTCTATCGTATTTTCATGAGTGTTTCTACCCATCACCATTGAGCTAATTTTACCCAATGTTGAAACCCGCCATCTTACTTTACTCGCCCGATGCAGTCGGAGAACACATAATGCAATGTACTTGTTAGTAGGCAGACGATTCGTACGAGATTAGGCTTGAAAACCCCTTATCGGATTACGAGACATTGATCGTATGAGTTATCGCGTAAACATCAAGTCTAATTAACGCTTTCCCAAACAATAACGACATTTGACCACTTTGTTGCAGACGACTTTAGAAATCATTGTGGGAAAAGGAGAAATTGCTCGTAAAGAGCAATTTTTCCTTTTCCCACAATGTTTTCTGCCCTATCAGAAGATCATTTTCCAATTGCATCATATTTTGAAATGCCGTCTGCAAACTCTTTCAATTTGAACAGTCAAAAATGTGTTGTTTGGGAAAGGGTTGAAGGTGTCCAAAATTGAAGGTAAAAGCAGGCGACAATTTATATATTAAGAAAAGTTAAATGAAACTTGTTGTTTTTGGAGGACACCGAAAGGATAAATTGCTCAATTATAGTAACGACTTCTTCACAAGGGTACCGTTTTCCTAAACAGTTTACGCTTAAGATTTGCGTAAGTCTAAAACATCAATTCCTCTTATTTCAATATTAGGCTAAGCAATATTAAAAAGTAACACATCATTGGAATCGTCTCTCCGAGACGCTTCCAATGACGTGTCACTTTGCAATATTGTACTTTCATTGGAGGTACTATCCATGTGTAGCAGTTTTGACTTACGTAAATATTTTCCTAAATATAAGTTGATAAGTAAAACGGTTCCCAGATGCGTTGACTCATAGTAATGTACATGTATAAGGGAGTAAAAGATTACTCGTCATCTGAGAGATATCATCCCATATCAGTTTTATTTTTTAAAGGCACATCAAAAGAGAGGAGTACAAATAAATTACTGAAAAAATATATGGAGTTCTTTTTTTATATTCATAAAAGTCATAAGAATTAGTTTAGGAATGCATTGAGACCCTATTAATGAGACTCATTTGAAATAAGTTATTTTGTGCTTGAAATATAGTTGTCTCCAATTCAATCATGTTTATCAACAACCTGTTTGTTTACATATTCAAAATGAAGACTTTTGATTGGTCAGTTCAAACATGTGTGTATCAACTGTCAAGGTCAGAGGTGAAGAATTAGGAAATCTGAATTATAAAACTTGATAATCTGGGTCATTTCTGGTTTACTTTCACATTTAAGTTGTGCTGATGGTGTTTTCCGGTGATAACTATTTGAATCTGTCTAAAAGTTTACCAAATGATATAGTTTGACAGTATTAATCTCCTTTACTGGGCCTTTAAATTCATTTATTTCACTGGGGTTTAATATTGCGTCAGCAACTCTTTGTTGTAATGCGATGTCACTCTCGTCGAATGGGTCTATAGTTATCCTTAGGTCAAAATGTAGTAATAGACCCATGTGTTCAAATCGATGACATTGTGATATTACACGGAATTTGAAATTGACGAAGACCGTGAACATGATCATGTCCTCTTTAACTTAACAAAAATCTAGACAATTGATACTTTCAATTCCTAATCAAAGTTAGTTTGCATTTATAATAATACATGTCTGTATACATGCTTTCTTAACCCATTACCAAACAATAACGACATTTGACCAGTTTGTTGCAGACGACTCTGCAAAACATTGTGGGAAAAAGAGTAATTGCTCTTAGGGAGCAATTTCCCCTATTCCCACAATGTTTTCTGACCTATCAGAAGATTGTTTTTCAATTTTATCACATTTTGAAATCGTCTTCAAACTCTTTAAATTTTGGACAGGCGAAAATTTGGCGTTTGGTTAAGGGTAAATATATTCACGTAGAATGATTCAACACGGCGGTGTTATCAATATATTAGTGATTGTCAACTGGATAAAACCGGTTCTTGACGGTGTGCGGTTTGAGTACGTGACCTGATGATATGTCCACCAGTAAGGCCAGAGAAAGGGTCGTCAGTGCAAATTGAGTCAATTTTATACATGAAGAATTATCCTAGATCAGCATAAATTTCAATTTTATCATTTACCTCATTAAGCGTTGTCCTCGTCCAAAGCATATAAAGACTATTAACACGTTTATGTTTGTCTCAACTTCGGAATAAACAGCCTTTTGGCAACAGAAGAAATTTCTCACGAGCAATTTCTGCACTTGACACTGTGGTTTCTGTTATATTCTCCTGAATACATGCACGTTAATTGATTGTATAACGTGCCCTTTCGCGATCAATACGTCTAACCGCAAACGTAGACACAACACAGTCCCTTTTAAATCGCTACATCAGATTTAAGGTAGAATACACATAATCCGCCATTTTGAAACTTTTTCTTTCGTCGGATTACTTCGGTCGTTCTCGGTATACAGCGGTCGGTGCCGGAACTATTCGTTTTACACCGCATAGTTCCTGCCACGACCGATGTGTACCGAGAACGACCGAAATAATCCAACGAAAGAATAAGTTTCAGAATGGCGGAGAATAGGCATTAGATACCTTAACTTTTAATTAAGTCATTATAAGTATGTCATTACAAACACTTTCACAAAAATCACAACGTTAAAATCGTCAAGTGAGCCATGTTGCAGTTTGTCACAAAAGTCTAAACCAAAGAAAATCAAAGCGCTGGTAGCTCTGAAGGACTAAGGTGCGTTTAAAGCAGGATGATTGAGGATACATTTGAAAATTTCTTTCGGCAGCATCTTGAGGAAAACAGCTGCTCCTTTTACCACCATTACTATAAATATTTTTTCTGTGAACAGAGACTGAACGATAGTCTATTTTTCGAACATCTTGACATTTTACGATTTCCCATGAGGCAACAGTTATAATAATATAGAGCAAAACAAAGCGAGTAAATCCGGACTACATTCCTAGTTCCAAGAAGGTATTAGTCCGCACAGTGAAGGCGGATGTTTAATGAGTAATTGGTGTCAGACCGCTGTTTGTGTATCGATAAAGTACCGTCCCTCAAAAAGTGGTATGTAAATTCAATGGACTAAGGTGCTGACGCACCTTTAGTCCAAAAATGCACAGAAATGCAACATGATATACGGAGTAAAATCGCTCTCTGGTATGTTTGAGGAAAACGTGACAAATACCAAATTTGTTCTTTAGGAACTATTTCTGCTTTAGTTATACTTTTTTTGTTTGAATTCGTCAGCTTCTTGTGTGTAACAATGGGTTAATATGGAACCAATGGTGCCACGACTCACTGCACCGTATGACTCATCTATTTTCAGACAGACACGTTTGTTGGTTTGCTTGTTTTGTTAAATATTTCACTGCGGCAACGGTTTTTTTTCCAATTATGTTGCGATGCCTGTCGCATCATTGAGAAAAACCCTTAACTTTCTGTCCATAGCGGCTGGTCAAGCTGGGCAGAACCGTCGGTATTTCATAAGTCAGGAGCCGGGAGACTACCTCTCCGAGACGCTTCCAATGATGTGTCACATTGCAATATTGTACTTTCATTGAAGATACTATCCATGTTTATCAATTATGTCTTGCGCACTTATGAACCCACGTGGAGAGGGGATATGCGATTTCAAGCTAAGTACATCTGTACGCACCAATTAGGTCAGTGAACAGCTTAAATTAAACAATACATTCAACATGCTACAACCTGCAGTTATCCAAATGGAAACCCGATACGCCTTTGCGCGATGCCTTTATCGTTAAAAGAGAAAGAAATTGATGGAATGAAAATAAAAACAGAGGAGGAGTGGTTATCCGTCGACCTGTGGTACCGTGGGTCCCGGGTTCGAACCCTGTAAGCAGCGAGGTGAAATGCCTTGACAAACCCACAAATCGGCGCAATTACTGGTGTTGTATTCAGGAAACAGTACTCGAGAGTGAATTCAATAAGCGTCTTACCTCCATCGCAATCTTTGTACAAAAATAAGTTTAAACTAAGTGAAAAAGAACATACCCCAGAAATACGCCCTAGTATTACAGCCGACTACTAACCATAGCGTAAGAGATAATTAAATGGAAATAATGCAAATTGTCCATACTAGAGCATGCTCATATAATGACAAGTTTTGCAGTTTCGTCGAACTTTTTCATTTTTCATGTGCCTATATTTGACCCATCAAAGCGATTTCCCCCCTCTTTTTGTATTGACTTTTACATTATCAGGTTATCAAAATGCCAAAAGAAACCCATTAATACATGACAAATTAATCGATTGAAAGCATTGTGAAGAATACAGATTGCTCATCATGACCCAATTTTATGTTGGTTCCATATTTCGAGCAAAGCTTCTAATCTTTTGTTACATAATGGCCCATTAAGAAAGAAAGATGTATTTATCTGTTTCATACTTATAACGCTGGTAACAAAATATGACACTGGACAGTGGTCTATGGTTAGAGCTTCGGCCTCTGGACACGAGGGTCGTTGGTTCGAATCCTGTGAGTGGAGGAATCTGCCTTGCGACCTTTCATAAAGCCACATTCGACGAGAGTATCCGTTATCTATCCAGGAAGCAGAATCGAGAGTTATTTATCTAAGTTGTAAGACCTTTTATTTCACATTCGATGTGAAATAAAGAAATTTCAACTACACTAATATATGTGACACTGGCTTGTCGCACTTTCCTAAACAAATCGCGGCAACCATTCAATTTGTTTTCTGCCTCCTGAATTCTCTTGTAGGATTGGGTTTGGGAAACTACCAAATGATACTTCACAGTGTTACGATGAAGCTATTTGAAATTAAATAAATGTCGTAGTTAAAGTAGTAAAAGTCCAAACTAACTCATGTCCAATTTTGGACAACCATGGGCTTCTTTCTTACCCATCAACTCCTTTCCGTTGATAAAGCTTAACCCTTTCCCAAACACCGAATTTTTGACTGTCCCAAATCGAAAGGGTTTGCGGACGACATTTCAAAATGTGATAAAATTTGGAAAATTACCTTCGGATAAAACAGAAAGCAGTGTGGGAAATGAAGGAATAACTGCTCGTCACGAGCAATTTCTCCTTTTCCCACAATGTTTTCTAGAGTCGTCTTCAGAAAGTGGCCAAACGTCGTCATTGCTTGATAATAGGTTAAAAGTTGGGATGCCATATATGCGCAATAGATGATGCATGAATCGTCCCATTTTCGGACGGTGTTGTTTCCTAAACTTCACTACCACGACCAATTTACCCAGTTACCGTTATATGACATGCAATTTCATCAGCCGATGCTTATTGTAAGCATTTTAGATTTTTTCATGGTCGTTTCTTTTGAATTCATCCTCATGATATGTATCTTTTTCATACACCATGTGATATATTTGTTTCTCATGCTATGTATGTATGATGATGTACTATATGTACAAGTCGTAAAATAAAAATATGTTCTGTTCTGTTCTGTTGTCACCAATGTTTCAGTTATGCCCAGAAGTTTGTAAGACTATGAAGTCCTGTCTTGCTCAAGGAACCCCACACCTATCACCAAAAGTTAACGTTGAAACAATACATTGTTTTACTGTTGTATGAAAGCATAATTTATCCAAGGAGCGTCAACATACCTAATTATGTAAAGTTGTATGCGTTAGATCTCAAAACCGTTGCATAACTTTTGGATTGATATACATATAATCATTTCGCTGTATAAAGGCTATTCCATTGTAACTTTCGTTAAACGTTTATGCAAATTAGGAACCTAATGCATTGTCTGAGAGAACATGAAGGTATATATATACAGACAACCCAACCGATCAGTGTACGACAGTGTTTTTCTCTGATCGCATGTGCTTGCGTCTTTGAGAGGTTCATTTGTTCGGTTTGTTACATTGGTGGCAGTGGTGGAATTAAGACTTCTCCTATCGGAGTTGCCTTCCTCACGTGTTTCCCAAGTCTTCTCGGAAGTGGGAGTTATGTAACATTCGTTGAACGTTTATGCAAATTAGGAACCTAATGCATTGTTTGAGAGAACATGCTGGTATATATAAAGACAACACAACCGCTCAGTGAACGACAGTGTTTTTCACTGATCGAATGTGTTTAACTATTCGAGAGGTTCATTAGCTCGGTTCGTTACACCATTTACAAACATAATAATTTTGCTTCTGAAGACTATCCTCCAGTGCGTTTCATACAGCTGTTGTACAGTTTTGAAGAAAATACGTTTAATCTTCCAAATTTCCTCACATCTGTGAACAAACATCTATTCGAAACGCATTCGTAGATCATAATAAAAAAAGCATCAGAAAAGTTGTCCAATGAACATAATTGTTGCGAAGGACACTCGCGTTATTTTATTTTTAAACGATATTCCAAAAACGTCAAAAAGTATCCCAGATCTGATATTCTTCATACTTAACTCTTTACCAAATGCCAAATTCTCGACGGTCCAACAAGAGTTTGCAGACGACATTTCAAAATATGATGAAATTGAAAAAAATACCTTTTTATAGGGCAGAAAACATTGTGGGAAAAGGAGAAATTGCTCGTTAAGAGCAATCTCTCCTTTACCCACAATACCTTCTAGAGTCATCTGCAACAAAGTGGTTCATTGTCGTTATTGTTTGGTAATCGGTTCAAATGAATGTGTCGTCTGCACCTGCTTTTATTTTTGATATCGACGTGTTTGAGATTCTTTGTGCAAGCACGAAAAGGCTTGAAACTCAAAATAAACATATGCAAATATATGCATAATAGATCTATATCAACGTTTATCAAATCACGAATCTAATATAGAAGCCAAAGAGCGAAGGGTGTATGTTTGTTTTGTAAATATGCTAAATATAACACAGCACGTGACTGAGATTGGCACGATGTGTTTGGTGGATTATTGGTTTCGCATAATGTACGTATATATACGGCTGTGTATGTGGCATATTGTATAGGCTTAGAAGAACTACAGGGTTATTGTGTCAACACACGTGATATCAGATCTACAGAACATTGAAACATACACGATCGCGGGGGTATCAAATCGGCATAACGTGTGTAATTAAAGGAATATATAGGATCTGTTGGTAAGTGGAATGTTTACTGTTTTAAAATTTAGCCTTTCAGTATGTAGGTTCCTTGGATACGTTTGATGTTTTTAGTTGCAGACAAGTCTGTGAATGCAGACAATTGGAAACTTGCCTTGGTATAGTGATAAGATCTCATGTGTTTAGGAAAATACTTTACAAGCAATTTCTCCTTTTCCCACAATGTTTTCTGCCCTATCAGTAGATTATTTCTCAATTTCATTACATTTTGAAATGTCGTCTACAAACTCTTCCAATTTGGTACAGTCGAAAATTTGGTGTTTGGTAAAGGGTTAATTAAACAATAATTTTCAATTTTGTTGTTAATACTTGAAGTGTCACAAAAAATTTGGTTAATAATTCAACATGTTACTTGGTAATAGATCTATGTGATGTCACATAAAACTTGATTTGTTTCAAAAGCTCAAATTATTTGTTTTCTAACTCAAAATGTATGTTTCAAGTACTGCCTCAGGCATAGACCTAATTAGTCAAACTAATTTGACATGAAAAATATTGAGAAATTTTTGCATCAGGCAATATCTCTGTTAAATTGCCCCGTCAGAAAAAAAAAGCAATTTTCATGGCGAATTATTTTGACAAAGGCCTAATAAACTGTTTTAGGCCTTGGCTATTTGAAAAGGGCAATGTCTTTTCATTTACATATCTATTTCGGTTATCAATTACACATTTGCGGCTAGTTTACACATACATAATTTGCCCATCCTTCTGCACAATATGCTTGTGTTCCAATACAAGTTCCAATTTGGGAAGTTGAGTAACAGTCTTAAACACACCTAGTGTGAGCTCTAGTGAGGTGGTTTGATATTGCAAATTGACATTCATCTTCAGCATGGTAGTATTCAATAGAGAAGAATATTGTGCAATACATGTCCAGTACTGTCTAGCGTAAAGAACAACTAGGATGATGGATACATCTTCTGAGTCACAGATAACAGCTATATAACTGAAATACTGTTGAAGTGACAATAAAATATAAACAGACTCCCAACCGAGACAAAATGTTAATGTTTGAGATTGACATTTAAAGGACTATGTCAAAGATTGGGAATTAAACTTTTTAAAATAAATTGTCTTTTATCAATAAAACGACAACATATATTTCTAAAGTATCATAAGACAAGATTATGGACAGCTTGAACCCAACCCAGTTTATAACGGTAACCATACAGAAAAGATGTATATCATTTGTATTGCAGATATTGCAATCCGTTTAAGCGTAAGCAAGATGCTTAACTTCGAATAAAAGGTTCTATTATTAGGTGCTATTGTCACATGGATCTTCAGACATGTTTTACTGCTCTTGTCATGTGATATGTTAGCCAGGTGCACTAGAAGAAACTCCTGCGTTTATTTATAAACAGACTTTCTTATAGAAGTGCTGATAGGTGCAAACGCTCACTTCACATTATTTAACGAAAACACAAGATTTCAGCAACTTAGAAGTAAGGAAATTTAAAATGGTCTATGATTTAGTGACAATGATTGTATATCAAATTTTAAACAGCTATTACTCTCAGAGCACAAATCTGTGAGTTAGTCCCTTTAATGCAAGTTGTTTTTAAATGCCTTTCAAGCATGGATGATAGACCTTGTTTACTACTGAGCAGATGTTACGTATTACCCTTTATGTCAATGACCTCTTTGTGCCCTAATCTTCGTTGGAATTTGACAAAACTAAATGGGCCACATCACGGGAAAAGGGGCACTCAGACATAGCAAACAGTGTAGCCCCAGACCAGCCGCCACATCAGTGACGTGGCGGCTAGTCTGGGGTAACACTGTTTGCCATCTTAGAGGACATCAAGTTCTACCTTTAAATAAATACAAATGATAACTGTCGTGACTAGATGCTGGAATAATAGCGCTAAGAAAGAGCTGAGTCAGCGGTTTTTATTTATGTCCGAGTGCCCCTTTTCGCGTGACGCAGCCCAAATATCATCTCCTTTCCTCATAATTTTGGACTGTTATAAATTCAGAACAGTTACTGCAGATGTCCATTACCAAATACGAAAATTACCATTCGTTTTGTTGGTTAGAAACAATTGTGACATTAGGTGAAATTTCCCATTACAGGATTTATTCCAATTAGGGTATCAGTTTCCACCCATAATCCCATTGCAAATGCTATCCCTCATACTTAACCCTTTACCAAACACAAAATTATAGACTGTCCCTAATTGAAAGAGTTTGTTTGCAGACAACATTTCAAAATGTGATGAAATTGGTAAGTAATCTTCTAATAAAGTAGAAAACATTGTGGGAAAAGGAGGAATTGCTCATATATGAGCAATTTCTCCTTTTCCCACAGTGTTTTCCAGAGTCGTCTGCAACAAAGTGGTCAAATTCTCGTTATTGTTTGGTAATGGGTCAAGCATTCAATGTCTTCTATAACATTGCAGGGGTGATCAAATATCTTTACATAATTATGATATGATGGAAAGGATTAACTCAGACATGTTTATCCTTTTATCTTATACAAAAGGCTTTTAACACATAATGATATGCAGCAGAAATAATTTTTTCGTAACAGGCATATCCCCCTTCCAGTACAATGTTTTCAAATGCTGTCCTTAACCAATTTAAATGTTTTTGAGATCATTTTTGACCTTGAAGGATATCAGCAAGGGGGAGTGGAGATATTAAATCCTTTTAGTTTCAATAATGATCTGTGAATGAAGCTTTTTTCATTTTTTGGACATTTATCGTGCTTCGCTCAAAATAGCAATAGCCTTTGAGACCAGTTATCTGGACTTAAACACTTTCAGCTTTGTCTTGATAACTATTACATAAAATTAGCTATTTTGAGGTTGGTTTCAAAGCCATGTTCATACATTTTTGTAGCAAATGATAAAGGAGAAAATGATAAACATGAGATGAACAATTGCTCCTACTGTCACATCAGTTTTCCCCCAAATTTGTAATGTTTTTTTCTTTTTCTCATTCTTTGTAAAAGATGTCTACTGTTGCATCCAATTTGGGCCTGTCATAAAATCTCATTGGAGGGGAACATGTAAACATGTGAGATAACTTATCTTCAATGTTGTTTCTTACGCTATCCTTTTGTAAATATGGTTTTGTTTAAGTATATATAATGATAATAAACAAGGTACTAATGAGTTAGTTTGAGTCCACGATTTATACACTGCAGCCTCTTTGTAAGGTACTAGCAATTAAATAATTGTTGAAATCAGTTTCCCATATGGCAAAGAAATTTGTGACTGATTAATTTTCAAAGCATCAACGGACGACAAAATATTACACATTTAACATATGTAGTTTGGGTAGAAATCATTCTATAAAAGGATGAATAATTATTGCTCTGACACTATGAGTAGTTTTATCCTTTAGTCACCAAATTTTCTCTTGAAACATACAAAAGGAAAAGCTACCTTTTTCGTTGCATGTTGTTGATTTGAATGTAGACTAGCCACATATTTCCATTTTAGGGTTCAGTGCAATACTATAGTAAGTGCTCTATGTTAAGAAGCATGTATGGTAGGCTTGTACTGAACCCATGATTTGAGGGAATGGGTTCAAGAATGTCAGTGTGAAAATTGTTCATTACTATGAAATCAATGAAATAACTTACCATGTGAAAATGATATCACTTGAAATAGATAGACAATGTAACAGAATAAAGGGATGTTTTAAGTGTAAGAGAAGGTCATTGTTGTCATTCCTTTATCTATCCTTTTCTATTGTAACTGGTTTGTATAACACTTACTCAGGGATGGTAAAATCAGTTTTCCTTATTGCCTAGCTTGTCAAAAACCCTGAAAACAGTCAAGTGAAGTTAACTGAAATTTTAAATGACCATATTGCCCAGCTTGTCAAAAACCCTTAAACAGTCAAGTGAAGTTAACTGAAATTTTAAATGACCATATTGCCCAGCTTGTCAAAAACCCTGAAAACAGTCAAGTGAAAGTAACTGAAATTTTAAATGACCATATTGCCTAGCTTGTCAAAAACCCTTAAAACAGTCAAGTGAAGTTAACTGAAATTTTAAATGACCATATTGCCCAGATTGTCAAAAACCCTGAAAACAGTCAAGTGAAGTTAACTGAAATTTTAAATGACCATATTGCCTAGCTTGTCAAAAACCCTGAAAACAGTCAAGTGAAGTTAACTGAAATTTTAAATGACCATATTGCCTAGCTTGTCAAAAACCCTTAAAACAGTCAAGTGAAGTTAACTGAAATTTTAAATGACCATATTGCCTAGCTTGTCAAAAACCCTGAAAACAGTCAAGTGAAGTTAACTGAAATTTTAAATGACCATATTGCCTAGCTTGTCAAAAACCCTTAAAACAGTCAAGTGAAGTTAACTGAAATTTTAAATGACCATATTGCCTAGCTTGTCAAAAACCCTTAAACAGTCAAGTGAAGTTAACTGAAATTTTGAATGACCATATTGCCTAGCTTGTCAAAAACCCTTAAAACAGTCAAGTGAAGTTAACTGAAATTTTAAATGACCATATTGCATAGCTTGTCAAAAACCCTTGAAACAGTCAAGTGAAGTTAACTGAAATTTTAAATGACCATATTGCCTAGCTTGTCAAAAACCCCTTAAAACAGTCAAGTGAAGTTAACTGAAATTTTAAATGACCATATTGCCTAGCTTGTCAAAAACCCTTAAAACAGTCAAGTGAAGTTAACTGAAATTTTAAATGACCATATTGCCTAGCTTGTCAAAAACCCTTAAAACAGTCAAGTGAAGTTAACTGAAATTTTAAATGACCATATTGCCTAGCCTGTCAAAAACCATTAAAACAGTCAAGTGAAGTTAACGTGTTAACGGAAATTTTTATTGACCGTTATACAGACACATGCAGAAAAAGGTTTGGCATTTTCAGAATATAATTTGAGGGTTCAACGCAAGACTATAGTAAGTGCTTCACAAACGTGAAGCACTTACTATAGTATTGTGCTGAACCCTTGAGATGTAAATAAGGATAAGATTTTGCCACCCCTAATTACTTTCAATTTTGATCCTTCATATAGTTTTATAAGTCATATGGGGAAAGGAGGTTGGTTTTGCATGTTTTTTTTGCCTGATCCTTCATAACACATCACTTTATTGCAAGAGGATACTTTAGGAACAATTTTGTAAAAAGGATAGATTGTGGGCAACAATGGTGTGATGGTAGACTACTAGAGTGTCTGCCACTGTTACCAAGGGTTCCGGGTTCAATCCCCGTTTGAGGCGAGGTGACATTGCTAGGACTAACCTACAAATTTGTGCGAGTGCTGGTCATGTATCCAGGAAGCAGGCATTGAGAGTGAATTTAATAAGCTTCCAAGCTTCTGTATGAGCAATTGATTGCATTGTCACAATTGATACTATCAAGTTTCACCTGGAAAAAGTATATTTTCTAGCTATTAGTTGTTTTCTGCCAGTGTTTTCACTTTAGATCAATCACAAATCCCCATATTGGAAGAGGGTCAAATGTCTGTTATATTAGTTAAATGGACTATCTCAGGGATTTTATTCTGTGATTAGCTAAATTTCATCAACAAACAAATGACCATTCTTGATTACTTTTTTTTGTGAAACAATTGGGAAACAAGCATTCCCTCCTTTCAGTCCTTTGATTAGTCAAAGGATTGCTTCCCTAGGCACCTTGCTAGCTTCACATGATAAATATGGCGATTCACTATATAATCTTGGTCCCAGATGCTCCTACTCATTTAGATGATTTCACAGGTCAGAGGTCATAGATTGTTCACAAACTAAACTGTTTAAACAGCTTATTCTATCTTCAAGACAAATGTACTACACTTTTCCAAATGATTATGAAAGGGATCATAAGTGTATCAACAGTCTGTGGGCGACAGTGTTGAAGTGGAAGAGTGTGGGCTTCTTGT
Organism: Cerastoderma edule; assembly: GCA_947846245.1. Classification (NCBI taxonomy): domain Eukaryota; kingdom Metazoa; phylum Mollusca; class Bivalvia; order Cardiida; family Cardiidae; genus Cerastoderma; species Cerastoderma edule. The sequence goes on along the minus strand of OX401404.1, from coordinate 26,795,582 downwards.
TACAAAGGGATCAGGGTTCGATCCCTCTGCAAAGTGAAAATGCCGGAACTAACCAAGAAATTAATAAGAGCACTAGTTTGATATCCAGGTAGCAGTCATTGAGAGTGAAATAAATAAGAAATCACAATTGATGTAAAATAAATAAGTTTTACCCTTTCCCAAACAACAAATTTTCGACTGTCCCAAATTGAAAGAATTTGCAGACGACATTTCAAAATGTGATGGAATTGGAAAATTATCTTCTGATAGGGCAGTCTTCTGATAGGGCAGTAAACATTGTGGGAAAAGGAAAAATTGCGCATTACGAGTCTCCTGCAACAAAGTGGTCAAATGTCATTATTGTTTGGAAAAGGGTTAAATATTATCTATTTTAATATGATTTAATTATCTGTAATCTCACATAATCCGTAGTAGCCATCTTGTTTTAAAAAGATTCTATTCTCCACCTGTGAGATAGTCACTTGAACAAAAGGTTGTCATTAAAAATTGTATTTTATGGCCCTTTGCCAATTTATCCAATAATATACCGGTAGATATGTGCATGTCGTTTGTATCATTGTAATACTATATAGTTCAAGTTCAAGTTTTTGGCAGGATTTTTCCTGAAGCAATCATGATTAACCCTTAACCAAACAATAACAACATTTGACCAGTTTGTTGGAAAACATTTTGGGAAAAGGAGAAATTGCTCTTGACCAGCAATTTCTCCTTTTCCCACAATATTTTCTGCCCTATCAGAAGATTATTTTTTAATTCAATCACATTTTGAAATGTCGTCTGCAAACCCTGGACAGTCAAAAATTTGGCCTTAGGTAAAGGGTTAAATCTTTCATACCTTAGTCTTTTTAATTTTTTTTAGTTAGTATGCAAGATCATTATCTCTGTAGCCAGCCAAAGTATTGGACCTAAACTTCGCAGGGGTATTCTTTAGAATTATTTGCAGTTTTGAATTTAGATCTATAGGCTTTATGACTCATTAGTTTATGAATTCATATAATTATTTTCAAAAGATGATTCAAAAACCCATATCATTTGCATTATATTTGAGGTTACTGATACAGTGTTTCAGTATTTCTGTCGTTTTAATTGTAATAGGGACTATCTTGCAGGTTAATCTTTTTTTTATCAAAAGTTTTCTATGGATAATTATGACAACATAAATCTGTATGATTACATTAAACTGGATTATCAATTCACTTATCAACCCCTTCAAAACAGTTTGATAAAGATATTGCACATTTATCTTGCAAAAAAAGTAAATTTGGTGATTTGTTTTCTGTCCTGCAAAATCATCTGGGAAGCTCTGGTCATCTATCATTTAGTGAGGAATGTTGAACATTTTCCTGAAGCAATCTTAATTAACACTTTACCAATTAATAACGACATATGACCACTTTGTTGCAGGCAACTCTTGAAAACATTGTGGGAAAAGGAGAAATTACTCTTAACAAGCCATTTCTACTTTTACAACATTGTTTTCTACTCTATCAGGAGATTATTTTTCAATTTCATCACATTTTGAAATTAATGTTGTTATAGTTTGGTAATGGGTTAAGTAAAGGGATGGCAAAATCAATTGACTGTATTGCCCAGCTTGTCCAAAACCCTTTATGGACAAGTACATTTTACTTTAATTTACTATACAATTGTTAAATGAACAAGACTTAGTATAGAAAAAGATTTGGCATCATGAGTACGAACAACTTATTGAAATTGGATTTCGCCACCCCTGGTAAAGAGTTTTCATGTGACATACCACATGACTTGTTCTGTTGGTAACATAACTATTTACTATTATGGAACTTGATGTGTTCTAGATAGTTGTACTACCCCTACTTATTAAACTTTGACTTCATGCAAACTCCTTTTGAAACACATGCAGTATGGAAAGTAAAGAGTTGCTTTGATCAGGAACCAGGAAAAAACAGTCTCTGACATAAGAAGGATTTTAATTGTTGCATTCTGTTATATTCAAACATTTATCATAATGGTTTTTCTATTATTTTGAAATTATGAATTGTTAGTTTTCTATAATTATTTGCTTATTCTTCCAGTTTCTGTTGTAATGAACCAAGCAAATAATCTCAAAGTCACAAACGCATCTGATAAGTGAAAAACACTATCTCTGATTCGTCTACTGATCTGTTGAGTTGTCTATATACCCACATGTTCTCTATAACAATGCATAAGGTTCCCTAATTTTCATAAACGCTCGCAAATGTTACTCTGTTAATTGTTATACTGATTATCAAAGAGTTAGAGAGGCCCTTACCTTGACCTCTTTATGTCGTGTTCTGCAAACAAGGTCTCCCAAACCACTTTTAGTATGACTCTACATTTGCTGACAAGTATTTCATAGCCAGGCTGTTAAACTATTCACTCAGCCTTTCATTCATATGATTGTTTCTTCTTATTCAGACTCAAAGTTGACGAATATCGTACAGCAAGACTTAGTGGGGTTGTGGCATTTTAACAAGGTGGATATATATTGTTAGCTGTTTCGTTAACAATGGTGATTAAGGCATCGACAGAGGATGAGGATGGGGGTGATGATAAACACTCGTCGAGCTCGGAAGATAATGTTCAGTATTCTTTATTGGCCTCGCAAGATTCATCTCCTAATCACGCGTCAACGTCGACGGATGAAAGAACAAATTACGGATTTTCTGCGGCAGATGATGATGACTACTGTGAGCGACAGCCCCTTATTGACACTCAAAGGCCAATTAAAAAGCCATTAATTGCTCCTCTCGGTAAACAGCATGCGATTTCGAGAAGTGCTTCTGTTAGTGAGACGTCGACATTGTCCTTATGGACAATGAGTCGGACACAAAAAGTGGTTTTGGTTACGACGTCGTTGGTTGATTTTCTGGCGTTTTTAAGCGTTTCTGTGATGGCCCCATTTTTCCCGGAGGAGGTAAGCCATGTTTAGTCTGTTTCATTGTACATGTTAACATTGGGAGAGCAGCTTAATTTGACCCTTAACCCATTACCAAAAAATGTCAACGTTTGACCAGTTTGTTGCAGACGACTCTGGAAAACATTGTGGGTAAAGAAGAAATTTCTCTTTTTTCACAAAGTTTTCTGCCCTATCAGAAGATTATTTTTCAATTTCATCACATTTCACAATGTCTTCTGCAAACTCTTTCAATTTGGGACAGTCAAAAAATTCAGCATTTGGTAAAGGGTTAAAAGACATACAATTCTTCTTTTGATAAATTATGTCCTTGGCAGGTAAAGGAGAAATATTGTGATACTTTTTGGAAAAGTTAATTTCGATTGACCATTAGGAATTATGAAAGCAATCTGTACATTGAATTATTTTGGCGAAACAAAATTAATGCAGAAAATAAATATTTAAATCCAACATATAGAATATATGTAATGGGTTTGTCCAATATGAAGCAACAGTCAAATGATTTAGATGGACATTAATTTAGTAAGTACAAAAAAAATATGGACCGGAAGGAAACCCAACTTGATGGCATGACCAGGGTTGCCATTAAAAGCCGGCTTCCGACCAATTTGACCGCATCAAATGACGTTTTGATTGGCTCAAATAACAAAAATATGATAGACGGTCACAAGTAACACCTAATCTTTTGTTGAGTCTTTGCTCCACTGGCCTTCTCAACTTGAAAGATAGCCTCTTACTCTAAAAATTAATGACAACCCTGCATGACTAAAGTAAGGATTCCTTCTTATAAGTTATGATCCTGGGATGAAGTTACTCAAGTTAGGATTCATCCATGATCCTCGTGAATTATGATGTGCAGGATGGAGTGTGAGCCATTTATTTATCCCGCTATATGACACTTGTTTGTACCCCAGGCTTGGGGAGCATTCTCTCAGAGTATTATTTTGTAGCTTTCACAAGGTGATCGATTGCTTATCTATGTTCTGCACATGTTGAATAGCACTTTGAGGGTTCATTGCAATACTATAGTAAGTGCTTCATGTTTATGAAGCACTTACTATAGTCCTGCATTGTACTCTCGACTTGTCATCTTCGAGAAAACAAAGTGAGCTTATATTGTGATGTATAGGTAGGTGCAGTTGCTAATTCAGGTGTCATATCATCCAAGCAAATCAGCTGATATGCCTAAAATGTTCAGTGCATGTGATTAGTTTCTTATCATGTCATTATCTTGAATCATGTGATTCATATAAAAGATCATTACACTATTTTCACACGATTTACGCTTATCTAGATATGACCTTGACTCTTAATGTCATATGAAAGGCAACCCTTTTCCGTTTGCAAATTTATTTGTAGCAGATAACTCTCAAATAAATGGATGGAAAATGTGTCCCCCCAAGAAGGTTAGATAATTGATTTCTGCAATAGATCCGTTAAAAATAGGTATTTAGGGGTTAGGGGTTTATACACCTATATAATTTTCATGCCAGAACCTGCAAATTAATCCTTAACCCTTTATCAAACGCCCAATTTTCAACTGTCCCAAATTTGAAGAGTTTGCAGACAACATTTTAGAATGTGATGAAATTGGAAAGAAACCTTCTGATAGGGCAGAAAACATTGTTGGGCAAGAAGAAATTGCTTGTTACGAGCAATTTTTCCTTTTCGCACAATGTTTTTTAGAGTCGTCTGCAACAAAGTGATCAATTGTTGTTATTGTTTGGTAAAGGGTTAAGATTGGCTTACTATGTTCTAACTTTCTAATGCATTACTTCTCTGCAGTTTTAGGTTTGGAACGCACAATAAACTTATTTCCTGCTTTATTGCAGGTCAACGTCCTATCAGACAAAACTGAATGGATATTGACATTTGGTCGCAGCCTGCAATCTTTCATCCCTTCATCCGTGTAACCTTAGGATAGATCTAAATCAATTGTCCGTATGGTCCAGCTTGTTAAAAAAACTTAAGGACAAGTAAATTTTTAGTAAAATAGACTTTATATTACCATTTTATGGAAAAGGGCAGAATCTTTTTTTCAGATTTTGCCAGCCCTGTAACTAGAGGAAACAACAGAAGAGAGCAAATGTGATTTATGTGGTTTTAAACATTTATATTGTTACGATGTTGGTGATGCAAGTTGTTACAACTTTGATTTGTTGCTTGATTCTGCTTCCTAGATAAATAACCAATACTCACATATATCATAAGCTGCATCTACATCACTGCGCTAAGGAAAACATTGATTAACTCTTTACCATACGCCAAATTTGAGACTGTCCCAAATTGAAAGAGTTTGTCGACTACATATCAAAATGTGATGAAATTGAAAAAAAACCTTCTGATAGGGTAGAAAACATTGTGGGAAAAGGAGAAATTGCTCGTAAAAAGTAATTTCCCCTTTTCTTACAATGTTATCAGAGTTGTCTGCAACAAACTGGTTGAATGTCATTATGGTTTGGTAATGGGTTAAGGAAAATGGCATGATGAATTAAAAACTTATTATCCTCATAAATAGAATTAAATCCCAACAATTAATAATTGATTCATATTTTATTTATGTAGACATTACATGAAGCATTTATTTTTTTCAGGCATTAAAAAAGGATGTAAGTGATACCCTATCTGGCTGGATATTTGGCGTCGCTCCTTTCGTACAATTTCTGGTGTCACCTTTAGTTGGAAAATTGGTGAGGACAAAGAGTTACTTCCCTTTTCCTAGTACATTTTCTGTAAAAAGATTATGTGGTAGCTAACACTTGAATCAATTGTTAAAAAGATAAAAAGTATTGACAAAAAGCAGTTTATTTTTTAGTGACACTATTTGTTATCACTGAAATAAAAAACATGATGGTGTATGAATTATTTTCAGTCTTCTTTTAAAACATGTGAATTATGTCCTTTAGAATACAAACACTTTTTACTGTGTCATTAATATGTTAAGATTAAAAAGAATAATTAAGATAACATTTTGACAGTTGGATAATTTGTTAAAAAAAAAAAGAAAAGAAAAAAATGAGGAAAACTGATATGCTAAGTTTTAGCATCGTTGTTAAAGAAATTTAACAACTGCTATTGAAAAACTTGTTGTGGAAGGAATAACGATATACTAAGGCTTGATTGAACAAATAATTTCAGATTCCAATTGTGGGGGTAAAGTTTATGTTCCTTGCTGGTTTATTTACATTTGGAGGTTGTACTGTTTTGTTTGGGTAAGTAATTGGTCGACCCTTTGTTAGCATAATAATGAACTCTTATGAAAGCCACTATCTAAGACAACTTGAAAGGTTATTTTGGCGAAAAAGAATTTGTTGATGTGTGCAATCTTATTATATGATTATATTGCAATGGTAGTTTCTCAAATTTGTAACAAAATTGAATTTTTACACTGTTTTTAACTGTTTATTCATACATTTTCAATTCAAACAAGTCTCAAAGTTTTATATTGTCAAGAGATTAACCTGTTGTAAAAGGCTTGATTGTTTTCTGCAGGCTGTATGAACCAAAGCATCTTACTTGACTGATTGGTCAATTTGAATCTCTTGAAAGCAATGAATTTTTATGTCCTTAAGTGAAAAGAGTAAATTGTGTTCGATATTGTGTGATAAAAACAAATGAAAAAGATGTGTTCTATTAAAAGACCCTTCACTATTTGTGTAACTGTAAGAACTATAAGACCTGAGAACTATAAGGTAGGAAAGGAAATACTGTACACATTTTATAAGAGCCTAAGCTGTTTAAGGAAAGGCTAATAATAATGTTGTTACTTGTTTTTCCCTCATAGAATATTTTCTTTATAATTCACTCAGAATATGTGTAAAACAAACAAAAAACTTTCTTGCAAATGATAAGATACGTAAGAAAGGGAAAATGTGTAATAATGGAACGAGAAGTGATGTCATGATTGAACCTTTGACTTTGTACAAACAATTTAAAAAACGTGTGTCAATACTTTAAAGCAACTTGACTATAATAAAGAGCTGAGTACCGTTTACTAAACAACTTACGGAAAATGTTTGCGTAAGTCATAATTGATAAACATGGATAGTATCTTCAATGAAAGTACAATGTTGCAATGTTGCACTTCATTGGAAGCGTCTCGGAGAGACGTTTCCAATGATGTGTTACTTTGTAATATTGCTTTGCCAAATATTGAAATAAAAGGACTTGTTGTTTTAGACTTACGCAAATCTTAAGCGTAAACTGTTTAGTAAAACGGGCCCCTGATATTTATTTCCACATTATATTGAATTCGAATATATTGAAGTATACAGTCTAGTGTTCATTTTTTTGTCACTTTGTTTTTATGTTTAGAGTTTACTTTTTTGGCAAACTGATGAATCAGAAACATATATTAACCAATTATATCATACAAGTTTGTATCAACATATTTTTAGTACATGTATATCAGACAAGAAACTACTGGGGCAAATGAATTAAATCCTTAACCTTTTACCAAACGGCAAATTTTCGACTGTCCCAAATTGAAAGAGTTTGCCGAAGACATTTCAATATGTGATGAAATTTGAAATAATCTTTCCCACAATGTTTTCCAGAGTCGTCTGCAAGAAAGTGGTCAAATGCTGTCATTGATTGGTAAAATGTTAAAACAAGCAATTTCACCTGTTTTCACAATGGTTTGCAATGCCATAAGGTTGCTGTTGCTTTTATTGGGACCAATCACTAATCCTCATCATGGTAGAATAGGTTGATATTACAAAATGAGTTATTTAATGTCACTGTGCTGTGACCCAGACATACAACTGTCACTGCATGGTAGCATGACAATGTGGCAATGAGGGGTTAAAAGCTGGGTCAAATAGTGTTCCACATTTTAATACTTCACTTATGCCACTCATTTAAGCCACCCATTTTTCTTTATGCAGCATTAATATCAATTCATTCCCTCATGATAGATTTTGTGCATTGTCATATCTTTACCAATGACCAAACACTAACGAAATTTAACCAGTTTGTTGCAGACGACTCTTGAAAACATTGTGGGAAAAGGAGAAATTGCTCTTAAAGAGCAATTTTTCCTTTTTCCACAATGTTTTCTGTCCTATTAGAAGATTAATTTTCAATGTCATCACATTTTGAAATGTCGACTGTAAACTTTTTCAATTTAGGACAGTCGAAAATTTTGCATTTGGTAAAGGGGTAAGGTATCTGGATATGGCTACTTGAAAGAACTTTTGTGATGAAGGACAAATTTCTCATAGAAAGAGACTTATTTTTATTTCAATGGTTTCATAGGATTTCTGATTCAGTTGTGAATTGGAAGTTATATAACCCCGATTGCCATTAAGTCTGACTCACTCACTCGCAGCTGCACCTGCTGCAAACGATTTACGAAATCAACTGTGACAAAGGATAAATTGATCATTAAGGAATATTATACATCCTTTCATTTCAATTGTTTGTTTGTATCCAGAATTATAAAAAAAAGTTCTTTCCATCTTGCTTTTTATTTTTCAACTATTCAAAAGGAAAAAAAGCACATTTGGTATTGTCATAAACATTTTATTTTATTTTCTTTCAGATTTTTGTCCTATGTTCCTGTAACCAATGGCAACGGTGTTTTTATTGCCCTTGCTCTTGTTCTACAAGTATTTAAATCACTGGGTGTTGCCGGTAGCAGCACTGCCTCATTTGTTCTAATGATGCAGGAATTCCCAGATAATGTTGCAACTGTATTTGTAAGTTTTTATTCTACTTTGACCTTTTCTGCAATGACAAACTCAATTTAATATATTTTGAAGAGGATTTTTAGAAAACATTGACTCATTGTAAGATATATGTTTACAATAGCGAGACAATTTTGTTTCAATGATTTCGGATAAGGCAATGGTTACTAGTTCATCATTATCATATTATACAGATAAATATAAATCAGTAATGCATTATTTTGGTTGGCTCTTTTAATAACCATTCAACTCCTTACTCCTTTCTCTTTATTACACCTTTTTACCACAGAAAATTATAGGAACTATTGTGACCTAAAGATAAATTGCTCTTATGGACAAAATTTATTGTTTTATTAATATTATTTCTGCCAAATATTGTCAAGAAAAGGTTATTTTACTATCTTATTCATGGATGTATGTATGCTGTTGCTTTTAATTTGGAACAGTCACAAATTCCCGTAATATAATATTTGTATTCTTCAATTTCATTCTATTTTTAACAGTGACAGTTATCAAAGTAATGGGCTACATATTTCTGTTTATTTCAGGGTATTACTGAGATATTTGTTGGTCTGGGGCTGGTCCTTGGTCCAGCAGTGGGTGGTATACTATATGGGGTAAGCTTTAACATCCATAACATTTTTCATTTAATTCTATCCGACACAAAGCCACCCCTGCTAATCATCCATAGAAACCTGTCAACTTTTTTAATAACTTAACTCACTTGTCCCATGATATGAATTTTTTAATTGCATCTTATGCATATCGAGGGTTCAATGCAAGACTATAGTAAGTGCTTCATAAACATGAAGCACTTACTATAGTATTGCACTGGACCCACAATATATCTTTGGAAACTTTGATGTTAGGATTTAATGCTTTACTGAGCATTTTATTCTTTTTAATAATTGTTTCTATCCCAGTTTCACAAAGAACCTGTTTTTTTGTTTGTTTTGATTCATGACATTTTTTGTAATATATGCTGTTCCTTTTAATTTGGACCAGTTTCAAATTCTTATAACTAGGAATAGGTGAAATCTGTTTGCAGGCTCATGATGAGGCGCTCTCTTTGTGAAAACAATCCTGTATTAGGCATTTTTGGATCATTTTCAAGGGGTTTTCTGATTACAGTGTCTGCATCACATAAATGAGTAAATAACCCCTGAATCCATCTTGACATTGGACCAAGAGTTATACACTGTTTTCTACAGTTGTTTGACTTAAGTTTATTGTGGTCTGTTTAAATATATATTTCATTTGCATACAGTTCTGTATAATAATCCTTCCAAGCTACAATCTTCTATGCCTATGAACACATCATTTCAGTCTCAAATAGCAAATAACATGATTATCATGATCATGATGTAAGGACTTTACCAAATGGCGAGAATATTAGACAATCTAGAATCAAATTACAGAACTTTTGTTTTCATTTTTCTTATGGATCTGCCTGCGAAGGATATTGTTCCTTACCAAAAAATTACAATTAAAACATTTTACTTTTAAAAAGTAATGGCTTGAAATTTTAGAGAAAAGACATTTCAAAAAGATTTTTCCCACAGTTGACTATAGCAGGTACATTTTCTGTGATTTTAGGTTGAAACCATTTTGTCAAATGGAGACATAGCTTGTTACAAGATATGTAATCAACATAACTTATGAAAGAGTTGTTAAGTGGAAAATGATATTTTTTTAGTCGCATAGCATAGAAATTATTGCATCTTTGGATAATTATTCAGTTTTCTATTTACAGTTGGATGGGTTTTATCTACCATTTGTCTCCATAGGAGGTTTGGCATTATTAAATATGCCATTTTTAGCGTGGGCCGTACCGTCTGTCTCAACTGGTAACTATTTCATTTGTTCATATCATGGCTTCCTTCCAACTTGTGGCAGGACTTATTATATTGTCTAAAACAATTGTTTTTTGGCATTGTGTTGTAAGAGTTACCAGGAATTTGTATACAATTAAAAGATTGTTGAAAGCAACATCAATCAACTTCCCCCATTAATATGTCTGTTTAATGCATTTTCTTATGAATATATTTTATGTGATGCCTTAAAACTGTTTAGTTTTGGGTTGGGAGACGCTGAAAGTTCAATGAAAGACAATAGCAAGTGCTTCACATTTGTGAAGAACTTATTACAGAATAGAACAGAAAAGGTCATTTGTAGACAAAGGCCTTTGGCTCATGATATGATATACATATAAAGATATACATATGTTATTGAGTTGTTTAAAGTTATAATCTATCATCTAATCTTAATGGGTTGTTCAATGTTTTTTATCTAACACTAAAATAAATGTATTGTAGATTGTGTCATGAGCATGAAGTTGCCAGTTTGGGTAATTTATATTTTTATCATGATTTGAACAGATTAAAAAGCTTTCAATATCACTGTTTTTCCTTGCAACAAGGAGAAATGTAGATTGTCGCTGTTCTGCAAATTTATGTCAGGAAAAGTCTTGCATTGGACCCTTTATATTGCATTCATCTATCGATGTGTATTTTTATTGCAATGTATTTATGACTTAAGTATGTTGATCACTGGTTATCGTTTGCTTTTCAGCTGAAATAAACAATGGAAACAAGAATTTGCCAATACGTAATATTGTGTGTTCACCTTTCGGTATTTTAATTAGTGCTTCCATTATCTCCAGTACGGTGATGTGGTCCATATTAGATCCTACGCTCGAACCTCATTTACGACAGGTAGGGGGAACAAACTTTCTTAAGCCATCTTTATAAATTATAATTTGCTCAATACAAATTCTTTTATTTATCATAATTCTCTAATAATAGATTCATACTTGTCTTTTTATATACCTTAACACAATTTAACTTGTAAACAATTCATTATACTTTTATTTTCAACATTATGATGAATGCTCATTGACCTAAGCCATGGATGCACCTTAACCCTTTACCAAACGCAATATTTTCTATAGTCCAAAATTGAAAGAGTCTGCAGACGACATTTCAAAATGTGATAAGATTGGAAAGTAATTTAATGGTAGGGAAGAAAACATTGTGGGAAAAGGAGAAATTGCTCATCACAAGCAATTTCTTCTTTTCCCACAATGTTTTCCAGAGTCGTCTGCAACACATTGGTAAAATGTTGTTATTGTTTTGTAATGGGTTAAAGTTTTAGTTTTCAGTCATATTGTAGTGGTCAGTGCACATATCCATGCTCCATGTCTTTTTACACCAGTATTGCTTAATATCGATCCAAAATGCTGACTGCTTTCTCTTATGGCTGATTTATTTGTGGAGAGAAAAGATGAATCAATTTGCATTGACTTTATTTAACATCGGAAAGAATGTTGACAGAACATGTTCTCAAGCCTTTTCCTTTACAGTGTAATAGGTATAGAGCAATGTCTTGAAAGTCATATGACTGATTTTCAGATTCTCTCTTTTTCATATAAGTTTAAACTAAAGCTGAACTACTGAATGGCAGGTTGATTGCATACAAGTAATGTAACTTGAAGCAAAACATTTCAAGGGTTTGATGCAAGACTATAAGACCTTCCTTCACACATTTAAAGCACTTACTATAGTCTTGCACTGAACCTGCAAGATGCTATGAAGAAGGCTCTCTTGATTCACTTGTTTTTATCTGTAATCTGCATGAAACCTTTAATTTGTTACCAATTAAGTTTTATCCATTAAGAAACCTTTAGCAGACAACAATTATTATGATGTATCTTGTTTTTGTCACAGTATTTTTCTCAAAGAAATAGACTGTGTATTAAAGAAAAAATATGCTATGTAGTGGTTTGTGGGGCCTCCGTGGCCTAGTGGTTAGAGTACAGAACTTGAAATCACGTGGGCCCCTCTCCGCGTGGGTTCAAATCCTTAGAGGGATATGGATTTTCATGAGAGGCAGTCTCCCGACTGACTTACGGAATGCCGATGGTTCTACCCTCTTGACCAGCCCTTGTGGGCAGTTGAGTATGGGGTCTTCCTCCATCATTAAGAGTCGGGCATCGCTACATAACTGAAATAATGTTGATGTGATGTAAAACCCATATGAAAAAAAAACAGTGGTTTGTAAAATCTAAGATTGTTAACAAAGCAAATATTTATTTCCTACTATGGTATTTAACTGAGCCCTTGTGATGTTAATTTCTTGATGCTATAATTTCAGTATAATTTGTCGCCAGAACTGATAGGTGTGATATTTCTTGTGATGGCTTTAACCTACGCCATGTCTGCCCCCATTTGGGGATGGTTGTCAGATAAACTGGTATGTGTTTATTTTCAACTCAATGTTTTTGAACAAAGAATTTCTTTGATTGATCAGTTTGTTGATTGATTGTTGAAGTCATACTTTCATTTATGTAATTTAATTGGCTTTCAACAGTGTTCCGGGTATATTATTGTGTTATTTGTGCCTTTCTGAATCATGAATGGAGGTACCGGAAATGCGTCTTTACTAATTTCTGCATGTCTTTGGTCCATACAGGCTATTGTATAGTTGTCGAAAAGTAAAATATGCTAATACCTTTTGCATTAAATAGACAGTTTACTTCTTTGTGAACTTTATTTAAAAGCATACTAGCGCTCAGAAAAACTGCAAAACTGGGTAATATGAGTTATAAATAATGATAGAATATGTTGAAACATAGCGAAAAATCACAAGATCATGACAATATAATGTCTGCACTATTTATTATCTATTTTTCAAAGTGATATTTTCACAAATTTGGTGCCCACCAATTTAACTTCATTGTTTACATCCGAGGAACATCTAAAATAGCAAGGAGCACTCGGATTAATGAGTGACCATCACCTGGTTAGAAAAAGGACGCAAAACACATAAAAATATTTATCCAATATTAACACCATGAACATTCAAAATGGAGAATTTCTTGGGTTTTATTGGGTCAGACCGTTTCTTTGCTGAGCTTGTATTATTGCTTATTGTAAACAAACCTTATAGTTTTCACTCTTTTAAAAGCATCATGTGAATGTGTATCAGTCTCAATTCCTCTGTAAAAAGGAATTTAAAGTACTATTAAGTTCATTTTCAATTTTTCTAGGACTTTCCCAATTTAAGTGTAAATGAGCCCAAGTATGGCTTAAAGTAAGATGTCAAGACCTAAATGATCTAAAGGATTGTCTTGATGAAATTTTCAAGGTTTTAGTGGAAGACCACAAGAAATTTTTTACATTTTTGAAGATACTGCTGAATTTTTTTAACAAACCCTTGATTTAGAGTTTTCGCATTTAAAAAAAATTCCTATGCAAGGTAATTTGAAGTGGCCAACAAACCGTGATGATTAAAAACCAATTATTACTGCATCAGAAGTATTTATTCATTAATGAAAATATAAATCAACCAGACAAACAAACAATTAGCTCATTTTGAGTAAGTTCACGTTATGACCAAATTTTTTCAATTGTTCTGTTTCAAAGGCATTCTCTGTATTTGGTGCGTAATAGTTTTCAAGTACTAAGTATAACAACTGGTTTCCCTTACATGTGTTTTACTCCATGCATATTTATGATACAGGAGGACCAGAGAATACTGTTAATCTTCGGTTTTATTGGGGCTTGTATCGGATCATTGTTAATTGGACCATCTCCCCTGATTGGATTTGCGATAGATTATAGGTAAGTGTATTAGACAATGTCCACAATTAATATAACTTTTACTTTATTCATTTAGTTCTTCCTGTAGTTTCAATTGTGTTCTAAAATCAGGATATGTTGATTTGACACAATACTACTTTGATCTTTTGCATACTCACCTATCTATCCACTATATATTCTATTGATAATTGCAATTAGGAAAGTGTGCATTAGGCTGTAAGTAAGAACATGAGTGTATAAATAACATCGCAACAATAGAGGCAAGTTAGGTGAAGTGAAAACTGCTGGGACAAGCCCTCAAATCGGCGCGAGTACTGGTGTAACATCCAGGTGTAGTTATCGAGCGAGAATTTAATAAGCTTCATGCTTCCGTCACAATTAATGTAAAATAAGTAAGTTTTAAACCCAAAACTGAACCTTTGAAATTTTTTTCTTATAAGGATTTGTTTTTTATTTATCTGCACCAAAAACAGAGTATCGAGGGAAATTTTGGTGATTTTATTTGTTAGTGTTGTGTTATCCAGGGACTGCCATAATGTCATGGAATTGAATGACTGTTTAGTATGGACTAATATGTTGTAGAAAAAAGACTTCTACCTTTTAAACTCAGGACTTTGCATCCTTGTTTGGTCATGTATATTTCTATTTTCAGTGAATTATGGCTGATAATTCTTGCCTTAGTAATCCTTGGTGCCTCGGCGAGTTTGTCTTCTGTTCCGACCTTTGACATGTACTTTGGACTAGCAGAGTAAGTTTCAGGGTCATTTTCTTCTCTATCCATTCTCTTATAGAAATGGGATGTAATAAGATTTGAAATAGATGGCTTTTGAAAACATTGTGACAAAATATGAATCTATTGTTGAATAAATTCTTTCACACTGATTTCAATGTTAATTTGACTATTGTGCAGATTTTCATGGTGGCAACTATTTTTATTCCTCGGTTATTCATATTGATATCACCTTTTTTCATGAGATAAAAAAAAAAAAAAAGTAGTACATATTCAGACTGACTCAAATTATAAGAGTTAGATATTTAAAAAGGTTATTGAATTGTTGGCCATTTGTCCTGATAGAATGATGAATTTTTTTTAGAAAAAAAAACTAATCCATGAGTTCATTTTAAGTTACAGTTTCATAGCTTCTTGTGGCTAATGTTTTGTAATGATTTCTTCCCTATTAATCAGTTATTGACATTTTTCTTTTTTTTAAATAAAAAAACTTACAACCTAGTTACAGTTTACGCACCTCGTGGATCTTGTTTGATCAAATGAATGTGTTTTTGTTGCTTAATTTCTAAAAAGCACTTACATACATTATATGAAATGAAAATTAAATTTTTGAGTTGGCAACCATTTTGAAGGTTACTTTGAAGCATGATCTTCAGCAACAGGATTTTCGAGAATTTGCTTTTAACCCATTACCAACCAAAAATGACATTTTACCTGACACTTTGTTGCAGATGAATCTGGAGAACTTAGTCAGAAATGAAGAAATTGCCTGTGATGACCAATTTCTCCTTTTCCTACAATATTTTCTACCCTATCAGAAGATTATTTTCCAATCTCATCACATTTTGAAATTTCATCTGCAAACTCTTTCAATTTGTGACAGTCAAAAATTTGACATTTGGTAAAGGGTTTAATACCAAAAGTTTCCGTACAACCCCTCTGTAATTTTTGTTGCTGATCATCCCTCAGTAAATGATTCAAGCAGTTGTGCACTACACCAGATGCTATTATATTCAGAGTTCATCATTTTTGTAATGAAACTTTCATAGTCTTTCATTTAACTCTCAATATTTAAAGTGACTGAATTACTATGTCAAAAAACAGCAACAAAAAGTCGCAATAGGACATCTTTAGTTATATATTTTTGATCCTTTACCAAATGACAAAATGACAATTTGTCGACTGTCCCAAATTGAAAGAGTTTGCAGACGACATTTCAAAATGTGATGAAATTGAAAAATTACTTACTTAGAGCAGAAAACATTGTAGGAAAAGGAGAATTTGCTTGTTACAAGCAATTTCTCCTTTTCCTACAATGTTTTCCAGAGTCCACTGCAACAAACTTGTCAAATGTTGTTATTGTTTTGTAATGGGTTAATGCTGGTTCCTGTTTTTGTGTAACAGAGACCTTGGGTATGAGGATGATACAAGAACCTACAGTATGGTGGCAGGATTGTGGATGTCCATGTATTCTCTGGGGTGAGTGTTTTAATATACATGATTTATTATTAGGGACTACTTTATATGTTTCAACTTATTCCAATGAAATAACAAGAACGTAATTGATATGAATTTGTATTGCTTTATCTGATTTTTCTGCAGCTTTCATCAGTATATAGCCCTTTACCAAACATCAAATTTTCTACTGTCCGAAATTGAAGAGTTTGCAGACGACATTTCAAAAAGTGATGAATTCGAAAAATAATCTTCTTAGAAAACATTGTTGGAAAAGGAGAAATTGCTTTTTAAAAGCAATTTCTCCTTTCCCAAGAATATTTTGCATAGTGGTTTGCAACAAACTGTTCAAATGACATTATTGTTTGATAATGGGTTAAAGTCTGTAATTACTGACAGTGTATGTATCCATTCATGTATGTTTTCTATCAATACTACACAACATTCTTTCCAAGTCTCTGGCTGCTTTCCCAAATTAACAATCTTGATCAGTTGTAAGTAAGGAAGGAAGGAATTTTGTCATCGTTATTATGTGCAGTAACAGGAAGAATATTGAATGAGATGGTAGTTGAAATGTGTGCCTTTGTTGATTGGTTAAGAATGTAGGGAAAGTGTTAAATTGATATGAAAGTCTGAATTCTAAACCCTTTAATTCATGCATATTCATAAAAGTGTACTTGATGCAGAGTCGAAATTGATACAGAGTCGTCTGCATCAAAGTGGTAAAATGTTGTTATTGTTTGGAAATGAGTTAATCCACATAGAATCTTGATTACTGTTGGAAATTCTATGTTATACCCCAAGAATGAAGTTAGGTTCTCTATTTTTGTCATTTTCAATGTTTTCAGGGATTTTCTTGGTCCATCTATCGGTGGAGCGCTTTTAGATATGGTGGGATTCAACATGCTTTGTACCTATTCTGCAGGCCTGTGCTTATTTATGGTGAGGTCTTATTTAGTTTAAATAGTTCTAGATATTCCTTTTAACGCACCTGCAGCAGAAAACTTATGTACCAGCTGTGACAAAAGGAGGCTTTGCCACCATAAATTCTTCATTTTCACAATGAAATTAAAAAAGTCATACTTTGATAATTGTCATCGGCTGCAGTTTCCAATTTCTCACAAAAAATGTATTTTTAGGAAATTAGTTATTGAGATGATGGTTTTGACATAATAAAAGGGAAAATATACATTTCCATTGAAATGATTGGTAGAAACCGGTGAGGCAATTGGAAGAAATGCATGTTATTTGCAAATTTCCTTTTCGTCAAGGTCGATTTTTAAATCATCCATATAGCTGCCCAGCTGTTTGGTAGCACTATGTTGAAAAAGAAAAGAATTACATGCCTTTGTAAAAGACAACACTTGATCCCCCTGTATAAAAAAAAATGGCCAAATAATTTCAATACTTGTTGATATCTTACTATTCTTTATTGAAGAATATTCTCTCATTTGTGTATTAAAATCAGCTGTAAATTGATTGGAAATTGTTTAAAGTTCCTTGTTCACAGCTGTGAGGAATATGGAAGTTAAGAGTTAACTTCTATAAAACTGCACAACAGCTGTTCTGCTATATTAAACACACTAAAGAATAGTCTTTGGAAGAAAAATAAGATTGTTTTAAATTATTTTTAAAGTGTGTATACAGTGAATTAACATGTATTTAAATCCAAAAACATAACATCGCTTTTGAAATCTACGGCCTAAAAACTGTACATACTTAGATACATTGATGCTTTCTGATTTGATAATACTTTGAATAGTTAGTGTTGATTTTATATCAATCAACAGTACACTGTATTGTTTCAATGACATTTTATGTTGACTTTCAACCTTTCCGTTCTGTGAACAAGCACCTTTAAGATTGTCATTATCAGCAATATAGCTTCAATATTTGTTTGTTTCAGGCCTGTATAATACTTTTACATCGTCTCTGTGATTCATCATGCTGTAAACCCAGGACCAGCCAACCAGCTGAAGTTAGATCTGTGACCCATAAGATAAACGAGACCTACTCGGCATTCATTGATCACCCTTGTTATGGCAGTAGTGGAAATACTTCTGTCATGGCTTAATCACATTCTAATTGGAAATACTTTTGTCATGGCTTTATCACATTATATACTTCTGTCATGGCTTAATCACTTTTTTCTTGGAAATTCTTCTGTCATGGCTTGATCCCTTTCTATGTTGAAATACTTTGTGATGAAATAGCCATGACCAGCTTGGAAATATTTACATCTTAATTCTGACCCATGTGAAAACACTTCAATTATGGCTCATTCCTTTTCTACATGGAAATACGTCTGTGATGACATATGGCAATACCTTCTTCTTAACTCTGACCTCTGTGAAAATACTTTAATTGTGGCTTAACCCTTTTCTTTTTGAAAATATTTCAGTAATTGCTTAACCATTCCATTATTGATTAACTCTGAGCTCTTACTATGTTGTTTTCTGAGGAATACCTCTGTCATGGATGAACGATTTGTTAAATATTACAGAGATTTGAAAAATAATGTTCATTGATTTTGGCTATTGTAAAAGCTACATGAGTAACAAACATAGTGTTGCTGAAAAGAGTGTTGTATAAGATTTTGTTAAAGTAAATTAGTTGTGATTTACTGTGCTGCATGTTGGATGATATCGCTTTAATGCAGCTGACCATTATCATTTTGTGTCATTGATTAAGGATTATGTGTTAAATTGTGCCATAAACATTTTATTTTTCCATTGTGCCAGATAATAAAAAACATTATGTTCCATGTCATAGTGAAAGTGTGAAGTTCTGTTTCCTTGATTATCATGGTTATCTTTTACGTCGTAATATCTTTCTTTATTGCACCTGCTGCACAAGACTTTAGAAACCTTTTTGCCAAAAGAACAAATTGTTCAAATTTCAGTTTGAACAATTTGTTCTTTTGGCAAAATGGTTTATTTTCATTGTTATAGAGATTATATGCCAAATGCACTAATAAACCTAGAGAAATGAATATTATTTGGTGATGTTGGTTTGAAATGATTGTGACCAAAGAAGAAAATGTTTTTAAAAGCAATTTCTATCTTTGTCATGTTGGTTCCTAATCATTCTTTTATTTTCCCTTGGCAGGGTTTTCATGTGATATTAATTGGAAATCATGTATTAACTTTCTCTTATTGTCATTTTGGTTTCTTAACCCTTTACCAAACGCCCAATTTTCAACTGTTCCAAATTGAAAGGGTTTGCAGACGACGTCTCGAAATGTGATGAAATTGGAAAATAATCTACTGATAGGGCAAAAAACATTGTGGAAAAAGGAAAAATTGCTCATTACGAGCAATTTCTCCTTTTCCCACAATGTTTTCTAAAGTCGTCTGCAACAAAGTGGTCAAATGTCGTTAGTGTTTGGGAAAGGGTTTAGCATTTTAGTGCTGGAACATCATGTTTATGCAAACATGTTAGATCCAGGCCAGCCATCAAGTGAATTAGTGACTGGCCTGTGACCAAATCTGTTTGCTACTCTGTGAGTATCTTTCCTCAACAAATTAAGCAGATATTTAAGGTTTTGGAATGCAGAAGACACAAAAATCTATAATAGAAAATTACTCAGCATTCTAAGGGTTAATGATCTTTTGCAGCTGCTTTAAATTACATGACAGAAAACAGAAAGTATTCAAAGTATTATATTTCATAACCATAAATCATGTTTCAATCTTTCCATAATGTCTATTTACTTACTGCTTGTCATTTAGATCCAAGCGTCATTCCATATTTTATCAATAAAGAAATATGATCCATTTTGTGTTCACAAGGATAATTTTGCATTCTTCCTTACATAGTATTGTGCCCCATTCTTTGTCAAGAAGAGTTTTTTGTCATTAGTGTAATTTTTGTCGTTAAGATTTTAACAGATTACCACCTAGCACCACATTTTTGCATCTTGCAGCAGACGACTTTGAAAAAGCTCTGTAGCAAAACAAGAAATGTATTGTCACAAGCAATTTTTCCTTTTGCCACAATGCTTTTTCAATCTATTCACATATCACAACAACAGAACTGAAAGGTTTTTCACATGTTTGCAAAACTTTTCAAACGTCGCCTCCTTTAGTTAGAAAATGTTGTCTGCAGGTGGTAAAGAGTTAAGTTGTGAAAGTTTGTTCTATATCATTGATTATTATGTTTCATCCTGTGTTTAAAAGATATTTTATTCGGAAATGCAAAGTTTCAGCAATGTATAAATAAAATGAAGTCTGTATTAACCATTTTTCATATGTCTTAAATAGTGTCAAAACCATCAGCCACTGTACATATGCTTAAATAAGGAAGAACAATCGAAATTTTGTTATTGAACAAATCAATAGAGTCCTTTTTCTAAAATGAGAAATATATCCCTTTTGGCACCATATTTCAAGGCAAAGGGAACTCTCAGTGCTAATTAAATGGGAGGAATTTTCCAGAAAAGGCAACAGGCATATTAAGAAAATCAAAACTTTTGATCTGCTATATATTTCTTTCAAATTTTAAGCAGTTGCAGGTAAAACATTAGCACAATAAACTTAAAATATTACATTATAGTATGTATGGCTCACAATATTTTGATTACATATACAAAGTACAATTCAGAATATTCCTTTTACTGAATTCGTCGAGAAATCTTGTCTGTTGAGCCAAATGTCAAGAATTTTTGCCTTTGATGCTGGAAGAGTCCCTTTAACGAACGCTAAATTTTCGACTGTCCCAAATTGAATTGAGTTTGCAGACGACATTTCAAACGGTGATGAAATTGGAAAATGATCTTCTGATTGGGAGCAAACATTGTGGGAAAAGGAAAAAATGCTTGTTATGAGCAATTTCTCCTTTTCCCACAATGTTTTCCAGAGTCATCTGCAACAAAGTGGTTAAATGTTGTTATTGCTTTGTAATGGGTTTAAGAAAAAAGTTGCGGGACTCATTTAAAATATGATACAATAAAAGTGTTGCTTATCCATTTTAAACAGAAAATATTCAAAAAGCCGTGAAAAAAACGATTCTTTGTTCATGATGAGCAAATTCTCTTTTTGTCAAAGCGTTTTTGTATGAAATCTGCTCCAAGGGTATTATTCAAAGTTGTATATCTATGAAAAGGAACATGACTTAAAAAAAAAAGTATTTTTTCATGTTGGTGTTATTATGTATGCTATGCATGTAACTTTATGTGTTTATGTTATTTATTTTGGATAGTGGTATGGACACCAATTTATTTTTATATAAACCTATACGAGCTCAATGAACAATATGAAAATTGTATAAAAAGGTGGAAATAAACAGAAACTTACTCTCTACTTTTGTGTCTTGCAATACTTAAGACCCAGCTACAGTAACTTCATGAGATAATTTAAGCCAGAGACTTTGAAAACATTGAATAATTGATGTTCTCTCCATTTAAATGTTTTTTTGTAATTTATCCCTTTACTCCCCCATACGTCATTAAACTGTATTCATTGCATAAGAAGACCAATGTGCCAAAAGAAACAACTTCTTTTGTTGCAATTTTTTTTCCACATAAGGTTGCAACCTTAATTCACATTGCTATTTGTTGTTGCTTCCAATTCTGGCCAATCAAAAACACTTATATACATTTATATGAAGAAATGAGCATGTATTTATTTTGGTCTGAATTGGAAGGATTTCTCAAATTGAAACACAACTGGATGATATCTCTGGCTTAGAGAGAAAATATGAGAAGGGGCTCAACAGTATCGGAATCTACTCACTTATTGAGATAAAAATCATTGTTACAAAGAAATGACGTCAACGCATTTTTTTTTTTTTCTGATTTATAATACAAAAATGTATACCTATTTTCAAAAATTCTTTTCATTGTATTTTCACATACCTTCATTGGCACATGTAATGACTATAATATGTTCAACACATAGTATTGTCAACCAACATTCACCGTCTGTTGACCTGCCTGATTAGCATGAATTACACGCTATACTGAGTATCTAAAAATATCATCTGAGCTGTACGTAATGTTCTACCATGTGGTTCGTCCAAATGCATTATTTGATAAATGCTACTAAGCTTACCTGTTGATATATAATGCCTATGGCTCTATCGTTTATTGACTGAGTTCGGAAGATTGTCGAGTATTAAATATACCGCGTCATAATTATTCATGCATAGAGGGCAACAGACCATGAATGTTGGTGGACAATAATCATTGTGGTAAGAAACGAAATAAGTGATGGTGGTGCAGTGGTAGAGTGTCTCTTGTACCATGAATCCCCAGCTCGATCCCCGTCAGGCAAGGTGAAAATTGGGGCTACTACCCAAAAATCAGTGGGTGTACTGGTTTCGTATCCAGGAAGCAGTCATCAAGAGTTGATTTAATAAGCATCAAGTTTCCGTCACAATCAATGTAAAATTAATAAGTTTAAACTGAGAAATTAATCTGAGTCAATCAATTTTGAGTGAGATATTTTGACAGCAAACATTTTCATCCAGTTTGGTAAAGAACAGATGTAAGTTTCTTGGATTGACAAGTCAAAACAATATTTATCCTTTAATGGCTGTAAGTTTTTTGGATGATCTGCCGTGTGTGGTGAAAAGACTAACATGAAGGCGAGCCAATAATCATTCAGTTAACCCTTTACCAAACGCTAAATTTTTCATTGTCCCTAATTGAGAGTTTGCAGACGCCATTTCAAAATGTGATGAATTGAAAACTAATCTTCTGATAGGGCAGAAAACATTGTGGGAAAAGGAGAAATTGCTTGTTATGAGCAATTTCTCCTTTTCTCACAGTGTTTGCCGGAGTCGTCTGCAAGAAACTGGTCAAATGTTTGGTAATAGGTTAAATTGGCTGCAGACCATACCTTGTCGCAGAGAAAAATAAGACAAAACAATACTTGCATAATTTATCCTATGTATGTAATCATGCCACCTAATTGACACAAAGTATCAATTACCAGTATGTTAACAAAAATGGAAAGCAATTGCTGCCTAAAATATTTGGCAGCACAGCCTTCTTTCATTTCACTGGACATCCCAAATTAGTGAGATATCATGGCTACAAACATGTTCATAAAGTTTGAAATAGAATGAACAAATCATTGTGACCAAAAGATGGACAGAAAACCTTAAAAAATGTTCAACCCCACGGTAGGATGCATAATTCCCTGAGAGAAAGTTGACTAAGAGAATCAGTATGGAATGAACATTTTAGTTGTTGACAGACATATTCATCTTGTCAGTTATATGATTTCAGCCTTTGGTAAAAAATTGGTAATGATAGGAAAATATATTAACAAAGCTCCAGGTACAAAATATAAATACACTTTAATAGACAAGGTACATGTTTATATTATGTAGATAATAAAAAAAACATTTGTTTTACAGACAATTTGTAGTAAATAGACCATTCAAAAAGGAAATACGCAAAAATAAAGCTAAAGAGTAAGATTTCAATCACAATGAATTTTTTGTGTCTTGGATCATACTAATAAATAAACCCATGCCTTCAAGGACCGACCATGTGACCAGTCAAACGAAACAGCAGAACGCAATAACCGTATGGAAAATAAACTTGGTGATATTTAGCATAAGGAGAAATAGCTTGTTAAAAGCAAAAACATTTTTTCCTTTGGCCACAATTTTAATTCATGCTTCTGCAACAGATGGATCAAAATAACAAGTTTCATGTGCCATATAATTTCCTTTTTATTTCAAACTGGTGCACTTGCGTTTTTATACAAACAATATTCAATTTATCCCACAGTCCTGACTAGACTTTAAGGTTATTTGTGTAAAGTTTGCTTTATTTCAAAACCAAAAATGGTATATGGGGAACCTTTTTGTCAAAATAATCATAATTTCGATACAAGTTTTAAGGGGGCTAAAAGAAGGACTACATTTAGTCATTCACAAACATGACTGAATATAGCCAAGCATTGAACCCCAAACTATCTCCGTTTTTCCACTTTATCTCTTCTACCTTATCTCAAAATGGAAACATGACTTCACAATTTCTTTGTGCTTTTCATTGGAAACAATCTTGATTCTTTTGAATCGCAATACATATAAACAGATTAAAAGTTTGATTAAAAGCCATGACTAGTCTATTCAGAGACAAATATGACAATTCAGAAGTGCTTAAATGTACACATAAATCTAAAACTAATCCCAATCCGCCAGTGTAGACAGAAGATACTGATCTAATGCTGACATTTTCTGTAGTTGTATAACATCTGACTTTCACATGACTGTCCATTTACACTTTACCAAATGCCAAATTTTCAACTGTCCCAAATTTAAAGAGTTTGCAGACGACATTTCAAATGTTTTCAACAGGTCAAGTGTCATCATTGTTTGGTAATGGGTTAATGGATACTAAATTGTATAGAGATTGCACAGTGGTCAACATATGGGAACTATGAAAGGTTTTTTTCTGTTGTTTTTCAAAAACTAACTCATATCCATTTTTTTTTTCAGGTCTCACAGAGACAATTCTAACGAAACTACAAAATAAAGTTGGCAATAAACACTTGGGCAATACACATCTATTGTAGACCTCCGAAATTGGAGTGAATCGAAACTGCAATCTGACAAATTCTACAACCAAGTTCTCTTTAAAATGAGGTCACTTATCACATAAAAATCTACTTAAATTATGTTTGCCAAGTCTAAATAATTGAGATTCATAATCCTATATCCCCCTAGCTTACCGGTATATGTTTTGTTTGTATGTTTTAAGGATTAACATCAATTCAGCAATATTTCCCTTTCATACATACTCATCATTATACACTTAAAACAGAATATCAAGGAAACAAACATTGTCACAAAAAGTAAACATTGCTTATTGTGAGTAATAACTTCCTCTGTTCCAATGCATCAATCAATAATTCATCATTGCTGCCTATATTTACAATATTACAATCTACATAAGTACATTAAACCCTTTCACCCATAAAAAAATATATTGATGTGTATGAATATTGTTGAGAAAATTGTTTGAAAAGGAAAAATAGCTCACATGATTCTTTTTCTTCCTTTGTTAATGGGGATCTCTTAGAATCTTTTGGCAAAATCAAATTCTATCTGCAAAGCTCTCCATATAAAGAACATTAAAAATGTGCTTCTTGACAAAAGAAAATCAAATTTGAGATTATTGTGGCAAAATCATCAAGAAAATGTAATTTTTCATACTTTCATATGTCATCTGAAGATTCTTTCAGTTGAATTAGGACCAGCCACAAACTTAACATTTGAGTAAACACTGAAAGCTGTATTGTAATGCGGGTATGGATGTAATCTAGAGCTCCCAGCCGTCAAGCCATTTTAATCCATGCATCATACTTCCCTCTTCAACAGCCAGCGGTCCGGACATACCATAGGTCATGGGGTGGAAAAGATAAAAGCTGAAATAGATTTAATAAACCTTTTATAGTCATTCTTGTGTTAAAGGGACTATCTCGCAGAATGTGCTCTGTAGATAACATATGCTAAAATGGTGATTTAATCAATCCTTATCACTAAACAAAAATACTGTTTTCAATTTCTTAATTCTAATAATGATGAATATCTATGGTATCATTACAAACAAAAATGAGAAAGAAACTTCAGTGCCTTTAAGTGCTTTGTTGGCAACTCCTTACCAATTTCAATTATTTCGCATAGATACATTCACTAATGTACAGTCAAACATTAGTGAGACCCATATAATGATGGTATTTAAAAATATCGCCGCATTTCTACAGGTAATTTGAATTAGCATCATTGTTTACTAAGATAAACTGTTTAAACGGTTCCCAATATCTGCAACATAAATGTGCTACATCTCAACAACACAATAATGAAAGGGGAGATAAGTGTATCACTAAACTAGCTTTATGTAGCTCTATATATATCTGATGCTATTTTATCAGTGGAAGACATCTTATTTTCAAAGCATGTACTCCTCAATCTGTGAATTAGTCCTTTTAACCCATTTCTCCACAGTACCTCACTTTGACACAATTGCAGCAAAAGATGAAAGTAACAAGTGCAGAGGACTATAGACACCACTGACACAAAATGGTGATAACTATCTATGAGCAATAAATCCTTGTGCAACAATGCTTTACATCCTAAGTCATATCTGGTCAGTTAAATATTGTTGGAAAAGAAAAATATATTCATATGACCTTTATTTCCTTCAATAATATCAATACTTAGTTGCTGGGAGCTGATGTGAATAATATGAAAAAAGTTTTGGAAAAAAGTTAAATTCAATTAAATGTCAGTCAACATTTCATAGTAGCAAGCAGTGTATATTTACATTTATAAAATTATTAAAGTAACCAAAGAATTTGCTTATGAATAACATATTCCCAAATATGCACAATGACCTTACAAGGTTTCGAAATATTCATCAATGTATTAGCCTTGTATGCTTGATTGTTTGTTTGCTTTGATTGCATCAGGGGTAACGCCATTTTCACCAATACTTCAGTTATATCATAGCTGTCAGCGCACCTATCCCTGTTTCTTGCATTTCCTTACAAATACTGCAATATATTCTTTCCAGCTGCTTATTACTTTCCCACATTAACAAATTTTTAAGATTGACATGCTACCTACTGAGCCAACACCGCATGTTATTCTTGTAACAGATAGTTGAAAACAACATACCTGTATGCAGCAGTTGAAAGCACAAACCCGACGCAAGAATGATAGACGACTGTTTTAATAGAGGGAGATACAGCCAAACACAGTCTCGTTATACAGTAATCCACCATTACACCTGCAAATACATCAATCCATTATGATATCAAATATGTTGAAAGGTTGTTATACAAACCTTTATGAAATAAATATCCGTGATTTTTCTTCCGTAAATAAATTATTTAGTTGCAAAAGAACATTCCAGTAGTGATCATATTAAGAATTTCTCCTTTTACACCTGTAGCTTCTGCATTAGTCATGTTTAATACAGATATAGTGATAAGGGGGTAAACATTGAGTAAAAAGGAACTGTACTCTTGCCACAAGTTTTTAAGGGTAATGACCCAAATATCACCTCTAAAAACTGTCTGGTCGACGATTTACTGCACAGCAGGTTTTCATCATCAACAGGTAAAAAATGTTTCTTGACAACAGTTGTAATTCAAAAAGTGTTGAAACACATTCTTCTAGAAGGAGAGAAATTATTTTTGAAAACAGGAGAAAATATCAGCTCAAAATTCAGATCAAATTCATAGCTTGCAAAGCTGGGTAAATCAATAAAGGTAATTTGAATCGTGTAATTAACAGATTGAAATGGAATCAGCCTTTTGTAATATTGACACATTGTGAGCAAATTCACCAAATTACAATTTTTAAAGCTATTATGACAAAAGAAGCATTTACAAATTATGATTAAATCATATATTTCACCTCTTTACAATTCTTTAGATATCTTTGACAACCGAAATATTCATACAAAGTCAGCAAGTCTACCATTTGACAATTCTTACACATCATGGTTATTTATATGTAGTTGAACACCATGTCAACAATCTTTCAGTTGATGTTACAGCTTTCCTGGATCTACCAGTTCAAGGCTAGGGCTCTGAAATGCTTTGCACAAAGGACACTCCCACAATACCAGAGGTACTGGTGGAGCTTAAATGTACTGAGACATTTGTATAAAATAAAGGGGTTAAAGAAACAATAGCATGGAATAGAAGATTACATATACTACCTAAAAGCATGGCACTGTAGAGGAAAGCAGGGAAATAATGATGGAAGTAGAGGACTCTAGTCATGGGCCAGAATGGGATATAGTGTAAACCCCATCCCAGTACCAGCCACCAACAGCCTTTAAATGTCCCCTCCACATAGCCTGGGAAATATACAGGAAACATGGTCAATAGTACATCAAAACTTTACTTAACACATATCAATGTTAATATATCAATGTGTATATATCCGCTACAGAGCATTTAGAAACCAGTGTGATAAAATGATAAATTGCTCCTGATGAGCAATTTATCTTTTTATCACAATGATTTCTATCCAATGTCATTAAAAAAGAAAGTCTATATTTTTCATGTAATTCACTTTTGTTTACAGTTACGATAAGTAGGATCCCTTGACATGACTTGACAAAGCATGATGGCTTTACAGAAGTTCCAAAACCTTTAAGCATGACTTGACTCCTGTATTTAAATGGCACCAGATTGCATTGTCCTTTATACATAGTATACAGGTGGTCCTTTAAGAAAAGTTTCACATTAGTACACATACATGCAACTATGTTAAGCCAGATTTAATCTTGTTTTGTGGAAAGCTCTGAATGACAATGAATTGTGTATTATTTACCATTATTACAATTGCTGTTTGTTATGATTTGTAATCTTATAGTTGAAATACCTATAAAAGGGAATTGATTTACATCATTTTATGCTTTTTTCGTTTACATATCAAATATACGGTTTCATAAGTTTGTAAAAGACAAGTGCAAGTATAAACTCTTGTTCGAGTTCTGTTGAGATTTCATAGAGAATCTCAGATATACTATCAAACAAGCTAACAACACAACACACCTTTCATGTTTGAATCCATTTTACATCCTCTCTGAATTCTAACAGCGTGTATAAAACTGGCTACCAAAAATAGGGCTTTCATCAACAAGGCAGCAGAGAAAATAATTGGGTTTCCAAGTAAGAGGATTCTGTGGTCTTTACCAGAAAAGATTTGTCCCTGAGGAAAAAATAGAGACATGTGTGTAATCATTTCATACTTACCAGTACTTTGAAAGGAAACAGATTTACATAAACTTTAAAAGGGAATAACTAAGAAATTTGTCCACTGGGACTAAAACATTTCTTTTCTTCTTAGTTGCTCAATCCCATGTTTTTGTAAAATAATGTGAAGTGAGTCCGACTGCACTTCTATGGGAATGCAGGTCTATAAATAAATATGGGAATTCTTTCTTGCCCACCTGACAAGTTTCAAGAGATGTTAACGTTTCCAAATAGTCGTGTGACAATTGTATCTAAAAATACCACCACTTATCCTAAGATTAGATCATTGTTCACGAAAAAACCTGTTTGCAAAATCTGCAATATAAACGTTTCTATATCTTTCCTCTATGGTTATAAACAGTTTTGGAAAGCTTTCAATAATATTGTCATGTGTTACTCTAGAAATCTATGCTGTAATCTCATCTGCAGACAGCAATTCATTATAAAAAATTAAAATCCACAAGTGTGAAATAGTCCTTAATGGATCTTGCCTTCCCATTCACAATGAGCTGAACCATTAGAATTGCCATTAGAATCATGTAATTCTTTCTTATAAACAAATTCAAATGAACATTCAGCAGAGAATTTAAGAAATCGCTGCGACAAAAATGAGACAGCGTTTGTAATTTTAATGAGACCCTTTGTCAAAATGGCTGGTATCTACTAACACAACGAAAGTCAAATGTGTGATTATTTGATACTTCTCATCTACTGTCATTGGGGTCTGTTTAAAATGGTCTT
Source organism: Cerastoderma edule (assembly GCA_947846245.1). Taxonomy (NCBI): domain Eukaryota; kingdom Metazoa; phylum Mollusca; class Bivalvia; order Cardiida; family Cardiidae; genus Cerastoderma; species Cerastoderma edule. Next base: position 26,765,721 of record OX401404.1, on the reverse strand, counting down.
TAAAATTATGTTGTTAAAAGAAAAAATGCTCATAAGATCTATGCAACCAAGTAACTGTTTACATAATGTTAAATTAAGTTTGAGAATAACTCCATGGTTTAGTGCAAAACTTAGCCAAGTCCTCAAGGTTTGTGAAGGACATAGCGTAGTTCAGCTCTAAGCCATTACCATTATACTAAACAAATGAAAAAATGCTTACAAAAACTAACTTTGTTTATCTTACCCTATAGTTAATGGGCCATTCCCAAGGTCTAGAAGTCACCTCCCATTCTTTTGGTTTCATTCCAGAGTTTCCCTGTAATATAAATTAGAGGTCCATGTTAACATTATGTAGATATGTGTCTTGGAAATGTAAAATATCTCAAGTAATTAGCAAGTCTTAGAATACAGTTAAATCAAACTCATCCATATAAAGTACATTCAATCTTGTTTTAACACATTACCACCTCACACCACATTTTCGCTTCTTGGGTCAATAGACCATTAACAAAAGTTGACTTAAAAAAAAATGTAAATACTATAAATAACACGGAAAGAAAGAAAATTACTCACCTGAGCCATGATAGCATGGCTTTCTAAGAACTTTTCTAGGAATGATGGTGCATGAACCTCAAAACTAACATTAGGTACTGAAAATACAACAATACATTCAGGATAGTTCATGAATTGACAGTCGGGGACTTCTTTCTCATTTAAATGTATAGAACTTTTGTATTTTTGTCTCTCGATTTGTGTATGGGCCGGTAGCCTAATCATAAAACAAAGCTCGAACTGTTATCCAGGCAATGCTGTCTGCTGTGTAAACCTTTGTTATTTCTAAACCTTACATATACCCATTCTCCCTCTAACCCTGCAGCTGACTATAACCACCATGATAAAATGATTCATTGCTCCTTATGATTTCTACTAAAAACATAAAAAAAATATTTTTGCTTCTTGCTGATTTTGTAAGCCGTCTTTGTTTCCTATTAGGGCTAGTCACAAAGTCAAATATGGCAGAAATGCCTTACAATTCATTCTTACATTTTACTACTTTTCTAACAGTAATTTTGGTCCTTAATAATAAACATCAACCATAGTATCACCATTTTTTGTCCTTGCATCTTAATAATCTATCATTTATTCCTTATAAAGTTAACTCTCAATCTAACACATATGCAGTAGCAGTATTTAGAAACCATTGTAACAGAACCATAAATTGATCCATATCAGAAATGTATCCATTTGTCACAACAATAAAAACCAACAAACATATGAAAATTAGGTCTGCCGTAGCTTTCAAATAGGACCAGTAAAAAAATCCCATAAAATTATAAGGGAATGGGTTAAACTCTAAATTTGAGGCGATCAGTTGTTGCATGGCAGTAGGTTAGCTCTCATACACCATTATTTGTCCTTACATCTTGGGTCTTTGACTTCCTCAATGCTCCAAAAGGTTTTCAAGTCTCTGATATTTGGATTACAAGTGGCTTCCAGCTGCTCATGGCCCCTGCAGAAAGCAACAAGATTGGTTAGCAAGTGATTATTTATTAATGTGGGATACATTTTATGCCAAAGTTATTTGGATATGTCGGTAGTTTGATGCAATATGCGATGGAGTAACAACTGTATACATCAAACCCGGTAAAAACAGTCTTGTAGTTAAGTTAAAACTTATTCATTTCACAATGATTGTGAAACAACTAAGGTTGATCACTCTCAATTCTGTCTCCTGGATACAAAGCCTTAGCTTGGCCCAGTCACAGAATCCTATGAAATTATCAGGGAATGGGTTAAACCCTTAAAATACATCAAACCTGGTAAAAACAGGGTCAGTCTTATAGATAAGTTGAAACGAGTTGTTATAACCTGAAATATTCTCCCTTAACCCATAACCTAACAATAGCCACATTTAACCACTTTGTTGCAGATGACTCTGGAAAACATTGTGGGAAAAGGAGAGATGGCTCGTACCGAGCACTTTTCCTTTTCCCACAATGTTTTCTGCTCTATCAGAAGATTCTTTTCCAATTTCATCACATTTTGAAATGTGGTCTGCAACCTCTTTCAATTTGGGACAGTCGAAAATTTGGCATTTGGTAAAGGGTTAATTCTGCCTCCTGGATACGAGGCCAGTATGCATGCCAACAAAGAATTATAGAGGGATCAAAAAGTTGTATATAGTGTTGGAATGTCAAAGTGTGTTTAAAATAAATCAAAGTTGAGAACAAACCTAAAGAATTCTAACCTTATCAAAAGCTGGAAATATACAACCAAATTTCGACCAAACTTTTTTTTTTATATAGGTTTTACATCACATCAACATTATTTCAGTTATGTAGCATTGCCCTACTCTTAATGATGGAGGAAGACTCCATACTCAACTGCCCATAAGGACTGGTCAAGGCGGGTAGAACCATCGGCATTCCATAAGTCGGTAGGGAGACTGCCTCTCATGAAAATCCATATCCCTCTCAGGATTTGAACACACACAGAGAGGGGCCATGTGATTTCAAGTTCTGAACTCTAACCACTAGGCCACGTTTTTTTTTTTAACAACATACTTAAACACCTACCACTTTGGGAGTTTTTTATCATGGGAGTAGAGAGCACAGTGTGCAAGATAGTGTATGAGTTTAAACTTGGTCCGCACAGCTTGTAGTTTCTCCCCTTCAGGCAGCTCATGAGTAAATATACGCCAAACATCATTCGCATCACCCACTCCATCCTAGAATGGGGACAAAATGTACTTGTTTTGTATTTGTTTTATTAGCAATTTTTCACAATGTCCAAGGGAAAATAGCTACAGATACTACTACTATATTAAAATCAGTTCTGGGACAATCCTTTTTTTTAACCCAAAGGGCCAAACTTTTGACTGTCCAAAATTGAAAGAGTTTGCAGAGGACATTTCAAAATGTGATGAAATTGAAAAATAATCTAATATGGCAGCAAACACTGTGGGAAAAGGAGAAATTGCTTGTTAAGAGCAATTTCTCCTTTTCTCACAATGTTTTCCAGAGTTGTCTGCAACAAACTGGTCAAATGTTGTTATTGTTTGGTAATGGGGTTAACTATGCACAGGGGATAATATGTAAAAATAATAATCCTATAAATAAATCAATTCTTAAACAAATGACCAATTTGTTGTTTAAAAAAAGAGTTAGGTGAAAACGAGTTGTAAAATTAGAAAACCTTCTTTTGTTGGATACAATATTGGTCTAAGAAAAGAAATTTCTCAGTTTTCACAAATTTCTCATAAGACAAATGGCTATGTTGGGACAATGCAGTCAATGAAAATGTTGCTTCTTCATTACCATTCTAAAACCCTATATTGTGGCTACTCATTAGATTTGACCCATCCAGGTATCAACAAGTTCAAACAAAATAGGATATATCAGAAATCTCTTGGAAACAATGTATGCTCGATGATTTGACATGCACTACATCAGAGTACTTAAGGAAATTATTTGCGTAAATAAAAACCAATAACATGGAAAGAATCTTAAATAAAAGTACAATATTGCAATGTAACATGTCATTAACTTCAGAATTATCAACACTTAACCTATTACCAAACAATAATGACATGTAACCACTTTGTTGCAGATGACTCTGGAAAACATTTTAGGGAAAATGAGAAATTGGCACACATGATGTGTTACAATGTAATATTGCTTATCCCAATATTTAATTATGAGGGAATATTGTGTTGAACTAATGCATATTTTAAGCATAAAATGTTGAGTAAAACTGCACCCTGGGAGAGTGTTACATACTGTTCCATATCCTGTCACTTGAAAATGGCGGTGAGTTACCGGTGCCCTCTCTTTATGACTGTGTAAGTTTCTTCTTGTTCTGAAAGGTGACATAACACTGGTTCATTTAAATTTGTCCTCAATATAGACTACAAGAAACCATACACTTACAGAGGGTTACTTTCAACATTGTAACAAAACAAGGATTTGCTAATCAGTTACAAAGTCTCTATTTGTAACACTGCCTCGATCTTTAAGTATCTTTTGAAAGATTGCCCTGGATATTTTTGATGCAGTTTTTATTAGGTTTATTGCTACATGATGGTTTCTTTTTGCTTTTTGGAATTAACTAAAGTCCTGTTGCTTTGAATATGGTATAGATTAGTTAGGCCTCAAATCAATGTACATGAAAAGCTAAAGTTTGTTTGTGAAATTAGAACAAAACATTTGTGAAGAAACCAAAAAATGCTGTAAGAGCAATATCCCCTTTATCTACTATGGTTTCTCATATCTTCTGCAGCATGAACAAATATATTTGAAGCAAGTACCATGTCAAGGACAGTGGCCTCAAAATATAAGGTTGTGGTTTGGAAAAATAGGATTCTTCTTTCATTAATCTGCATTTGGAAGCAGTATTGAGAGTGGTTAGTCTTAGTTGTAAGAAGTTGTTTAACGAATTATGTAAGATAAAAAAGTAAAGCCAGGGATTTCTATTATATATATAAGCTATTGCTGTCTCCTTAAACACTAATTATTGTTTAACCCTTTAAGGTATAGAGATAAGGCTTATCAGTGACACTATAGGTATAAACCATCCGATTATCGAAGACCATTAACGCATACATAATTAGTCACCCTGGGTACCTATTTGCACAGGATTATCTCCGATAATTGTTATTGATTGGGGTACTGTTAATCAAACCCAAATTAATGCATTTTACATTCATCTAATAGATTTTCGCAAAGAATAAAAGACGACGAGAACAAAATTTCCTTTAAGTTGATGTTTTTTTCTTTATTTAGTGATACATTCATATCAGGATTAAGTTGTAGAAAATTAAACAAACAATGAAAATGTATATTACGGTGTGAATTATACAAAATCAAAAGTAATAATATGACTTATGTGTTCTCCCTGAGAGATCCCTAATTTGTTTTTCTGTTTTGTCATCAATTGCAGGGAATTTTGTTGCCGAAAAATACCATTCATGACTCGAGATACATACTTTGTCTTTGCATATTTCTCAACAAAGCTGAATCATTTTACTTCAATTCCCATTCAAACCGTTTCCAAAATGAAGAAAAGAATGTTTTTCAACGCAATATTGCTTTGTAAAGAAGTTAAACCTGGTCCTTCTAATAAATGTAAAACAGTAAAAATCAACTCATTTTGGCAACGAAACATGCTAATATTTCCGTAAAATACGTGTCCATGGGTGATGAATTTACCAAAAGCTCGTAGTTGTAGTCAAAGTCAGATGAATGAACTAATTTGCTTGTCCGTGAATTGGTAATATCTATCAACATTTCGTCATCTTCAGGCTTAAAAAAAACCCGATCAAATTACTGCTCTGAATCTACATTGATGTCTGACTTGCGATCGGAAACACCAAATTGGCTAAATATTTTAAAAAGGCCGTCTTTATAACGTCAATTATTTGACGGCTCGATTTTCAATCGCCTTTAAACTTTGAACAATAGCTCCGTGTCATAAACATCCTTTACAGGTCGCGTGCCGTATGCTCTCGTTTTAATTGGATAGTATTTTTAGAAATGTGTTAAGTTACTAAAGAATTGCATGAAATCCTTATCGAGTCTTTACAAATCGGCAGTGTTTTGATCTTTTATGACCGGAAGACTTCTCATTAATTGGATTGGTAATTTGGACTCCCTTCATCTCAATTTGATAGCGTTATTTCCATAAGCGTGTCGTGAGACCATTATCAAAAGATTCTCTCTAGAGCAAAAGTTTAAACTTTGACCCTATAATTTTATCATCGGAAATGAAAGAAGACATATTTATTTAAGAGGAAAATAAACTTTGGAGAAAATGATGTGTGTGCAAAGATGTGTTATTAAGAGCTAAAGTTGAATCAATTTTTCAGCTGTCAAAAAGCGTTCTATGCGGTAATCGATAGAACGTCAAAATAGGTTTTATACGGTAATAGGTATAACGGCGAAAAGGGTTTTATACGGTAATCGATAAGGCGGCGAACGGCGCTATATACCGTAAAGGGTTAAAGGACTGTCTCACAGATTTGGACTATAACCTTTTAAAATAAGTTATCTTCTACCGATAAAATAACGACACAGATTTCTAAAGAAACATAAGACTAGATTATTGGCAGCTTTCCAACATCGTTCATAACCATACAGAATTCTGTAGTGCAGATATCACAAACGGTTTTTATTCTAAACAAGGAGCTTATTTCAGAACAAGAGGTGCTATTTTTAAATTTTCAAGTGTTTTTTCCAGAATCTTTTACACTTCTTGTCACATGGCGGTAGCAAGGCGCATAAGAAAGAATTACTGCCTTCATTTGTAAACTGTCTTTCCAATAGAAGCGCTGACAGGCTCGAAGGCTCACTTTACATTATTTAATGTAATCACTGAGGTTTAGCAACTTAAAAATAACAAAATTCAAAATGGTGTTTGGCTAAGTGACAATCATTGTTAATATCACACTTTTAACGTCTATAACTCTCAGACCACAACTCCCTGAGTTTGTTGCTTTTAGATTCCAAGAGGAAGAAAATGCTTACATGACATGTTCCAGTCTGACCAAATCTCCATTTTTCACAAACACGGGACGTGCGGTGCGGTCTGGCTCTTCCAATGCCGGTTTTATCATCCAATAATTGTTGTCATCTTTATGACTGTAGGTAGTGATCTGCAATCAGAAATCAGTATGCAATTTACACATTCCAAACAATAAACTTTTAATCATCCTTCATTAAAAGAAATTTTAGGCAGCAATAAAAATCGAAATAGAATGTAATTCAATGATCACCATACATCAAATAATATAAAATGTTATTTTGTTCACATGTTTCAAAGCCAGAATCTCTATACACAAGTTTTGCAGAATATACAGAACCCTCACTTAAATGATACAATTCAGAGCAGAACATACATTTTATTTGACAGTATATGGTACATCGTCATATTTATATTTACATACAAATATAATTATGACTTAAGGCTGCAATCACAGCTCATCTCTTTGTCTGGCACGAGATTGAGATTGAGCTGTCTTTACCCTTTACCAAACACCAAATTTTTGACTGTCCCAAATTGAAAGATTTTCAGACAACATTTCAAAATGTGATGAAATTGGAAAATAATCTTCTGATAGGGTAGAAAACATTGTGGGAAAAGGAGAAATTGCTAGTTAAGAGCAATTTCTTCTTTTCCTTCAAAGTTTCGTGAGTTGTCTGCAAAAAACTGGTCAAATGTTATTATTGTTTGGTAATGGGTCAAGAGAAATTGTGTGACAGGAGAACAAACTGCCCTATTCTGACATTAAAAGCTGGTCAAACTCTTCTCCAATGAAGATAAAATCTTACTTGCTGTTGTCGAGCGCCTTGATCCTCGGGGTAGAGGTGCCAGTGGGAGTGAAGATAGGCCCCGCCCGTTCTCCTCTGTTTAAACGTCAACACACTACCATAGGCTATATCTAAGGGGAATAAGATTTGATTGTTTATATTGGGTTTAATGTCATGCCAACAACTTTTTTGTTATGTTATGTTTTTCCTGGATTCACAAGTACTTGGCTAGGTCTGAAGTGTCTTGCAAAAGGGCACCCCCACCATACTAGAGGTACCGGTGGGGCTTGAACCCAGTACCTCCGAGTTCAAAGACCATCACCGTAATCACTGGGCTAAACAAGGAATAGGAAAGAAGGCAACATGGATTGTTATTCCCTTATATGAAATTTTGCAACATTTCTCAGATGAGAGTACTGGTAACAACAGAAGAAAATCATAAAGCAAAAGTATAATTGGGCAGAAACCAGACAACAAATTACTCATGTCCCCAATATAGTTGCTTGGGTCGTTGCTAATAAGAACCATAGATTATTTTTGTCAAAGTGTCATCCGAATTCCTATGATTTACAACAACAACGAGTTCAGACTAAGAATGCTCAACAAAGTATATAAAAAAAAAAAGACAATGCTGTTCCTCATTGAACATGGTATTAGATACAATCATCATTCTATAAAAAACAATCTAAATGGAACAATGATTTTTACCCATTACTTAGGCTTTGAAACGGTCCAATAAAAAGGCAGAAGCAGACTATAGTTAAAAGCATAAAAAGATTATGCTTCCTCTGCTCTTATTAAACAATTGCTTATATGGTCATAATGGCTTCTCAAATTGTCTGCTAAAAGTTAGTCTAATTGTGCACATATGAAGAAAAGTGTTAAATAACAGATGAAATAAAAACAAGAAAAAGTTTCCATATAAGCAGATTAGAGTAGACTTACTAAGTGGCATGCTAACATTATGTAGTCTGTTTCCTTCTAATTGAGATTGGAATTGGGAACTAAAAAACCCATCACCGTTACCGCTGTAAAATAAATCAGTTATAAATTAAATCAAAACAATGCTGAAGCACAGTAAAAATCACTTTTTAATACGTATAAAAGTCACCTAATTGAAATTAAAAACATACATTAAAGTTTTCAATCATTATTCTCGATTATGAAAAAAACCCACCATCATCAGGGATTAAAAAACTGATCCAAAAGACTCAATCTATCTTTTTCAGTTTATGTAAATAACCTCAAACCCTGTTCATCAAATACATTAAAAATACTTAAAATACTTAACAAATCAATAACTTTCGCCTTTTGTTACAATGATTTCCATCTAATACCACAAAGAACATTTTATCTTTTATACAGAGTAATTATCATGTCCAGTTCTTTTTAATTTGGGCAGGACTCAAAATCCAAAATAAGGAAAGGAGTTGATCAACAAGTTAATTCATTTGTTTGTATGGTGTTTAATGTTGCATCAATACTTTTTCAGATGTGTAACAGCTTTTTATGAATTCCCCAGTACTAGGCTAGGGCTCTGAAGGGACTTGTCAAAGGTCAGTCCTACGAAAGCAGAGGTGTCAGTGGGGATAAAACCCAGGACCATCTAGTTGTAAGTCCACCACCTTAACCACGGGGCCAAGTAGGACCCATGAACAAGTTGATGATTGTAAATAAAATACTCACGTTTTATATAAAACTTTGAAATGGACAGCAAATATTAGAATATAACAAACAGCTGGAATGAGGATGAGACACACTGCTCTTGCCATGAAATGCTTGATAATGTCAATCTGGAAGAGAAAATTCCTTTTAGCAACTGTATAAAGAGGATTTAGAACTGGATAGTTTCTCTCTTCTTCTCATTACCTCTCATTTCATGATACCTCACTTAACCGTATCAGCTCAACCAACTCACTATTTAATAAATTACTTATTTAAAAGTCTTAATTTAAAAACAAGAGGGCCCTGAGGGTCCTGGATCGCTCACCTGACACTTGTAAAGTGTTGGTTACAACAATGTTACACATGAGTAATGGACAAGATTTGTCTAAATTTGACAGTGATCTACTTTTGACCCCAAGTTACTCATAAACTGACTTGGTTGAGATATAACAGGTTGATCATTTTGAGCAAGTTTGATCAAATTGGGCTGAAAATGTAGCTTTCAGAGTGTAAACGGGTGTTTTCTAAGATTTGACTTTGTGAACTACTTTTTGATTCCATTCCACCCATGATCAAAGTTAATCAAGATATTATCAAGGTTAACATTTTGAGCAAGTTTGATCAGCACTCTGGATGTCTTGAAAAATTAAGCTGTAGAACTCTTCGATATACATTGTACAAACAGTGTTGCCTTTAGAATGAAAACAAGATTTATCAAACTTACGCAAATATTCTAAGAAACTTTGAAGGGTAAGAGAAAGCGAGTTCCAGACAGATTGGGTCGAATTTTTTACCATAATATTGTAAACAATAGTAATTTATGATGTGACATAGTGACCATTTTTCTAAACCTATCCCATCTTCTATGATCTAATTCGACCCACATATCATCAAGAAAACATAATATGCCATTTTGAAGCAGAACTGACCTACTTTTTGACTCCACCTAACCATGATCGAAGTTGATCAATATATCATCAAAGTAAACATCCTGACATGTGGCTTCTAATGTGTAAACCAGATTTACAAAGAGTGGACCTAGTGAACTTTTTTACCCTACCCCACCCATGATCAAATTTGGTCAAGATATCATCAAGGTAATATTTCTCTAGTGACCTACTTTTTGACCCCACACCACACATGATCGAACTCTATTGAAATATCATCAAGGTTATCATTCTAAGCAAGTTTGATCAAGATTGGGTCGAAAATGTGGCTTCTAGAGTGTGAACAAGATTTTCTAAGATTTGACCTAGTGACCTATTTTTTACCCCAGCCCACCCATGATCACACTCGATCGAGATATCATCATGGTTATCATCCTGAGTAAGTTTGATAAAGAATGGGCCTTAAATGTGGCTCCCAGAGTGTAAACAAGATTTTTCTAAGACTTGACCTAGTGACCTACTTTTTGACCCCACACTACCCATGATCAATCATAATCAAGATACCATCAAGGTTTACAGTCTGAGCAAGTTTTATCAAGATTGGTCAGAAAATGTGACTTCTAGAGTGTAAACAAGATTTTTCAAAGATTTGTGTGCAGAAAATGTGGCTTCTAGACTGTAAACAAGGTTTTTCAAAGATTTGACCTAGTGACCTACTTTTTGACCCCACACTACCCATGTTCAAACTCGATCAAGATACCATCAAGGTTAACAGTCTGAGCAAGTTTTATCAAGATTGGTCAGAAAATGTGACTTCTAGAGTGTAAACAAGATTTTTCAAAGATTTGACCTAGTGACCAACTTTTTGACCCCGCACCAACCATGTTCAAACTCTATTGAGATATCATCAAGGTTATTATCCTGAGCAAGTTTGATCAAGATTAGGCAGAAAATGTGGCTTCTAGAGTATAAACAAGATTTTACTAAGATTTGACCTAGTGACCTACTTTTTGACCCCACCCCACCAATGATCAAACTCGATCGAGATATCATCAAGGTAAACATCCTGAGCAAGTATCAGGAAGAATGGGCCAAAAATGTGGCTTCTAGAGTGTAAACGCTGAAATTGTTGACGAAGCACGCACGCAGACACGACAGACGACGGACATTCAAGTATCCTAAAAGCTCACCCTGAGCAGAGCTCAGGTGAGCTAAAAATGCTGAAAACCTGGGTGCCTTTTTTAAGAAACAAATGTGAAACAAGCATCCACGCTTTTCAGTGCTTTGATTAAAGAATGACCTACATAATGTCATGGGATTTCTCTCTGAGGTAGCTTCACATGATAAGAGTGCATATTCACTTCATAGTCTTGATCCCAGATGCTCCTATCCATTGAGATGATTTCAAAGGTCATTTGTTATAGATCATTGTACTATTGTTTGAAAAATTATGACCAGGTTAATGTAAGAAAGATAACATACCATTGATAAAGATTTTTCTCCTAATAATCTCCAGAGATCCTCTACAGTACTATAGCCTGCCAGCAGGACTACAAACAAACCAACAAACTTCACACTGAAATAATCAAAGCAAAAATGATTACCCTCAAACCCTTTCCCTAATGCCAAATTTTCGACTGTCCCAATTTGAAAGAATTTGCAGAGGACATTTCAAATTCAAATGTGATGAAATTGAATAGTAATCTTCTGATAGGGTAAAAAACATTGTGGGAAAATGAGAAATTGCTCAGTAAGAGCAATTTCTTCATTTCCCGCAATGTTTTCCAGAGTCGTCTGCAACAAAGTGGTCAAATGTAGTAAATGTTTGGTAATGGGTTAACCAATATCAACACATGAAAAACATACATGATTTCCATTCGACGACATGGGAATTAGTGACTTGTGCAAATTGTCAACAATAACAGATGATGACAAAATAACATTAAGACAAATAAAACTGTCTATGGTATCTATAGAAAACAAGTGTGACAAAAGCATAAATTGCTCATCATGAGCAATATATTATTTTGTCACAGTGTTTATTAAAGTCCACTGCAGCAGATGAATAAATTGGGGTATAATGGAGTAAGAGGTCAACAAATGTTAGCCGAATGCTATCAAAATATAATCCAGTTGGTATGCACCTAATGATAGGGAAATTTACACCCTTGACAATGTTCACGATCAATAATTATGGATGTTGGTTGTGTCAATGTTCTTCCAAACTGGTCTTTAATTGATATATATCCAACAGAACCAGATTTATGGAGTCTAGTTTTCATTTGAGCAGAAATAAATAAGAAGCTGGGTTCATTTCAATGACATACTGGTACTCAAAGGTGAAGAGAGCCAAAAGTATAAGCTTTATTGCAAGTATTAATTTAAGAATATTCAATTCATACCTGATAGAAAATGCCAAAAACGTCCCTGTACACACCAACCAAAACCACCAAGGAATTGAAAAAGATCTGTAATAACAAGTTTGGGAATAAAAACCTTACTTAACCCATTACCAAACAATAAAGACATTTAACCACTTTGTTGAAGACAACTCTTGAAAACATTGTGGGAAAGGGGAAATTGTTCGTAAAGAGCAATTTATCCTTTTCCCACGTTTTCTGCCCCTTCAGAAGATTAATTTCCAATTAAATCACATTTTGAAATGTTGTCTGCAAACTCTTTCAATTTGGGAAAATCTTAAATTTGGCGTTTGGTAAAGGGTTAAGCAGCAAATTCACCTTTCCAGAAACAGATCTTGTCTGTAATTGAAGAAGTATACACAAGTCATGTGTTTGATTCCAGTGAGTGATGGTTATTGAAACCTGCTTCTTTGCATTCATCTAATTTCAGCATGAGTACTGGGTACCGTTTTACTAAACAGTTTACGCTTAAGATTTGCGTAAGTCTAAAACAACAATTCCTCTTATTTCAATATTGGACAAAGCAATATTGCAAAGTGACACATCATTGGAATCGTCTCTCCGAGACGCTTCCAATGACGTGTCACATTGCAATATTGTACTTTCATTGAAGATATTATCCATGTTAATAAATTATGACTTACGCAAACATTTTCCGTAAGTTGTTTAGTAAAACGGTACCCCGGTGTTGTATCCAGGAAGCAGAATAGAGCTATTCCTTTAAATTATTTCATCATCATTTTAAAATATATAAGTTTAAGCTAAATTGGCTTGAGGTCTCTCAAAGTAGACTGCTTTTTAAATGAATAGTGAAAGAAGAAAAAGAAATACTCAGATTAACGACATTCTCTTTTTGCCTCAATGATTCTAATATCTGTATATGATTAACATTAGAACCAGAGAAATCTTAAAGTTAAAAATAATTCGTTGATGCAACCATTTCAGAGTTGTCTAAAAATAACTTTTGAATTTGGATAAGATAGTTTTACACCATTTTCAACCATTTTTGAAAGCCATTGCGTTTAAAACACCCAAGCCATTGACAGCTTACTAAGATAAATACAAAATCCTTAAGGTATATGTCTACGTAAGACAAGAAACTTAATCATCATGTAGATGCAATGGTGAAGAAACTAAGTGTGACATACCTTTCCCTGTAGGATAAAAACTTCAGTAAACAATATGTTGATGCCATGATAAAGAATAAGAGAATGGGGTCCAGCAGTATATGTCTGGATAAAGTGTTGGTGCCCAGATCTGAAATAGAGGAAAGTTTGGTGTTACAGGGAGTAAGCACACATCCACAGGGAATCCTTGACTGGTAAAAAGTATTTCTTACTGGTCCATATTCAAAGCAAAAGAAGAGGACAAAAATAGCAAGAAGCAAGAACATTTTATTTGTTTTATTGGGTATTCATACCAATTACATTGCAATGTATGCCATAATCATATCTAATTCACCTATAATTAAAGATATTGAGACAAAACCAAAATAATGGCAAATTACAGCTATAACAAGAAATCTGGTGTAATCTATTAAACAATGAAGAGGTGAAGTGTGTTGCAAAACTCCTTGGGTAGAATATAAATCATTCAAATAAATTAAGCTGCTTCTTCTTTTTTTATAATGATTTCAAGTCTTCTGCCAATAATGTTAAAACCCAAGTTTCCCTCTAAAGAGGTGTGCATTGGATTTTGGAACTGTTTATATCAAAAGAAACAGCATACAGTTAATAAATTATGATATGAACTTTCAATCATGTAAGAAACTCATGTATTTGTAAACTATCTGCAAATACCAAACTAAATGAACTTACCAAACAAAATGAAACTGGCAGCAAACAGTGATGCCATTACAGATTTTGATATCAACCAGGTTGACATGAAGGCAAGGGGCACAATGGCTGCGCCCAATGAGGCACAAAACTGGAAAACAGAATAGAAAAAAAATATTACAACAATAGAGAATGTCATGCAGAAAAGAACCGTAAATGTGTTTAATTTAAGTTTTACGGCATTTTCATAAGCATTTTTGTGATATAAATGTGGTCTGTGCGCCTATCTACACTCTTGGTACAAGTATATGGGCCGTGTCACACGAAAAGGGGCACTCGGACATAAATAAAAACCGCTGACTCAGCTCTTTCTTAGCGCTATCGTTCCAGCATCTAGTCACGACAGTTGTCATTTGTATTTATTTAAAGGTAGAACTTGATGTCCTCTAAGATGGCAAACAGTGTAACCCCAGACCAGCCGCCATGTCAGTGACGTGGCGGCTGGTCTGGGGCTACACTGTTTGCTATGTCCGAGTGCCCCTTTTCCTGTGACGTGGCCCAATTATAATCATGGCCAGTCCTGCACAACATTCTTCTAAAGCACCTGACTGCTTTTATCTATGAACATACATGTAATTGATAACTCAAAAAGACCATTGGACAAACCATGTTTTGAACTTCAGGATTTATTTCTTCTATAGCCTCTATGGAGACTCGGCCTTGCAAAAAAAGGCAACAATAAACATGATTGTTACATCAGGCTAAAGACAGGAAATCGAGTTTTAAATAACTTACTTCAATCTGACGCTATGCCATTGAACCATCATCTCTTCACATGATACTAAGAATGCAAGCATGGTATGAATCCAGTATAATTATGTGGATTCTTTTCTATTTATCGTGTCTCAACAAATCTGGTGAGTGACACAACAAACAGACGGAAAGTACGGTTGAAACACAAAAAAAGGAGTTGTTTAAATCAAATGCACACCTTTTATGAAGGATTAAGACATTAAAATTGCTTCT
The DNA here is from genome assembly GCA_947846245.1 of Cerastoderma edule. NCBI lineage: Eukaryota > Metazoa > Mollusca > Bivalvia > Cardiida > Cardiidae > Cerastoderma > Cerastoderma edule. The sequence continues at coordinate 26,750,665 of OX401404.1, read as the reverse complement.
TAAAGATGAGAAAATGGAAACATAAAATGAAAGTGGCTCAAAACATACAGATTTCTGTACTGGTGTATTCAATGCAATTATTTCTTCTTGTTTGCAACCGAAATGATGTTAATTTCAAGAGCAATGCATGACATTATATATCCTAACTACTCAATTTAGCAGAGAGGATTCATAAGTTTTATTGGTCATAATATGATCATTAATTATCATTCCTGTATGGTATAACGGTTTATTGTATATTTTGTAGCAGACACATCAAGGCCTCCATATGTATATGGGTAGAAATACTTCAGGGCATTTGAATAGCAGCCAGCAAGAAATCAAGATACTAGACATGTTCCTCAAGCACTTTTACAACTCTAAATTTCATATTTTATGTACTAATTTGAATCGTCTCTACAAGATGTTTCTTTTTCTTTTTTTTATATATAATACATCAACATTATTTCAGTTATGCAGTGATGCCTGACCCTTAATGATGGAGGAAGACCCCACACTCAACTGCCCATAAGGGCTGGTCAAGGCGGGTAGAACCATCGGCATTCCGTAAGTCAGTCGGGAGACTGCCTCCCATGAAAATCCATATCCCTCTCAGGATTTGAACCCACACAGAGAGGGGCCATGTGATTTCAAGTTCTGTACTCTAACCACTAGGCCATGGAGGCCCCTCATAAGATGTTTCTTGAGTACCCACAAAATATTATAGGTCTGATAAACTATGAAATACTGTGTATTAGACCTAGATGCACACCATTATCGAAACCCCTGCAAGGTGCAAGTTACACAACCTTCAGCCTTTCGACATCTTGTGTCAAACTTACCATTCTCATCCCGACATATTTCACCTCATTGTAATCGTCCCCGGGTTTGTCAAAGGGAAAGTTGCCATCATAACCTGTAAGGTAACCCATCAGGCCAATCAGCATCTGAAATACAGTGAAACATGTGTGGTCTCTAGGCCTTCACTAGAAATAGGAATATGTAACCAAATTCTAAGAAAACAACAGTAGAAAACAAAAAAAAATTACGTAAAAAATGAAAAACAGTTAGTTTTTTACGTAAGTTTTTTTGTTTTCTACTGTTGTTTTCTAATTGTTCACCAAGGCCTAAGACTGTAAAACAACAGTAGAAGTAAAAAAACTTAATGAGGACAGTGTTTTTAATGATATTGTGTTAAAAACAATTTGACAAAAAAGATAAATAGTTCAGTATGATATATTTGTTCTTTTGTCACAGTGTTTTTAAAGTCTTCTACAGTATATGCTATAAAATGTGGTATTTAAATTAGGGTTGACATTTTATTTCTATCTTTCATTGGGTTTTCATCACATCAACAATTTTTTTGCGTTGTTGATGCTTGAATCTTATAATGATGGAGAGACCCTAAACTTTGAATGCTCATGAGTGCTAATCAAGCCTGGTAGAACCATCTGCTTTCTATATGTAAACCTGGAAACCACTTCTCATGAAACACTGAATTTATTTACTGGGATTTGAACCCATGCCGAAAGGGGCCATGTTAATGTTGATTATATGTTGACAGCATTAATCAAAGCGCTGATAGCGCTGAAGGACTAAGGTGCGTTTAAAGCAAGATGATTTAGGATACATCTGAAAATTTGTTTGGGCACATTTTGGGAAATTATGGACTAATAATCTAATGGGTTCATTGCATGGACTAGAAATGTCCGGCCTCTTTCTATATTTTAGTTTATTGTGATAGACAGTGCACCTATCCAAACCCCCTGGTTTTTCCTCACACTTACTGCAGAATATTCAGTCCAAGCCACTGACCCCTTTCCCACATTAAGATAGAATACCCATAATCCAGCATTTTGAATTTCTTTCCTTTGTCGGATTACTTTCGTCATTCTCGGTATACATCTGTCTGGGCCAAACAGTGCCTGCCCGACCAATGTAAAAAACCAGAAGTAATCTGACAAAAGAACAAGTTTCTAAACGGCGGATTATCGGTACTCTACCTTAAGACACTTATTCAGTTTTGAGATACAAATAATCCATGTCACATTGACCAGAGACATACCTAGGTATATATACTAATATATATATATATAAATGCCTGTGTTAAAGTTCAACTCCTGATTTATTATGCAACCTTTTCCTCAAGCTGGAACAGACCTTGCCCTACACATTAGTGTGTTATTTCCTATTCATCATTTATGCAGATCTCTTAAAATATCCTTCCATCAGGCACTATTAGAAAACATTGAAGCAAAAGGAGAATTTGCTCATGATAAGTAAATTCGCATTTATTTCAGGGTTTGTAAGAAAGCCATTCAATTAAGCATACTTTATTTTTCAATTATTGGTCAACTTGTCAATTACAATGATGACCTTTTTCACAGAAGAATGTTTTCCTTCAAAACTGTTTAGCTTTTAAATCTTAAGCTGTTAAGCATTGTCAACCTTTCCAATAATATACACCCTTAAAATAAAAAAAAGATTGAAAAAGAAAGTCATCTGACAGAAAGTACCTAGGTAATGGTAACAACTTTCAGCAATTTCTTACAGTTTGAGGCTTCCACATAACCATTTCAAACTATGTTAAAAGACAATTGGTCGTAATTATATACTTTACAACACAGAGAAATTATCATTTGAACACTTTAGATAGGTAGTTTATCTTTTGAGTCAATAAAACCCACTCGCTAATGGGAAAAAGTGTATGGTAGTTGTTAAGAAATGAATACAGCTTTAACCCTTAGTACGCTGGGTAATTTTCTAAAAATATATCTTTTTTTATGTCTGCTTTCCAAAATGTTTAAAAGTCTGCTTAATTTTATTGAGGAAAGTTACTCAGAGTAGCAAACAGGTAAAAGCACAGGCCAGCCGCCAATTTACTTGGCAGCTGGCCTGGATCTAACCTATTTGCATAAGCATGATTGAAGTTGGTTCCAGCACTAAAAGGATTAACCATTATATCAAACTATTGACCATGCATTAAGTACCATATCGTGGTATGCACTTTGCCTGATATTTAAAAACAGATTAGAAAAAAGACAGAACTTCAAAATCATAATTGCTTCATTGGGTTTAATAACCAATTGCTCCATATATTCTTGTTACAAAACACATACATGTATTGGGGATCAAAGTAAGTTTATAGTAAGTCCTTCAGAAATATGAAGCATTTACATACGTCTTGCATAAAACCCTCAATAACAAGAGTTAATTCTTAAGTTAAAATGTAATTTGTTCATTAAGGACAATAACTCATTTTGTCACAAATGTTCCTACTTTTCTATGGAACTTATTATAGTGAGTGTTTCCATACTCCATCATTGAAGGTCACTAAATATGTCAAATTGACTTATATTTGTTAAAATTCATTACTTATTTTATTAGAGAAGCCTTTAATTGTGTGAATAACTTAATCTTTCCCAGCTAAACATGCTGTTGCTGATTATTATTTCAACCATTTAAGAAAAATCAACGAATACTAGTTATTCAAATACAAGCACTTTGGTCAAACAGTGTTGACACAACAGCACATTGTCAAATTTACAACAGGAATCATTACCCATTACCAAACAATAAAAGACATTTGACCACTTTGTTGCAGACAACTATAGAAAACATGGTGGGAAAAGGAGAAATTGCTCATAATGAGCAATTTCTCCTTTTCCCACACTGTTTTCTTCTCTTTTAGAAGATTACTTTCCAATTTCATCACATTTTGAAATGTCGTCTGCAAACTCATTCAATTTGGGATAGTCAAAAATTTGGTGTTTGGCAAAGGGTTAAACAACAGCTTCATACATCAGATAGGATTGAATACCTAATGCATGTTTACATAAACTTCTGACATAAAACAACAATATTCTAACAATTCTCTTTTTGGCCTGAGGAGAAGACAGCGCATAACAAGCAAACTATTATTGTAAGTGACATTGCTAGTATGCATATTGTATTTATTTAGAAATGTGATATGGAAAGATCAAAAGCATTGTTCAAATAGTTGTTAAAATGAAAATCAGCAAGATATGTTCAATAAAAATAGCACATACAAACATACTGCTAAAATGGTGTATTCTTATACAGTGTTATACAATACCTTTTCAGGTTTAGAATATGAATAATAACCAACCTTATGCCTAAATTCTAAATTTCAAGAAAAACATGTTTCAAGGATTCATTGAACTTATTACAACATATTAGAAGAATAAGACAAGAAACATTGTTTTAAGAGTTTGTGTGTTACACTCTACATGATATTAGTATTTAAACTACATTTTCAACCAATGAGCATGCGTCATTTTAAAATTTTCTGTAGGTTTATTTTCCATAAATTACTTTAGTTTAAACCTATTTATTTTACATCGATTGTGAAACAAGTTCTTAAACTTAGATTAATTACTCTCAATTCTGCTTCCTGGATACATAACCAGTACTCGCGCCGAATGTGGATTAATGAAAGGTTGAAAGGCAGATCCCGCTTCTCACAGGATTCTAACCCACAACCCTAGTGTCCAGAAGCCGACGCTCTATCCCTGGACCACTGTCCTCTACTACTATTTGAGTGTTCTATCTGGGCTCTATTTGACTATCACTGTGTTATTGAGCATGCTCATAATAGGTAGTTTAAGGCTCCACCTCCAAATTAATAGTCACATGTACTGTAGCAATGGAAAGATCGCTGTGACATCATGCAGAGAATTAATGGCCATTTGAGCTCCTTATGACAAAATGTTAAAACAAAGGAATAAAAGGAATAACTGCTTGTCTCGAGCACTTTTCCCTTTTGTCACAATGTCTTCAAAAGCTGTATGAAAAGGAAACAATTACAAAGGAATTACAAATATGGTTTATATGGTTTAATCCTTTATGCAAAAAACATTGCGAAAAAAGAAACTAAACTATATCAACCCATTACCCCTTACAGAATTATGTGACGGTCAAAATTAAAACTATCGGCAGCCAACACATATAAATTATGAAAAATAACAGTTTCTCATTGAAATTGAGAAGAAAATATTGTAAAAAAGGAGAATTTGCGGGAAAGTTGTCCAATAGAAAATCCGTCATTTCAAAGGTTACATCCATCTTTCCCGGATGATGGCGACAGAGTACTATCAAGTTAAGAACAGCTATCATGTGACGTAAGAAATGACGACTTCATATTCATCAAAATATGGTATGGTAGATTTTGACCTGTGATTGACAGCCACGAAAGGCGTGGTTTATTTCTTACTTCAAAATTCTGAACAGAAGTTTTATGTCATTTGCGGATCATTCCCGGAGAGGCATGGTTGACCAGTGTAAGATAGAGCACTCTATGGAAATGTAGGTCAAACACTTAGTTATTCCGAGGCTAAAAATGCAAATTTAAACAACATGGAAACCCTGTCAGTCGCTATTGCTCCTTCCTTGGGGTTTCTATATTGTTTGAATTTCACTATTTAGCCTCTTATACTTAAATTGAAATTGGCCCAGAGTTTTTGGAAGAAGAGATGTCTGTTAAGTAATAAATTTTGACATAAATGTATACAGTGAAAACATAAATATGTTCAAAGTTCAACACACCCTGGCACCCATGTTTTTTGAGATATCAAAATTATTTAAACTTGGTGCACAGGTAAGTTAAAAACAACAAAAATAAAATTAGGAGAGCTTTTTGATTTTGGTTAATGGCAGATTAAGGGTACTTTTCTTGTTTCTTTACCTTTCCTAGGGGTGGATGAACATCAAAGAAGAATGAATGACGAATATACCAGCTGCCCATCTTTCCAAAATGAGTTTCATCCCAACTGAAAAACATATAAAAACATACCTGTTGACAGTGTTTTAAATCCATTCCCTCGCAATGGAATCTTAGACCACACAAATAATTCAAGCTAAAGTAACCACAATTGTAAAGAATGACAAATTTCTTTTTCTTTGTGATATTTATCAAGGCACCAGCTGCAACATTTAAATAAGTATAATTATAAACATTAGAGAAAAAGTTTTTTTAAAGGAAATTTGAAACCATAGTTTCTTCAAAGGTGAAAATGTTCTTACAAAGGCAAATTATGTTCTTCATCAGTAAAAATGAGCAGCATATAATAGACTTTAGCATGTCAAATTTAAAGTAACAGGTAGATTCTAAAGTGCCGATAGTTATAATCCAGAGATCAGACAAGATGATTTCAATGCCATAACACAATACATCTGTTAACAGGTGAAAGTCATTTTTACTTGGGATTTTACACAGTTTAACATATTAAAATGCCTAGAATTTTGACATTTTTCCCAATTTTACATGGCTTCTAAAAACCTTGAATACTGGTCACTTCCAGTTGAAAAGAATTAAAAAATAATGGACAGAAACTGCCAGAAAATTGCATAGACCCAATAAGGGAATGCTCATGCTATGCAAGGGTCTTAAGAATTTCCTATGAAGTAAGAAATTTCCATCCTTATTTGCTTCATTTATTCAAATTTTAAGACATCGCTTCTGACCAACGAATGAAATCAGAACACCACATATATCCGGATACTACTAGCTGGAGACTGCCACGCAAACCAAGGTCCGTCCATGTGGTCAAACCAACAGTGTGTCGCATGCGACAGCTGTGACATCTGGTGCCACATCACCCTGCTACCTGCCTGGTAGGAAAAAAAGTCTGCACCAGCACATTCGCCAAATGACAAAAAAAGGAGCCAACTTTAAGAAGAAGGAGCCAAATTCTGAGCAAATGGCTCCAATTAAAATATCTTGATTTTAAACACTTTTCATGTTAAATGCACATATATGTTAAATCCTTGTGTAAAATTAATTTCTTTTTCTTATGTTTCACCATTTGCATTAAAATTGTATTGTCATAAATATGTAATGTGTAGTGCTAATAGAAATAACAAAACGCCAAGCACCCCGCCCCCGTCCCTCTGAACAGATTTAAAATAAAGATGGGGTGATCTAACTAAAGGTTGCGCTTGCGGTGAGTGACAAAATCAAAATGAATCTTTTATATCAGATAACATTAAATCATAATGAAGACTATAATGTTTCTGACTTCTCAGTTTTGGTGATTATTTCAGAAATGTCCGATAGATAAATGAAAAGTATACATGATTTTAGGTCTCTTTGTTTCTACTCTCGAGAAGACTCCGGTTTGATGATTCGAATGATAAGTAATGGAGGATAGCAATATGAATAGTACCATTGCATCAGTGAAAAAAGCAAACTGTCAATATCAAAATACTTTACAAATTTACCCTCTTTTAATTCTTGCATTCTACCATGCATCATAACACACTAGACGGAATGCAGTAAATATTAATCTGTTTTAGTAGAACAACCGCATCGAGTCTACCAATCAAGCGTGTCGAGTTGTTTACACATTATAAAGACCTGATCATTAGAAGACTCAATAGCAAGCAGTTATCTCTCTATCAGCAGTTCCTTTATACCATAAGAGCACACATCATCACCAAACAAAAAGAAACAAATTCCACAAACAAACAAAGTGGATCTTTCCGAGCGATGATCATAAACTTCCAGAGCATTATAATCAAAGAGACAACCATTCTGGCTACTCCTGTCGGAAGCAAAACCCGACATTATAGATGGTGGTGAGACCTGGCGGGACTGGGCTCTGGATAGTGGAGGCACTTAGCATTTTTATCTGTTTTTAAACCATTCATGATGATCCTGTGTCACAGTCATCTTGTATAAAGTTTATTCAAAATAATTTGATGTGAAGATTGCTTTTTATTTTCTGATGAGGCAATCTAACATCGAAATTTCAAACGACCCATATAATGTCGGACTTTTTTTTTTCGGACCGCTTATTGGGTTTTCCCATTCCAGTGCGCATGCCAAGAAAATAATTATAGGAAGCAAAAAATCGTCAACTAACGTTAATCAAACCCTTCCTACAATGTTAATATAACCGTTCCTACAAAGTTAATATGTTGGATACAGACATGTTAAGTGCATGGATTGATTAAAAAAGGATAAATTCACAATTGTGAGTAAAATAATTTGATTAATTTTCAATAACAATGGAAATATGGGTCTCCAAACGGTGTGACACAATTTTTGTCGCATTTGTCCTCCATTAAATGAATGGTTCGAAAGTTTGACATGACGGGAGATATTGCCTGATACAAAAATGTCTCAATATTTTCCAATCACGTCAAATTAGTTTGACTAGTATAGAGTTTACCAGTACCATGATTATGTTATAGAAATTCCATTTAACATAGAACTTATATCGACCAGGATCAAATTTGCTATAATTGCAAATCCCACATCAAATTTTATCAATGGAAAGGCTGTTGGAAAATTTTATGACCAAGTACATAAGAATTCAAATTGTTACCTACCAAATCCAGCTAGGTTTCTCTATCTTGTAGAATCTGGTTATGAATGAGGCTGCTGTTACCAAAATAAGCAACGTGTAGTATAACCATCCTGAATCTAAAGAATTGACACCCGGCAAGCACGAGTCACTTTTGTGAGCTTCACACACTTTTTCTGATGTTGGCACTTCACAACATTTAGATGTCTTTTCAGAGGTAGCATCGCCTACATCTTTGGCCTTTTCCGAGTTTCTGTGTTTTAAAGTGCCCTCATTCTTATTGCTATCCATATTGTTGGTCAAAAATGACACTTTAAAATGAAAACAATGTCCCACTGAATGTTTGTTGTTTGCTTTTTTGACAGCTCTTTTACCTGAGCTATGTTTAGCAATTAAACCGTCTCACCGAATTTGAGTTATAAACGATTGATTACCATTATTTTCATGTTCAAAGTAGATATTGACTTTTTAATGCTTTAAGATACAAAACAACACAAAACTGATGGGGGAAAATGTCATTTGATTTGGTAAAATATTCGAAACTACGGTTGTCCCGATCACTCTTTTTTTGAAAATATTACGAACCTAATCATTGAAATGGTACGCAACGACTTCCTCGAACGATTTGATTAGTGCATATTAACACACAGTCATATCCTTGATTTTACGAAAAATAATATATATTGCAAATATTTTTACTATTTGAAATCCATTATCTCAAACAAAATTTTGTATCTTCAATCAATGACAAGCTTGAGTTTTGATAGTTCCATTTCGTTAGTTTTCAGGAAAGCAATGGCAGCTAAAGTAAGTTTTACTTGATCCAGGTGATAACTCTTACCTTGTTTTGAGTAACTTTACTAAATAACCGTAACCCATTTATAGAGGTATACGTTCAGAAACGAGCGGCTTAAAGTTTGTGCTTTGTAATAAACATGTCATTGTTCCATTAGTATACGCTCTCGGGTTGAAGATTAGGCCGAAACTGTAAGCTGGTTTGAAGATTAGGTCGAAACTGTAAGCTGGTTAGAAGGATCGAAATAGTATCAGACTTTTCATATTCCGATTTTTTAAAATATCATTATGGTATTAAATTAAATAATCCAGTACCAAAAAAATAAAGTTGTTTCCTGTATGTTGAGGTGCACATTGTTTAAATAAGTACAGTCAACTCGACAGTTTCGGATCATCGACAGTTCCGGATCATCTTATGTTTGTTGTCAAATTTCTATGAATGCGAAGAAACTCTGGCCTTAAAAACTTAACAGTCATTTAGCATATTCAATTAGCTCTTGACAAAACCAGGATAACATTTCCACTTCTGGTAAAGCGATCAGAATCAATTTGGAACAGTTAATTAAGACCGAGACAAGTCACCGGAAGTTGACTTAATTTCAACGATATTTTTTTCCGGCGATTTAGACGCTCATTCAAAAAGATAATGTGCACTCAACCTTGATATCATTTGTAAGAAGAATTATAATAGAATGTATTTATGCAAAACTTTCACGCTAAAACGGGTCTGGAATTGTATAATTGCATGATGAATGAAGGCAGGTGAACTCGACAGTTTCGGATCACCTCTTTGATTTATAGGGGTCGTCTCAACATTACTTCCGGTCATTTTCGTACACTCTTAAAAGGAAAAAGTAAAATGATTCTTTAAAGGGAAATCGCACAAGGCATGTGTTTGATGAAAATAAAGTATAAATTGATGATATTATTTTCTGTTCTAATTGTCTCTTTGTGAAGTTAACCGTTTTTACAATAAATGATATGACAATTAACGTGATTCGGAACTGTCACATTTGATCCGAAACTGTCGCGATGACCCCGATCTTGTTTTCTTCAAAAACTGAAAAATGGTAAATAAAAGCGGTAAATCATTGGTATGAATAGACAGAGGAAGAATTTTTCTTTAAATTCATATGTTGATTTCTACAGTAAATTGGTTAATACAAGAAAAAACGACCTTTTATCTATTAATGATCCGGAACTGTCGAGTTGACTGTATATGTCAAGGGAAGAATGCGTTACATAGGCTTAGGACTTTTTTATGCACATGTAATGTTCGAGAGAACATGCTGGTATATATAAAGACAACACAACCGCTCATTGAACGACAGAGTTTTTCACTGATCGTATGTGTTTGTGTCATTTGCTCGGTTCGTTACATTAGTGGCAGCGGTGGGATAAAGACTTCTCCTTCTATCAGAGTTGCCTTCCCCACGTGTCTCCCAAGGGCCAAGACTCGGGACGAGTCTTCTCGGAAGTGGGAGTTATATAACGTTCGAAAAAACATGGTGGTATATATATAGACAACACAACTGATCAGTGAACGACAGTGTTTTTCACTGATCGGATGTGTTTGTGTCTTTGAGAGGTTTGTTTGCTCGGTTCATTACACACACACATGTTTAGTTATTTTGAAAGACATTTTGATACTTGTTACTTTCCTGGCCACATACTGAAATGTACTTTTGGTCTATTTTCAGCCCATATTGTATTCATACTTCCGAAGTTCAGCATCCTGGAGAGTTAGAATTGGTAATTACTTTTTTATTTCAATTTGTATGGCTATCAGGCAGATAGAATTATCAATCATTTTTTGATACAGAAGTATTTTTCAGTGAAAACTGATAGAATCATGAATGGTATATTTTTAACACAAACTGTTGTTTATGATTTTCTTTTCACAATTTTTGGTGTGCCGTGTTGTTTGTAACAGATGTCTAAAAGTATGTAATGGTTATCATGGTCAATTGTGTATTGCCTGTTATCATCAATATAACAGGTATTTTGTGAATCAGGCATCCATCTTAAATAACCATTAACATCCTGCAAACCTCAGACTGAAAATTAGAACCAACCTTTGCTTCAAATTCAACACAAGGTGGTTTTCTATGAAGTCATTCCATTTCATATGAGACAATAGAACTTTCTTAATTTGTTGCCATTTATACTTTTAACACTTAGAATGCTGGGTATTTTCTAATAATAGATTTTTGTGTTGTCTGCTTTCCAAAACCTTAAATATCTGCTTGATTTTGATGAGGAAATATACTCAGAGTAGCAAACAAGTAAGATCACAGGCCAGCCACCAATTTACTTGGCAGTTGGCCTTGATCCAACCTGTTTGCATAAGCACGAAGTTGGTTCCAGCACTTGAAGAGTTAAGGCTATCAATAATTGTCATCATAAAACTGGAGAAAGTTTCATGGCTGTTTCATACACTAGGAAGTATATGTTTTCCTGTATATTTCAGTTCTAGCTCTGAAGGGTGTGGACTATGAGTACAAAGCAGTTAGCCTGGTTGCAGATGGTGGGCAGCAGGTAGGGCATTGTGACACCTGTAGTTGTTATGAAATAGTTACATATTTACTACTTGACTTAGCACTTATGGCTTAACGAAACTCATTTCTCAGTGTTCTCATTGTATGCCATATTCATATCTGAAAACTCAGTGGAATTGTTTGGGAGGAAAGATGCGCAAGTGTGTTCCGTCCCAGATGGCTGGTGCGTCAGACTGGAATTTGCCGATATTGATAATATTTTCTTGATGCTTGTTTACATATTAAATATGTTATGACAATCCTACATCTTGATAAAACACATAGACATATTATTAAAATCAAGCTTAATTATTCTGCCTAAGATTTTGAAATTATTAGTAAACAAACTTATCCCAAAGCGAGTTTCAAGAAAAAAAGCATCTTCCAAGGTAAGCTGATATCATGGCATCTGCAACGGAAAAAAAAAGGGAATTTTTTAAGATGCATGGCTGAGCGCTCCTGAATTCAAATTCTAGTTGATAAAAAACATTGGCGAGAGTGGTACAATTGTTTGGTAATGTGCTAGACATGTGTTTCTATTTTCAGAGAACAGATGAGTATAAAGCCATCAATCCCATGGCCCAGGTTCCAGCCCTTGTGATTGGTAGCACAGTTCTCACACAATCTGTATGTATCTTATAATCGTAACCTTACATGGTCTGTGGGTATTAATACATTACCAAACAATAACCACATTTGACCAGTTTGTTGGAGACGACTGGAGAAAACATTGTGTAAAAAGAAGAAATACTTTAAACTCTAAGGGAATAGCAAATAACAATTTTGATGTATTATAAAGGCTTATTCAGTTTAAGAAGTAAAAAAAATGTGCTAATGCGAAAACAATGCAAACCAAAGACTTGCTCTTCTTTTGTCACAAAGATGTCTTAAAAGCATACTAGCGCTCGGAAAGACTGCAAAGCTGGGTAATGTGAGTTATACATTATGATAAAATATGTTGAAACATAGCGAAAAACCACAGAATCATTACAATATAATGCCTGCATTATTTAATATCTATTTTTCAAAGTTCTATTTTCACAAATTCGGTGCCCACCAATTTAACTTCGTTGTTTACATTGAGTAGCATCTAAAGTAGCAAGGAGTGCTCGGATTAATGAGTGGCAAACACCTGGTGGTTAGAACAATCACGTAAAACACTTAAAAGAACTGTCATTTATCCAATTTTAACAACTGGAGGAGCCTCCTTGGCCTAGTGGTAAGAGTACAGAACTTGAAATCACGTGGCCCCTCTCCGCGTGGGTTCAAATCCTGAGAGGGATATGGATTTTCATGAGAGGCAGTCTCCCGACTGACTTACGGAATGCCGATGGTTCTACCCGCCTTGACCAGCCCTTATGGGCAGTTGAGTATGGGGTCTTCCTCCATCATTAAGAATCGCTACATAACTGAAATAATGTCGATGTGATGTAAAACCCATATAAAAAACAAAAAACAACTGGAACATTCAAAATGGAGAATTTCCTTGGTTTTATTGGTTCCCAACGTTTCTCTGATGACGTTGTTTTATTGCTTATTGTAAACAACTTTAGAGTTTGTACTCCTTTAAAAGCATCATGTGACCATGTTACAGTCTCAATTTGTCGTTGAAAGGGAATTTAAGGTACTAGTAAGTTAAATTTCAATTGTTCTACAACTTTCACAATTTAAGTGTAAATGAGCGCAAGTATGGCTTTAAAGTATCTGGTTAAGGCTTTACATCTGGTTGAAATATGTTGAGTTGTATATATATCATATGGATTCCTCAACACACTACTTGATAATTTCTTGTTTTAAGAAATATACAGCAAGCAAGGCGTTTGCAACCATTCTTAAAGAATAAAGTAGATTGTGCTTTTGAACAATCTTTTTCATTTAGTGGCAACATTCTATCTAACAAAATTCTACCTAAATGAACGTTTGCATTGTCAGCAATTGATGTCTGGATATTTTTTTTATGTTTTGTGTTAAATTAGGTTTTAAGACAGAATCTCAAACTACATGTACAATTGTACATTGTATTGTTTTCCAGCTTGCAATTATAGATTACTTGGAGGATGTTTATCCCGAGCCGGCTCTTTGCCCCAAAGACCCTGTCAAGAAAGCACAGGTAAGCAAGCTTTCTGCACATGTTATTCTTAACATTCCCAGCAAAACGGAGTTTTTGTATTGAACCAAATTGAATGAGACAGCAAACAACAATTAAAATGAATGACATTCTACAATGCATTGTTGATATTTGGTTTTAACAATTATGACATAATAAGTGTTCTGTGATCTCAGTTTAAATGGAAGACTTGCTCTTCTAAGATAGATGGAGGGTAATAAGTTATTCTCCAATATGATGGTGTTTGCTTTTAGTTTGATTCAATTGATCTTGGCAAAGGCAAATTTCCATATTTGCAATCAAATATATATCGTATTTTGTCATTACTCTACAGAACCTCAGTAAATGAATTAACATTTACTCAATTTTTAAAAAGTTTTTATTTCATTTTTTTTTAAAACCTATTGCCGTCTGTTGTAAGTAAGATGTCATGTGTTATCTACAATAGATAAAAATGGGAATGAATATGTAGAAGACTAGCAGAATGATTTAGTCTCGGTCAGACTATAAATGGGTGATAATCTGATGGGTTGTATGTATCAAGACTGGTGGGAGACATCAGGTCCCAGATTATACCAATATATGTGATGTTTGATACTTTAACCTATTACAAGACACAGGTTATTTCCTGATCATTGTACTGGTTTATTACACAGGAATGTCAAAACTTAAGGTGGTATAAGACATTAGCTATTTTCCACCGATATTGGTTGTACTAGTGGATTAAACTGTAAAAGCCAATTAGATATTATAAAAAAAAAAGTATCATAGGTCCCATTTAAGCATGTTTGTATGAGCCTTTTACTTGCACCTATTTGTCTATATGGGGTTGTACATCGCATCAACATTATTTCACTTACATTGCAATGCATGACTCTTGATGATGGAGGAAGACCCCATACTGAACTTCCCATACGGGCAAGTCAAGCTGGTTAGAACCATTGACATTCCGTAAGTCAGTCAGGAGACTACCTCCCATGAAAACCCAAATGCCGTCACTGGGATACCCACATGGAGAGGGACCATGTGATTTTCTGTACTCTAAACACTAGGCCATGGAGGCCCATAGTTATTCAACCCATTACCAAACAATAATGACATTTGACCAGTTTGTTGCAGACGACTCTGGAAAACATTGTGGGAAAAGGAGAAATTGCTCTTAAAGAGCAATTTCTCCTTTTCTCACATTTTCTGCCCTACCAGATGATGATTTTTCAATTTCATCACATTTTGAAATGTCGTCTGCAAACTCTTTCAATTTGAGACAGCTGAAAATTTGGCGTTTGGTGAAGGGTTAATAGTCATCTGACTAATACTTATATATATCTAGGTTAATTTAAACTTATTTTACATAGATTGTGAAACAAGATCTTACAACTTGGAAAGATAACTATCGATTCGTCTGGTGAAATGTCTTTATTGTTTGGTAATGGGTTAAGCTACTCTCCCCTGGCAGGCTAGAGCATTAGCGGAGGTGATAGCATCAGGGACCCAACCCGTACAGAATCTCTCAGTCCTTCAGAAAGTCTCTGACACTCCCGAGGGAAGGGCAGAGTGGGCCAATTTTTGGATCACAAAAGGTTTTGCTGGTATGTGTATCAACTGTGATATTGATTGACCGTTTTAACCCTTTACCAAACGCCAAATTTCGGCTGAGCCAAATTTAAAGAGTTTGCAGACGACATTTCAAAATGTGATGAAATTGGAAAATAATCCTTCTGATAGATGTTATGAAATTGGAAAATAATCCTTCTGATAGGGCAAAAAACATTGTGGAAACAGGAGAAATTGCTTGTTAAGAGCAATTTCTCCTTTTCCCACAATGTTTTCCAGAGTTGTCTGCACCAAGTGGTCAAATGTCGTTATTGTTTGGTGATGGGTTAATTGAGTAACTTGCCCAAATTGAAAGTAGTGGTTGGTGACACTGATCAAGTATAGAAAATAACTTTTGTGGCAAAAAGAAAACAAATTTCTTAATTTAATGCAGTGGTTTCGGAAATCTCCCTTTGCAAGTACATTAAATCACATATACATGTAGATGAAATAAAGTGTACACCTTTCCCCAAAATTTATTGTCTAACGCAATTTATCCCTTTCAAAAAGTAGTATCCGTCCTTACAGAGATATTTATTTACAATTCTATGTTAAGTTCAATTTAAGGTTTGACCTTTTTTCATTATTGATTTAAGAGGAATTAGATACTTTTTAGTTAAGGAGTATTTTTTCTAGAAAATGCATATTATCTCACCAATGTTCTTGGTGGCTGACCTGGATCTATCCTGTTTGCATAAGCATTACGTCGGTTCCAGCATTATAAGGGTTAACCCATTACCAAACAATAAAGACATTTAACCAGTTTGTTGCAGTCAAAATAAATGTTGTTTTGCATACATCATCATTGCTGCATACCTCTACTGTCAATTTGGAGCAGTAAACAAATTAACTCAAGATGGAATGGTGTTTTGGTGTCAGAGTTTTCTTTATGAGGTGTGTGTTATGGTTTAAGGGCCAAGCTAAGTTGCGTTCTCTACTTTCAATTTGGAGCAGTAAAAAAATCACTCAGATGGAACTGTGTTTTGGTGTTAGAGTTTTCTTTATGAGGTGTGACTGTGTTATGGTTTTAGGCTCGAGCCTTGGCTGAGTTAATATCTTCTGGAACACAACCTATGACCACAACGTCTCTCCGTAATAAATTGGCTGGCAAGAACACGGATGAGACGCTCTTACAAGAATGGGTGAATTTCTGGATCGATAAAGGATTCACAGGTGTTAAACTGTTTAACCCTTAATCAAATGTCAAATTTTCGACTGTCCCAAATTGAAAGAGTTTGCAGACAACATTTCAAAATGTGATGAAATTCAAAAAAAAAATCTGATGGTAGGGCAGAAAAAATTGTGGGAAATTGAGAAATTGCTCGTTAACAATATTTTCCAGAGTCGTCTGCAACAAACTGGTCAAATGTTGTTATTGTGTAATAATGTGTAATGGTGTAACTTATCCAACAGCATATTGCTTTTTGACACACTGTGATACATCCATAGTAGGAGAGATGAAAAAGGAAAAGTGTTGTGACAAAAGTTTATGTGTCTCATAAACTACTATAGGGAGTAGATTGAAACTTTACACATGGACTAAGGTTATTAGTGTTAGGTTACTGACCAAGTGGTATTACTCTGCTATTGACTCAAATGATACCAGTTTCTGTTCTTAGAAAATCTTGGTTTCAGTTTTGAGTGCATCCTCCTATTTAAGAAACAAGTAATCTTTCACTGACCTATACCCCTCTTTGACATTTTCGAATAGTCAAGCACCCTGTCTTATGAACAGCTCTTGTTACTTAACCTCTTGTGTACACATACCACGGTACACGTGCTATTTATGCTAAAGGAAATTGCCCAAAAAACAATTTTACATTGTAACACTATGATTACAATTGTTGAGTTATATTATGGCTTTGAGGAATATCTACTGCTTGTGAATTTTACCCAGACTCCATTATATAGACATATTTTGTCACCTTTTTCTCAATAAAATTTTATTTCTTAACTCATTTAAAGAATGTGCGCTTGGATTTTAATCTGACACAAAACTCTTGATTAATGACTGAATAGAATGAATTGGTCCAAGAAAAAATTATAGGGTAAGCTTTGAAGGTTGTGGTCATTGTTCAGCTTAAATGTCAAATCTTTCATTGTCAAAAGTATAATGGAACATTTTGATTAATGTTTAGCAATATCATGCAGATAAGTATATATTACGATTCTATAGAGTGCCCACAGTCTAGGGATAAAGAAGTTAAGTGGAATTAACACTGTTGATTAATTATTTCAGCCTATGAGGAGTTGGTGAAAAAAACAGCAGGGAAATATTCAGTTGGAGACTCAGTTACCATAGCTGATGTTTGCTTGGTACCCCAGCTTTATAATGCAAAAAGGTAAGAACAGTGAACCAAGATTTTTGGAAGATTTTATTTTAATGATTTAATGTAACTGGATGATAATGAGAACTGGATTTAAAAAGAAAAAAAAAGTTTATTTAGGGTAAATAATCTCCAAGAATGGCTGTTTAGTCCTGAACTTATGAACAATATGAGACAGGTTTTGACTTTTCATCAAAAGTGGTAAAATCCCAAGGACTAGTTACCTTTGTACCTTCAGGCTAGCATTGTCTGTGGCAGTAGATAGTTTTGGTTGCATGTTAAAATGAAAACCGCAAAAGATTTGATAAACATACATAACAATGTACCCCCAAAGTCATCTGCTGCAAATTTGTAGCATTTTCTTATGTTTTTCAATAATATAATATTCCACTTGTATCTCGGCAACAGATCACCTATTCATGCTTCCTTAATAATCTACCACAACTAGACTAGAAATTGTAATATTTAGCCTGTCAAGGGTCCAGTGCAAGACTAAAGTAAGTGCTTCACATTTGTGAAGTCTTACATCAACTTCACTAGGAATGGTAAAATTTAACAAGCTAAGCGTTCAATGCAAGACTATAGTTAGTGCTTCACATTTGTGAAGTCCTACATCAACTTCACTAGGAATGGTAAAATTTAACAATCTAAGCGTTCAATGCTAGACTATAGTAAGTGCTTCACATTTGTGAAGTCCTACATCAACTTCACTAGGAATGGTGAAATTTAACAAGCTAAGCGTTCAATGCAAGACTATAGTAAGTGTTTCACATTTGTGAAGTCCTACATCAACTTCATTAGTAATTGTAAAATTTAACAAGCTAAGCGTTCAATGCAAGACTATAGTAAGTGCTTCACATTTGTGAAGCACTTACTATAGTATTGCATTGAACCCTCAACATGTCACCAAATCAAATGACTGTGGTTTGTTTGTTTCAGGTTTAAGGTTGACATGAGTAAATTCCCGACGATCACGCGAATCATCGACACCCTTTCCGAGTTGGATGCCTTCAAGAAAGCTGATCCACATGTCCAGCCAGATTGCCCCGAGGAATTGAAACCAAACTAAACATTGAGCAAATGGCTGTCTCTTTTTCTTTGATAATTTTTTGTATTTGATCAGGATCAACTATCAGAACATGTACATGTAATCGGACTAAGTAGGTAAAAGTGGTTATATTCTGAAAAGAATGCAGTCATTGGTTTAGGAATTCTCATTTGATTTTATAAAAGAGCTTTGAATAAAGAAGATATTGTACATACATCATGAATTAGTTTTGTGAGTTTTACCCATTGAGTTTCCATGTTATCCCTTACTACATGCATGTTTGCCTTCATACTAGTAATTCTTGCAAAAAGAGTTTCAATAGTCATTCAATTGTTGCTGTTAACTCTTATAGTGCTGGAACTGACTTCATGCTTATGCAAACAGGTTAGATCCAGACCAGCCGCCAAGTAATTGGCGGCTTCCTGTGATCTGACCTGTTTGCTACTCTGAGTATCTTTCCTCAACAAAATTAAGCAGATTTTTAAGGTTTTGGAAAGCAGACTACACAAAGATCTACTAATAGATAAATACCAGGCATTTTAAGTATTAGAGGCTAGATAGTGAAATTTAAACGATATAGAAACCCCAAGAAAGGAGCGATAGCGACTGATGGGGTTTCTATATTGTTTAAATTTCACTATCTAGACTCTAAATAACTTGGTGTTTAACCTACATTTTCATTCCATCTTGCACTGGTAAACCACGCCTCTCCGGGTATGATCGGCGAATGGCATAAAACTGCTGCTTAGTATTTTGAAATTCGAAATAAACCACGCCTTCTGTGGCTGTCAATTGCATGCCAACAATCTGCAATACCATATTTGGAAGAAGAAAACTGCACTACCCAGTGATGTAGATTAAAACGTCATTTTTTACGTCACATATTAGCTTGCTTTCAATTTGTACCCGTCACATAATTCCTAATGGGGTAAAAGGTTAATATAGTTTAGTTTCTTTTTCTCAACGATGTTAGGATAAAGGATTTAAACCTATACCCCCAGTTAATTGTAATTCCTTTTTATTCATTTCTTTGTCATGAAGCTTTTTAAAGCATTGTGACGAAAGGGAAAATTGTCCGCGACAAACGTGATCTCCTTTTATCACATTGTTTTAACATTTCACATGTCATAAGGAGTTCAAATAACCCTTTATTCTCCCCCCGCGACGTCACAGCGATCTTTCCATCGCTACCGTAGGCTAGGCTTACACGCATCATTGATTTGGAGGTGAAACCTAAAACTACCTATTTATGCGCATGCGTGATACCAGAGAAATAGTCTCATAGAGCCCAGATAGAACACTCAAATAGCAGTTTATGGAAAATAAACCAACAAAAAAATTCAAATTGACGCATTCTCATTGGATGAAAATGTAGGTTAAACACTAAATATAAGTTAGAGGCTAGATAGTGAAATTTAAACGATATAGAAACCCCAAGGAAGGGGCAATAGCGACTGACGTGGTTTCTTTATCGTTTAAATTTCACTATCTTGCCTCTAAATAATTTAGTGTTTAACCTACATTTCCATAGAGCGCCCTATTTGACGCTGGCAAACCACGCCTCTACGGGTATGATCGGCGAATGGCATAAAACTGCTACTCAGTAATTTGAAATTCGACATAAACCACGACATGAAACATTCGATGAAGGGAACATATTAAAGTCAAAATTCAATACATTAACTTTCCCTTTTCTTCAAAAACCATTAACAAGTGGAGGGTACTTACTCAACAACTGTCGAATAACTTTTGACATTTACTTTTACAGCAATCAAAAAATTACATTCTTATTTCGACCAACATGTATTGGTAAGAAATAGAGGCATAAAACTATCAATATTCTATTATTTTTGTTTGCTTCCTTATCTAATAGTAATTAATTTTAAAATAGTATATACTAATACTATTTAGTAAATAGATGTGTTATTTGTTACTGACTTGTAAGTAGAGTTTTTGTTCAAAACTCTTTCAGCCCAAACTTAAATGATGCCTGCAAACTTTTGGGTAACATTTTGACATACAAAATGATTTCCTTTTGATAAAGAGTTTATCTTAGTTTATAATGTATCCTCTCCTTTATTGTATACGTTAAGGAAGTCATTATATGCATGTGAAACAGAATGATTTGTGCAAATATATCTAATTACATACCCATGTATTGATACACAAACTAAAGCTTTGGATCACATGACTATAAACCATAATACTTTTATTAGCTCACCTGAGCACAAAGTGCTCAAGGTGAGCTTTTGTAATCGCCCAGTGTCTGTCGTGCCCAATGGCTGTCGTCCTTCGTGCGTCGTGCGCCGTCAACAATTTCTTTAAACATCTTCTCCTCCTAAACCATTGAGCCAATCTTAACCAAACTTCACAGGAATGTCCTTTGGGTGATGCTCTTCAAAATTTGTTCAAAGAAATTGATTCCATGCAGAACTTTGGTTGCCGTGGCATGAAAAAGGGGGAATTTTGGCAATTTTTAAAAAATCTTCTTGTCTAAAACCACTGGTCAGAATTCAAAATAATTCCACAGGAATGTTCTTTGGGGGCCTCTTTTTTTAAAATTGTTTAAAAAATGTTGATATCTCGAAAAACATGGCCATAAGGCTGCGTTGAACTTTGAACGCGTTTTTTTTCACTATATCCGTGAATGCTAAAGATTTTATCTTTACAAACAATTGTTTTCTCAAACCTTTGGACCAATTGCAATGAGATATCATGTGAAGCATCCCTAGTTGGAGGGTAGAAAGATCTGTCAAAAAAAAAATAGTCATGTGACCAAAATGGCTGCCATGCCCATATTTGGTAAAAACCTTAAAAATATCTTCTTGTAACAAACCACTGGTAAGATTTCAAAATAATTTCTCAAGAATGTTCTTTGGGGACCCTTCTATAAAGACTGTTAATACTGTTTGATATCTTGAAATACATGGCCGCCAGGGTGTGTTGAACTTTGATCACATTTTTGTTTTCACTTTATACATGTATGGAAAAATTCATAATTTGACAACCATCTCTTTTTCCCAAATCTCAGGGCCAATTTCAATGATGTATCATGTGGAGCATCCCTAATTGGAAGGAATAAAGATTTGTTAAAAAAAGAATCAGTCATGTGACCAGAATGGTTGCCTGGCCATATTTGGTAAAAACCATGAAAAAATCTTCTTATCAAAAACCACAGGTCAGATTTCAAAATAATTTCACATGAATGTTCTTTGGGGGCCCTTCTATTAAGATTGTTAAGAAAAAATAGATATCTCGAAAAACGTGGCCGCCAGGGTGCGTTGAACTTTGAATGTATTTTTGTTTTCACTATAAACATGTATGGTAAAAGTTATAACTTAGTAACCATATTTTATAAAAACACGAACTTTTATATCTCAAAAAACATGGCCACCAGGTTGTGTTGAAATTTGAACCTGTTTGCATTTTCACTATATACATGTATGGTAGAATTTTTAACAAAATACATCAATATCAACTTGGATGTCCAAATATGCCAAAATGTTAACCACAAAATGGCAACAATAGGTCATACTGGACAAAAGTGCAGGCTGATCTTCGTACATACATTCTGTAAAAGTAAAATATTCAGTTTCTGCATTGTTAGAATTATGTACCATTTTAATGTCCCACATAAAGCATACAGTGTCAAACTTGTAAAATGGGAATAAAGAAAAGGTCAATGCATAGATGCACCAGAAACTATTCTTCAAATAGGTTGTAATCTTAGGTGAACGGTTCTAGGGCCATCATGGCCGTCTTGTTCCATTTGCACGTAACAAACATATAAAATATTAACATAAGCGACACGTTAAACATAAGATACAAGATGTAAATTCTTACTGCTCCAAGATTGGACAGATGAGATAAAATGAACGCTAGATCTTGGGCAACACACGCTATATCAAGGTTGATTTTCAGTTTTGGAAACTTGTAGATTAATCTTTCATGCATCTCTTGTAAAGAAATCTCAAATAAAACAGAATTTTCAGGTTCCTAGACGTCGAGAGCAATCGCACTATTTTCAACACAAGGCATGCATTCTACTTCTACGTCATTTCAGGGGTATGTTTTCGTCGTGGGGCCTCCATTATACATGGCCTAGTTGTTGAAGTAGAGAACTTGAAATCACGTGGCTCACATTCGTGTGGGTGATGGCATTACGATCGTCTTCCTAATGATTTACGGAGCTACTAGGATTAAAATAAATCTCGCCTGCTTTTAGCATAAATCAGTCAATCACAGCTTTCGATTGCAGGAATTTCACAATTTAAAATAATTCTTCCCGAGAGGTATGGTGACATTTAAACACAAAACAGTATGTTGTGTAAATACAATGGTGAACCGCAACTCTGGGTGTGGGGTCTAAATAAGCTATTAACAGAAATATCAAACAGTGCTGTTGGCTTCGATCAAGCAAAAAAGATGCTTGTGCACATGTCCATATTTGACTGATGAACGGCTGTACAGGATTACCAGGTCGCCAACTGATGCAGAGATTCTACAGGACGATCTAAACCAGCTACAGCAGTGGGAGAAGGACTGGTTAGTGGATTTTAATGCAAGAAAAAATGCGAAGTACTGCGTGTCTCCAACAAACGCACAACATTGACGCCCACTACTCAATCCATGGGGAAACATTGAAATTTACAAAAAAGGCCAAGTACCTCGGAGCTCTACTGACTCCAAACATGTCCTGGGCACCTCATGTCGAAATGACTACAAGAAAGGCAAACCATACCCTAGCCTTCATACGGCGCAACCTGTCATCTTGCCCGCGATTCACCAAGGAGACTTGTTACAAGACCCTCATCAGGCCCCAAGTTGAGTACGCCTCCATGGTATGGGATCCCACTACACAATCAACTACCCAAGGGGTGGAGATGGTCCAACGACGTGCTGCCAGATTTGTTTCTGGGGATGATAGCAGGAGAAGCAGCGTTGGAGCCATGATCAACACATTGGGATGGGAGACCCTGGAACAAAGGAGGCAACAGGCCAAGGCAGTGATGATATTCAGGATCACAAACAACCTTATTGACATCGACATACCATCATACATTGTCCCACAAGGAGCCACAACAAGAGGCTACAACAAGATGTTTGTACCACCTTACTGCAGAACAAACATAATGAGTGACTCTTTCTTCCCATCTGCGATACTCATCTGGAACAGCCTGCCAGTCAGCCTAGCCACAGCACCAAACTTGGAAGCTTCCAAGTATGGGATTGCTGCCGCCGTGTAAACTACATATCACCCTAGTTCTTATTATTTTAATACTTGTTTTCTTTTAAATTTGGCACCGGTGACCCTCCCTCACCATGTAAATACACAACCGTGCGACCATACCGCCTTGTTGCGGTCATGCACATCACCGGAAGAAGAAGAAGAAGATCTGAAATTGTCCATGAGATTGCATGATGGTTAAAAGACCATGCGTGACGTTCTTGTCAGACTGTTTCTGATGTGTGAAATACATTATTTCTTCCTTTGTTTTAGATTAAAAAAAAGAGAAGGTCAATTTACTTTACCTCATAGATTAAAGAATTTATTCATTTTGCGAAATCATTTTCTTTATTTATGGGATCATAGAACTAAGCGGTAACAATTTTAGAAGGAATTCATTGGGACAGATTCACCGAATACTGCATTAATTAAGATAGGGCCAAATAAATGGTTATGGTTTCCGACTGTCCCAAATTGAAAGAGTTTGCAGACGACATTTCAAAATGTGATGAAATTCTAAAATAATCTTCTGATAGGGCAGAAAACATTGTGGGAAAAGGAGAAATTGCTCGTTTCGAGCAATTTATCCTTTTCTCACAATGTTTTCTAAAGTCGCCTGCAACAAAGTGGTCAAATGTCGTTATTGTTTGGGAAAGGGTTAATGTGCATGTTGTTATTTACGTTCAGACATGGATGCAGTTCTCGTTGTAATAAAAGGTGTGCGACAGTCACAGTGAGGTAATAAACCCCTTACGGCCCTTTTTTCATCTTATTATTAAAATGCCGCTGGTTCTACCCGGATTGGCCAGCTTTTATGGGCAGTGGAGTATGGGATCTTCTTTCGTCATAACGAGTATGGAATCACGAAATAACTGTCATAATGTTGACACAATGAAACACCTATATGAAATGAATAGCCTATTTCAGACGATTAACGGTCGGCATTGTGTTTCAAAAACCTCTATATACCCCAATCTCATTCGGGTTTTGATAGTCGCCCCAAATTATCAACCACACTGCATTAACGAATGTGCCCACCCTCTCGTCTTGCTTAACATGACTCGTGTTTAACCCTTATAGTGCTGGTACCGACTTCATTCTTATACATGTTTACAGGTTATATCCAGGCCAGCCGCCAAGTAAATTGGCTCTTACATATTTCGATGATTTTACCTGAAAAAGTAAATAAATCATTTAAACAGTTTACTGTATTTGCAAAATAAACATGTGAAATGCATTTAAACAAACGATCATAAACGGGCTTGATAGGCAGATCAATAATCTAGTTTTATATAACTCTATTAATCAGAATCTTATCATAGGGAAACGTCTTATTTGAGAAGGATTAAACATGTGAAATAATCACCTGAATCCTTTCCCATAACTGGTGGAATGTTTTTCGGTCTATTACGTATGAAGTGTCGACCGTTTGAATGTTTTTCGGTCTATTACGTATGAAGTGTCGACCGTTTGAATGTTTTTCGGTCTATTACGTATGAAGTGTCGACCGCTTGAATGTTTTTCGGTCTATTACGTATGAAGTGTCGACCGTTTGAATGTTTTTCGGTCTATTACGTATGAAGTGTCGACCGTTTGAATGTTTTTCGGTCTATTACGTATGAAGTGTCGACCGTTTGAATGTTTTTCGGTCTATTACGTATGAAGTGTCGACCGTTTGAATGTTTTTCGGTCTATTACGTATGAAATGTCGACCGTTTGAATGTTTTTCGGTCTGTTACGTATGAAGTGTCGACCGTTTGAATGATTTTCGGTCTATTACGTATGAAGTGTCGACCGTTTGAATGTTTTTTGGTCTATTACGTATGAAAAGTCGACCGTTTGAATGTTTTTCGGTCTATTACGTATGAAGTGTCGACCGTTTGAATGTTTTTCGGTCTATTACGTATGAAGTGTCGACCGTTTGAATGGTCTCTCACTCATATCACGTTTGCTTTTGTTCCAATTCACGAACCATGCATTTCCTCTTCGGTGCCTTTGCAGTACTTTCATAGCATGCTGTTTATTGCAGATAGCGCTCAAGGGATACAGTCATAGCTTGCATGCAATTTTATGCTTGAATGATTGTTTTCGTTCGCTCGCATATCATCAGACTTGTTTAATCGACAGGACTGGCTTTATCAACGACATACATTCCCGCGAGAAACTGTCAATTAGTTAACACATCCTGATAACTCCAAGTTGATTGCGCGTTTTATAACGATTCAGAATGCGCACAATGGTTACTCAACTTCTATTAAATTCGCTCATCGTGGTATTCAGACTGTGTCTAGCTTCGGACAGGCGTAACGGTTTGGAGTTAGAGAAGAGGCTAGCCGCCAATATTTTGCTTAGAATACACGGCGAAAGTTTGATGGCATGTCAGGACAGCTGTTCAAACAGACCTGGGTGCAAGTCGATTAATTACCACCGCCTCTCCCACCAGTGTGAACTGATGAGCGCCAGTAGTGCGAGTTTGGGCATAGCGGAGGATAAATCGGGGTGGATCCACCAAAGCAATCCCGAGTGGGAAGTAAGTTTCTATCTTTATAATATTCGCCATTCGTTAAATGCACATGAAAGGGGATTGATGCTATACCAAAATACATTACTTTGGTAGACGTTTGGTAAGATTCGAATAGTTATCACAGAAAAAAATATATCAGCACAACTTAAATGTGAAAGCCAACGAGAAATAACCCAAATTAGCCAGTTGAATATTTCAGATTGCCTGATTCTTCGCCTTTGACCTGATCACGCGATTCACAAATCTTTGAACCGACCAATCAGAATTCGTTATCTTAAATATGTAAACAAACATATTGTTGATGAACATGATACGGTTTGAGACAACTATATTTCAAGCACAAAATAATTTATATTAAAGGAGTTGTAAAGGTCTTGTTTCCATGCTGCTTGACAATGATTCACCTGGAGTGTTTTCTCGATCAGCATTTAAAGGGACTATCTAACAGAATGTGTTGTGTGTGTTATGCATGTTACAGATGATATAAACAATCCCCATCACTTACAGAATGTGTTGTGTGTGTAATGCATGTTAAAGATGATATAAACAATCCCCATCACTTATAGAATGTGTTGTGTGTGTTAATGCATGTTAAAGATGATATAAACAATCCCCATCACTTAATAAATTACCATTTTCAATACCTACATTTCATAGATGCTAGAGTGTTTAATCTTAGTTGTAACTTGTTTCACAATCGACGTAAAATAAGTAAGTTTAAACTAAACTAATATATGCTGAAAATCTCTGTTTTCATTGAATAATTGTGAAACAAGCATTAGGGCTTTCAGCGCTTTGATTGAAAATCTTTCTCTTTAAAGTAAATAGTAATCTCTCAGACCCCGTTGCTAGCGTCACGTGATAAGAGCGTCGACCTTTTTCATAAACTGGATCTAAGACACTCCTACCCATTTCAATAATTTCACAGGGCAGAACTAAAGGGTAATCGTTTAAAAAAACAACGTTCAAATGGTTTACTAAATCATCAATATAAATATATGTATGCCATATCCATATAAGGAGGTGAGACGCTTATCAACACATCGTTTTCTGTAACTTAATATACATGTATCTGTGAAGTCATTTTATTTGTCGAAGACATTTTATTTCTAAAAGATTAAAACCTCAATTTGTGAGATAGTCCTTGTAAGACGAACTTGTTACAATCATTTATGTCTTTGATACTTTTAAGACGAACTTGTTACGATCATTTATGTCTTTGATACTTGTAAGGGTGAAACCAAGCTTGATACAATCATTTACGTCTTTGATACTTTTAAGACGAACTTGTTACAATCATTTATGTCTTTGATACTTGTAAGGGTGAAACCAAGCTTGATACAATCATTTACGTCTTTGATACTTTTAAGACGAACTTGTTACGATCATTTATGTCTTTGATACTTGTAAGGGTGAAACCAAGCTTGTTACAATCATTTATGTCTTTGATACTTTTAAGACGAACTTGTTACAATCATTTATGTCTTTGATACTTTTAAGACGAACTTGTTACGATCATTTATGTCTTTGATACTTTTAAGACGAACTTGTTACAATCATTTATGTCTTTGATACTTTTAAGACGAACTTGTTACGATCATTTATGTCTTTGATACTTTTAAGGGTGAAACCAAGCTTGTTACAATCATTTATGTCTTTGATACTTTTAAGACGAACTTGTTACAATCATTTATGTCTTTGATACTTTTAAGACGAACTTGTTACGATCATTTATGTCTTTGATACTTTTAAGGGTAAAACCAAGCTTGTTACGATCATTTATGTCTTTGATACTTTTAAGACGAACTTGTTACGATCATTTATGTCTTTGATACTTTTAAGGGTGAAACCAAGCTTGATACAATCATTTATGTCTTTGATACTTTTAAGACGAACTTGTTACAATCATTTATGTCTTTGATACTTTTAGGACGAACTTGTTACAATCATTTATGTCTTTGATACTTTTAAGACGAACTTGTTACAATCATTTATGTCTTTGATACTTTTAGGACGAACTTGTTACGATCATTTATGTCTTTGATACTTTTAGGACGAACTTGTTACAATCATTTATGTCTTTGATACTTTTAGGACGAACTTGTTACGATCATTTATGTCTTTGATACTTTTAAGGGTGAAACCAAGCGTGTTACAATCATTTATGTCTTTGATACTTTTAAGACGAACTTGTTACGATCATTTATGTCTTTGATACTTTTAAGGGTGAAACCAAGCTTGTTACAATCATTTATGTCTTTGATACTTTTAAGACGAACTTGTTACAATCATTTATGTCTTTGATACTTTTAAGGGTGAAACCAAGCGTGTTACAATCATTTATGTCTTTGATACTTTTAAGACGAACTTGTTACAATCATTTATGTCTTTGATACTTTTAAGACGAACTTGTTACGATCATTTATGTCTTTGATACTTTTAAGGGTGAAACCAAGCTTGTTACGATCATTTATGTCTTTGATATACAAGCTTGTTGTTAACACTGGAATGATCATGCTAGAGATTATGAAATGTTTTGTGTTGAAATCAATAAGCTTATTTTTAAAAGAAAGGGTTAGTTATGTAAATAGTTGTTAACCCTGATAGCAAGATGACATTGCCCCCCACCCCCACCCCCACAAAGGTATAACGGAAGTAATATTGCAAGGAGAAATATAGGGACCACCATATTATGTCAGAGATGTTTTCATTGGATAAACCCGATGAGTTTAGATTGATCTAACTCATCCCCTTTATCGGATTTTTGATTCATTGGCCTTGAAAGTGAAATATAGGGTTAAAATTTTCTCCTTATACCATTGTGACAAATGCTATACTGAAACGTGCTTCTACTCTATGCTCGTTCCCGTGTTGTTTCATTCATTTCATTTCATTGATAGTCGAACCCCGGCCTTAAAGACACATAAAAGAAGACGAGTACAAATAAATTACTGAACAAATATATGGAGTTCTTTTATTATGTTCATAAAAGTCATGAGATATAAATGCATTGATGCATTGAGACCCCATTAAATAGTCTCCTTTTTATATAAGTTATGTTGTGCTTGAAATATAGTTGTCTGCAATTCAATCATGTTTATCAACAACCTGTTTGTTAACATATTCAAAATAAGAATTCTGATTGGTCTGTTCAAATCTTTGTGTATCAACTGACAAGGTCACAGGTGAGGAATCGGACAATCTGAATTATTAAACTTGCTAATCTGTGTTATTTCAGGTTGACTTTCACGTTAAAGTTGTGATGGTGTTTTCTGATGATAAATATTTGAATTTGATCAAAGCTTTACCAAATAATATAGTCTGATATAGCATTCATCTCCTTTCATGACCCTTTAACAATACAATTTACATACAAAGTATAACATGTACAGCCAAAGGCAAAGTATTTGTACACAATATACATAGAAATTTGTTGATACATAGAAATTTGTTTATATAGAGACTGGTTGGAATTACTTAAATGGCGTTCTGCGTTTTTGTCCCGTGTCATTACATAAAGAGAACAGAATCGAGAGTGGTTAATCTAAGTTTTAAGAACTGTTCACAATCGCTGTAATGAAATCAAATGTCATTCCAGACGTTATTATAAAAGGCGAATGTGAATAAATGAGATGTGCGAAAGTTAAACATGCATAGGTGTTCCGATTTCGGTATTCTGTGTAATAGTAAATGCGTTTCGACAGGGAAACCCAGTTCAAATTTCCAAATAAAACCATATAGAACTGGATTTATTGCTGCAATCTATCTGAAAGCGTGTTTTGAATGGCGTTCACCAATCAATGAACCAATTAATCATTTATACATTTACTTCATTTATGACATGATTTCGCCGGCCATTTTCGTATGCGAGCTAGATGGCATGGCATCTTGTCGGGCATGCGCAGAACGGTAATTCACCGTTTGCTTACCGAAGCACAATCGGAACTACTCTAGTATTTCCGTGAGCTGGGAAATACACCTCGGATATAAGTAGGGTAACAATTTTTCGGGTAAATCGGCCCCGGCGTATAACACATTTTCTAAGCGTGCACGTTAAGTAGTTCAATGTGTATGGAAGTGTTGGACATCCTTTTAAATCATTTTTATCGGTAACTCATACGAAATAGCGAAATTATAAGTTGTGACATATATATATAGTTGTTTCCTAAATCAAATTACACGACTTTTTAGATTTCCATTTAAAGTGAAGTGACGTCATTCCACGGAAAACAATATGGCGTCATGCCTATTATTTCAGTGGTGTTTTCATTGGATAAACCCGATGTGTTCAGATTGACCGAAGCCAACACTACCCGCAAATGTAATTTAACCCTAATAGTGCTGGAACCAACTCGATGCTTATGCAAACAAGTTAGATCCAGGCCACACAAAAAATATTTTTAGAAAATTTCCCAGCTTTCTAAGGGCTTATTCAGCGAAATGATCAATGTATATGCACAATTGTCACACAATATGACGTATCGATTACTTAGTACAATACTAAACTAAATTCTTTATAAACAAGAGGCTTGGTTTATTATTTTGATAAGCCGTCGGTATGAAATAAATATTGTTTTACAGGATAAAGTCCTCTGAAACAATTAACAGATATGATTACCATTGAAAAAGAAATGTTTTATTCTCATCAAATTGCTGAAAACAATACGTTCATATTATATTTATCGGACCCTGCATGTCAACAATGTATTCGAAATGCGATTCTGTATTTACACATATTTATGCATTACGCCATTAGGGTTGCCTTTGGTGTAGAGCAATTTACATATTTTCATATTGCATGCGACATGATTTAACTCTTTGAAATAGATCATATTTGCAGACGTAATTCGAATTAAAATGGAATTGAATAAATTCGCTCTTGATGAATAGAAACCTATCGACGGAAAAGAGAAATGGCTGTTTCCAACATGTTTTAATCCCATGAAACATTCATATGTAATACAAGCCGGGTTTCGTTATTGTTAAGCATGACACGTTCTTCTGGCTCAATGATTCAAGACACTGTTGTCAGACGTCAATTTACAAACAGTGCGCATTACATTAATTTTCCATTCTTATAGTATGCGTGTTTGATCAATAGCCACAGCAAAGCTGGAAAATTGGTATTCAACCCTTAGAATGCTGGGTAATTTTCTAAAAAATGATTTTTGTGTCGTCTGCTTTTCAAAACCTTAAATATCTACTTAATTTTGTAGAGGAATGATACTCAGAGTAGCAACCAGGTTGGATCACAGACCAGCCGCCAATTTATTTGGCGGCTGGCCTTGATCTAACCAGTTTACATAAGCATAAAGTCGGTTCAAGCACTATCAGGGTAAAAGTATCAATTATTCATTTTAAACGCTGAAATCAGAGACGTGAGTTACAGACGAAATAAATTAATATTCACCTGCCAGTCTGAAAGTTTTAACCCTTTCCCAAACAACACATTTTCGACTGTCCCAAATTGAAAGAGTTTGTAGACGACATTTCAAAATGTGATGAAATTGGAAATTAATCTTCTGATAGGGCAGAAAACATTGGGGGAAATGGAAAAAATTGCTCGTTACGAGGAATTTCTCCATTTCCCACAATGTTTTCTAAAGTCGTCTGCAACAAAGTCGTTAAATGTCGTTATTGTTTGGGAAAGGGTTAAACATGCCTATTACATTTGCTATTGATATTTGTGGATAAGGAAGAGTGTCGCATGACCATTACGCTCTGAACATTTGAAGCCTGATAATAAATTCAACAAGCAAACTAACAAACTTTCAAAATCGTATATCCAGGATTGGTTAGTGTACATGGGAAACGTTGTGAAAATAGACTAGTAATTCTCATTTGATCATATTATAAGTACATGTGTGTATGACGCAGTTTGTGCGTTTGAATTGCCATTCATCCGTAAACTATGTGTCATTGCCTGAACAAGAGGGGCCAAAAATCCAACTTTGGTCAAGGTTTAACAGTGTTTTCACCATTTTTCGGGGCTCCTTTTCCTAGTTGGTAGTGTAACTGTATAGAACTTGAAATCACACGAACCTGGGTTCAAGTTCTGGTTAAGAACTTTGGATTCGTTTTTATGGATCTACCTGGTTCGATGACTCAAGCTTAGAGTTTTCCTCCAACGTTTATAAGCCGCCCTTTTTAATGAAACCCAAATATGGTTGACGCAATGATTAACCCTTAGAATGCTGGGTTATTTTCTAAAATAGAATTTGTGTCGTCTGCTTTCCAAAACCTTTAATATCTGCTTAATTTTGATGAGAAAAGTTACTCAGAGTACAAACAGGTCAGTCAAGCCGTCAATTTACTTTGTGGCTGGCTTGGATCGATCCTGTTTGCATAAGCATGAAGTTGGTTCCAGCACTATAAGGTTAAACCAAACAAAACACATATCAACGCCATTTCAAAAATACATACCGCGACATAACCATGGTCCAAGAATCAGCGGTAGATGCACTGACAATTGACCTATATAGGAAAATCTATCAATAATGGTGCAAAAACGATCTTTTTCAGACAGAAGATGTTTGCAAAACATGCCCTGAAAACGGTGTATGTGACACTCATAGTCGTGATTGTGCTATACAAGGTAAGTTACCAGAGCAGACAAAATGTGAAACCGTGCACACAAAAGCTGAAACCGTACACAAGAAAGCTGAAAGCGTGCACACAAAAACTGAAACCGTGCACACAACAGCTGAAACCGTGCACACGAAAGCTGAAATCGTGCACACGGAAGCTGAAACCGTGCACACGAAAGCTGAAACCGTGCACACGAAAGCTGAAATCGTGCACACGAAAGCTGGAATCGTGCAGATAAAAGCTGAAATCGTGCACACAAAAGCTGAAATCGTGCACACAAAAGCTGGAATCGTGCACATAAAAGCTGAAATTGTGCACATAATGGGATTGGTTACCGCGTTGAACTGTGAAGAATGAATAACAATAGGTGCAATCAATAGTGTATGCTGCAACGGAGTGCAGCCGTTCCTTAATAACTCAGTTACCAGCGAGTTTGGCATGGAAAATATCTAGGTTCCGGGTTTGAGACTCCGGCTTTTCAAGATTCATTAAAATAATTTGTATCGTCGTTTGAGCCTAGGCATCATGACTGTTTCTTTTCTTTCCTCTGTTCAAATATAAATGAAAAGGAAAGGGGCGGTAATAGAGTTGGCAAGAATTAGCAGTACTGGTAAAGGAGATGCCAGAAACATGGATTGGTACACGGACCTCCGATGTGTTTTCAAAATACTGTTGAATCGGCGTAAAACTTTTATCCTATTTAACACTATACGGAAATGGGTATGCTATTATATTGGTGGACATTCTTGTAATTTTTCAGTCGTTGTACGTTTTAAAACTTAATCTTTCTATAAAGTTAGATAATATCTAGATATATTTTCTGTATACGCTTGCAAGTGCAAAATAAATAACATTTTTGTTACACAAAAGGTAGGACAAAACAATGGGTGAACATTATAAATTGAACCGTGGCTCTTCTTCATTGGCCACGAACATTTGAGAACCAAATATTTATTTGTTTATAAAACAAAAGTAATTCCAACTTTGTTTATTCATTATAACCAAAAATAGAATTAAAGCATGTACCATTTAGTTTATCTCAATCTCTCAAAGCCTTTTTCCGTTACAGAATGCCGAAGATTCCCGGACGCTACCGATTCACAAACCCTCGGCAACACGAACTCGGTTGGTGCCCGAGCGGTGCTGGCCTGTCCTGAAGGTCAGTATCCAAAGTCGCCGGAAACCATCTCTCAATGGCCAGTGACGTCAGAATGTCAGGCACACGGCAATTGGACCACGTGGGATTTAGAGTGCGCTAACTGTAAGTCTAAACACAGGGGTCTATAGTTATCCTTGGCTCAGTACTATATGTGTACGAAGTGTATATCACATACTTATAAGGGTCTAATTTATATAAAAAAAAATGGTTGATTTTACGGGACTTCTAGGTGACTTATTGGGGTGCCTGTCAGATCGCTGTTGTTAACATTGTCTCTATTGGGATCGTTATAGAAGCTCATGTCCTGTATGTTTTCATACGTCTTTACAATAATTACCAGAGACATAGATAGCACGTTTCCTATGACGGAGTCTGTGAATACCATTCGTCTAGACAATCTAACGAGTATCCACAACTTAGAATTACACACCCAGCCTTTAAACCTTTACGAAACACCAAATTTTCGACTGTCCTAAGTTGAAAGAGTTTGCAGACGACATTTCAAAATGTGATGAAATTGAAAAACAATCTTCTGATAGGGCAGAAAACATTGTGGGAAAAAGAAAAATTGCTCGTTTTGAGCAATTTCTCCTTTCCCCACAATGGTTCCAGAGTCATCTGCAATAAAGTGGTCAAATGTCTTTACTGTTTGGAAATAGGTTAAAAGGCTGCTTGTAAAATAGCCCTGTTGCATCCCGTAACATGTTAATATTCTAACCCCGCCCTTCGCAATGAGTCGTGGGATGATATTTAAGCCTGCCTGTTCACTGATATGAGGAAGTTTGAACGTTGAGCTTGCGATGCTTCAAAACTGTATAGCATTGCATTGCTGTATGAGATGTACTGGAGAATAGCCATTGTAAAGTAATGGCCATTTTTCATGCCAGCAAAGTAACGATTTGATCCTATATTATACCTCGAAGTAATGATAAACATACGGCTTCTAAGAATCTGCATTATTGTATACGCATCAATGTGACAAGAAGCTAGGTGAGGGGTATGAATTGCGATGAATCAAATCTCGAAATAAGATATTGCAGGTACTCTTCAAAACTGTATTGTCAATGTGAGTTAGGTACTGTTCACCAAAATTGCGTCTGTTGCCTTCTATGCATGAATAATTATGACGCAGTATATTTAATACTCGACAGTCTTCCGAACACAGTCGAGACCATTCGACAAAGTCCTTCACGATTAATATGGTTTTTTTTCAATTGCAAAAATACCCAAACGAAATCAACTTATATTGATGGACTGTTGTTCACTACTTTATTGATTTTCATAATCGTCAACAGATTGAATAGAGGTATGGGCAATGTAACATACATTGTAATCCTTTAACACCAAAATGACACTAAAACACAATGTTGGTGAACAATATCTCCGACGAGGATCAACTTATTGGTCTAAAAATAGGTGTGGACAAAGTCACCTGACGTTCACCTTTATGCAAGAATAAATTCGATTTGGCACGGCTGGTGAACGCTCTGCCGCATCACCGCGGTGCTGACGACGGAATCGGTTGTGCAACTTCCGGTTTAACGTTTTTCGGATAGGTTTTTGCTATATTCCTACATTTTCAGAGAAGTAATCTAAAATCTAAATAAATGAT
Source organism: Cerastoderma edule (assembly GCA_947846245.1). NCBI lineage: Eukaryota > Metazoa > Mollusca > Bivalvia > Cardiida > Cardiidae > Cerastoderma > Cerastoderma edule. Next base: position 26,714,842 of record OX401404.1, on the reverse strand, counting down.
TCAACCCTTATTGAAACAAACCGCCTTTTGGTAAAGTCTCAGTTTTTAACTCGTGGAATTGGCTGAGATTTCGTAGTTTTTCCTCGCCGAAGAAACGCGGAAATACATCCTCCCGATACCCCATTCGCAAAACCAGTAGATTATCATGCAACTTGCCATTCTATGTCAAGCAAAATGGATGTTCTGATCAATAATGATACTCAAAACTACATAATTGAACATTTTGCTCCATTAAAGGTTTGTTTGAATAGAATATCACAATGTTTACCTTGTGCTGCGGTTGCGGACTTTCGAATTGCAATTATAAATTGCATCGACGAGGAAAATTACGAAATCTCAGCCAATTCCTCGAATTCAAAACTGAAACTTTACCCATAGGCGGTAAGATTCGATGAGGGTTGAATCATTTATTTAGATTTTCGTTTACTTGTCTGAAAATGTAGGAATATAGCAATAGCATAGTGATGACTAGCATAGTGACTATGTTGAGAAAATACAACGATTGTTAGACTTAAGTGACGCTTAAAATAGAATGACGTCATAAAAAACATTACCCTGCTCCGGGTACGTAATATGTACGTTTTTTGTATTATGCAAGAACAATTCATTTTTTTTAATATCTCAATGATTTCTTCCAAATTAGTAGCATATATGTTAAAATGTATGATGATCTATTTTGTTTGATTTAAAAACGCTTATACGCTTTTATATTACAAAATTCTACGTACTTTCCGAACAACCCTCGTGTATGTCAGGGAGGAGTATATGTCCAACGTAGTAAATGGCCGAGTTCAAAAAAATGTAAACAGGTGATATAGACTAAATGCAGCGGTAGTTAGATAATTGCGGATATTCCAATCACCCCTTATCTCTGGTATGGTATCGTTCGATTGAAACATAAACATCGCACGATAGCGCGATGGACATATACCTCAACATCAGTCAGTTCTGTTTTCATTACACAGACACGGCCAATTGCGACAAGTACTTGGTCAGTAAAAACGAATGGACAAGGTACCTACACAAAGATGTCCCTCTGGTTAGTGGTCCTTGTGGAGTGCCTGATATAAATCTAAATGCCTCGTCCGTCTTTAATGATATGTTTTCGGCAAAATGTGCCAAATTCGAGCACAAGAATTGCTCCTGGATAGCGAAGAGTGGTCTTTCCAATCACTATATAGAGGTAAGAACGTGTTGTATTTTGGTTTTCTATAGCCAACACAAACTTTTTTAAAAGCAGCTTGCTTTACAGGTAACCACCGAATTCGGAAACCTCAGATTAATATGTCAATTTGAGACACTGTCTTTGAAAAACTTTAACCCTTTATCAAACAATAACGACATTTGACCGGTTTGTTGTAGTCAACCCTGGAAGACATTATGGGAAAAGAAGAAAATACTCTTAACGAGCAATTTCCCTTTTCCCATAATGTTTTCTACCATATCAGAAGATTATTTTCATTTTCATCACATTTTTTTCTAATGTCGTCTGCAAAGGCTTAAACAGCACATGTCCAACGGTCCCGCAACAGTTTTAACGTATATTCCAATCTCTACCAGAGTAAATTGGTTCCCGCTACGCTCCCACATTTCGTATCCGGGGGGACGATAACTCTGCATAGGAGATTGCGTATATTCGCTTACTACGGAATTATACAATCTTAACTACTCAGGCATTTTCGTGATCCGGGAAATACACCTCATAAATAAGGTTACAATATTTCATATTTCGGGAGAATCCTACCCGGCCAATAACACACTGTCTATGTTCATCCACGATTAATAGTTTAATGTATATGGAGGTGTTGAAAGTCATTAAAACCACTATTTATCATCGGTAGCTCATACATAATAGAGAAAGTATAAGTTGTGATATAGATATGACTGTTGACTTAATCAAATTAAATGACTATTTAGATTTTACATTTAAGATCTATATTTGGAAACGAAATGGAAGATGTTTTGCGAGAACCAATATGGCGGCTTCCATATTACTTCAGAGGTGTTTTCATTGGATAAACCCCAAAACACGATGATTTCATATAAGGAATTGTATAGTAGGTCCTGTTTAAGTTGATCGACTTGTAACTCTTGGTCGTGGGTTCGAGCTTGACCGGCACCGCTGGCTTCGTCGACTGGTCATTTCGTTACTTCAGGGTGCGGTTTTATTAGATGACTTGGGGAAAGTTGTATGCGTAAGTCAAAACGGATAAACATAGACGTATTCTCAAATGAAAACACAGTATTGTAAAGTGGTATTTCGTTGAGGTATGTCGTTGGAAACGTCTCGCAGAGACGATTCCAATGATTTGTTACTTTGCAATACTGCTTTGCCTCAATATTGAAATAAAAGAGAATTTTGTTTTGAACTTAGGCAAATTATTTTTTTTAAGAAAATTCATTAAATGTTTAGTAAAGCGAAACTCAGAACCCAAGCATAGTACTGTTGAACCCAAGGAAATCCATTATATTGCTGTATAAGTGTTAACATGCGTTAAACCCCGTATAAAAAAGGTGTCCAACGGATTTTCGGAAACCTCATCAAACTGTGTAAGCGAATGTACGCCCACACTGCAGCGTGCGATTACACAGTAACAACCTTAAATATGTCTTTCCTCAGCTTATAGATCTATTATTGACAAACGGACCTCCAGGGCGAAAACTTGAGTTTCAAAAGGGCATACATTGTGTGTAACATAATGTGGTCGCTAAATACTGGGATTTCTCAGTGTAATAATTTTGCAAATGTTCATGTTTTATATCGCATTGTATTGAGATATAGATTCTTTCCGTAAATCGGATGAATAAATCCATCGTAGACACTGCCTCTGAAAATCTTCAATCAGTAAACTACTGGTAATCTCTATTTAAAGGGACTCTCTCAGAGATGGAGATTTTAACTTTTTTAAATAAATCATCTCCTACCGTAAAAAGAGCAACAACGATTTCTGAAGTAACATAGAACTAGATTATTGGTAGCTTCCGAACCCTGCCCGTAACTATACAAATAAGATATATAACATTAAAATCGCAGATATCGTATAAACGGGTTTATTTGGTAAACAACGTCTAACTTAGAGTAAGAGGTGGTAATATTAGATACCATTGTCACATGGGTCTTCAAAAATATTTTTTTTTTTTTTAAAAAAAAATCCGCGCATGCGCACGGACGCATACATCGTTTCCGTCAAGCAAAAATAGTTCGAGTGATGAGGAAAACAAACAGCGTAAATATGATGTAGTTAATTCTTGCTTTATAAGATGTAATCGTAGATTGTCAGTTTACCATCACCACCTAGGCGTTTGCCATTCGGTGAACAAGATAAAACTCTGAAAAAATAAGCACTATTTATACAATAAAGATTTCTGAAGTAACATAGAACTAGTTTATTGACAGCTTCCCAACCCAGCTCGTAACCACACAAAGAAAACCACAGATATCTAAGGGCGTTTAAACGGGGTTATTTTGTAAACAACGATCTTAACTTAGAGTGAAATGTGGTATTTTAGATACCGTCGTCACGTGGGTTTTCAGAAATGTTAACCGCGCAAAAGCATAGTCGCAAACATTATTTCCGTCTGGCGAAAATGGGTAGAGCGAGGAGGAAAACAAACAGAAATAACATTTATATATTGAATCTTGTTCAATTTGATATGGAATTTAAAAAATAGTCACACTTTCTACATTGAATTTTAGAACTTGAAAATGGTCTTTGGTTTAGTGACGAGGACTGAAAATATATATTTTTTAGCATTTATTTACTCCCAAAGGGCACATCTCTGACAGAGTATCTTTAAGGGGAAAATAAAGCACGGGACAGTAGGGGCAAAATATCATAGCTACATGGTTCACACGACTCTCTTATTGTTCTCCGTTCACAGGTTGAATTTGCGTCTATCATGGAAGTACACCGGGTTGAGACAACGGGAAGGCTCGCGATAGGCCAGTTTGTCAGCAGTTTTAATATCACGTACAGCAATGACACAGGATGTCCTAATTCCAGTTTTGTACATAAAGCATTCAACGAGAAGGGACAGCATGTATGTTAACCTAGTACATATATTAAGGTCTATTACCCCTGATAATCAACAGTTTCCAATGTTCTATACATATGATGAGTATAATGGCTGTCAAAAGCAGATAACATACAATGACCATATAGATACATCATTGTATGGTTTAAGCTGTTGTTATTTTCCTTCCTTGTTTTCGTTTTTCATAACTTGTCTCCACTGAAAACTGATTAAATTGGCTTTCTCCTATTTTCTACAGTTATGTTTGGACTTTTTTCTGAAATCTTTTTACCAAGATTTTTTTTCTCAAAAATCAAACAGGGTTTTATCATCATAACAGAGAGATTTAATTTCCCATAGGCTTCAATGTTAATTTTTACATTGATTATCTCCCCTACTTGAGATTAAATTGGGAAAAAAATCTCTGAAAAACTTTTTCATTTGTGGAGATTTTCAATGTGACAAAGTTGCTTAAAGTTGTTACCATTCAGTGTCGAGACATACAGTATTCTTATCAGGGGTCTTATTTCTTAAATGGGATTATTTTGCCTGTCATTTCGGCTTAACCCTTTCCCAAACACTAACGACATTCAACGACTTTGTTGCAGACAACTTTAGAAAACTTTGTGGGAAAAGGAGAAATTGCTCGTAACGAGCAATCTTTTCCGTTTCCCACAATTATTTCTGTTCTTTCTGAAGAATTTTATTCAAATTGATCACATTTTGAAATGACGTCTGCAAACTCTTTCAATTTGGGACAGTCGAAAATGTGTTGCTTGGAAAAGGGATAAAGCCATTTTCAACGTTACTATGTTTTATCACGGCTATGTGTTTCTTGTGGGTTTTTTCCATTTCCAGTTTAAGAAATAAGCATTATTTACGGACATTTCCAACCATAGCCCATGCTTTGAATCATGTTCGTATGAAAAGAAAACTGACAACATTTTTTCAGCATGTGGTTGTGATAAGATAACCATAGTTTGTTATAAAGATCTTAATATTTCTTTACGAAGCATTTAGTTTTTCGGAGTATGTCTGTCCTTTTTTACTTGATGTTAGCGATGACTCTTCAGAGGAATGATTTATCATGGTTCAGATAAACCTGTTATTTTGGCTTGAGATTTATGAATAAGCGGTTAGTGTTAGCTCTTATAGTGCTGGAACCGACTGCATGCTTATGCCAACATGTTGGATCCAGGCCAGCCGCCAAGTAAATTTCCTGCTGACATGTGGTTTCACCTGTTTGCTACTCTGAGTATCTTTCCTCATAAAAAAATAAGCAGATATTTAAGGTTTTGTAAAGCAGACGATACAAAAAATCTACTTTTAGAAAAGACCAGCATTCTAAGTTGTAAAATGGATCTTGGTGTTGACAAAGAGTGTATATCATGTCTTTAATGCTGTGGGTTTATTACCGCACCAGCTCATACTAAAGGCCAAACCAATACAATCGTAGTTATGGCTACACTCTATACACTCTGGGCATTTGTATAGCATTAGTCCTTGAAAAGCATTTGTCCTCCATTAAGTAAATCGTTCGAAAGTTTGACATGACGGAAATATTGCCCGATACAAAAATTTCTCAATATTTTCCAATCGCGTCTAATAAGTTTGACTAATGTCTATTGAATTGCTTGAAATAACTGTAATGCTTTTGCAAATTCATCAAACACTCATCAACCATTCACATAGTGTATCGCTTTTTTATTTCAGACGTTCGTTGGTAATCAGGATGATACAAGCATTAAAGAGAACAAAATCGTGCCCCCTATCAAAGCACGATGTGTGAGAATAAACGTTATCAGTTTCAATATTGGCCCAAACATCGACTATCCATCTATGAAATTTGAGCTATACGGAAGTATAAAATTGCCGATACTCTGAGCTTTGGAAATCACTTCATAAGCTCTTGTGAATTTTCCACTTTTTCATTTTAAACGGAGAACTACTAAACATTACTAAGCAAGTATTGTTTCGCAATAGAGAAAAAATGTAAGTATCTTAAATTGTTATATTGTTCTTAAATATTTTACAAACATACTGCAAAGATTTCAAACTTAAAGTTAACATTGAAAAAACTTAAGTTTTTAGAAAAGGGGGTCCCCTCTCAAGGTATGATAAATTTTATTTTGAAAATAAATCTCTAGAATGTGTAAATGCTTTCACGTATGTTGGTGGGAATTTTACAAGTGGTTTATCTTCGTTCAGAATGGCTGAACAGAATGCTCTTAGAGCAAAACGTGCATTGAACTTAGTATTGACTTCTTTGAAAGGGATTTCACCTACCAATGGTAAAATGTTTTTTTTTTAATATTTGACACAAAGATTGCACCGATATTGTTATATGGGAGTGAGGCATGGGGTTTTCAATCGTTTGACTGTATTGAAAAGGTCCAAAAATATGCATGTAAGCGTTTTATGTGTGGACCATCGCATGCCTCGGATGCAGCTGTCCTTGGCGATTGTAATCGTCTTCCCTTACATGTTTACACTTGTATAAGAGTTATAAAGTATTGGTTGAGAATTCTTATTATGCCGAACAGTAGGTTTGTTAAAAAATGTTACAATATGTTAAAAATGTATGATTCATTCGGATATGTAAATTGGGTATCTAGACTAAGAAGGAATTTATGCGAAAACGGATTTGTTCACGCTTGGGAAAAGCAAATAATAACAAATGAAAAGCATTTTGTTGCTCAGTACTTGCAGGGATTGAAAGACCAGTATTTACCGAAACAAAACTATCTTACTATACTGGTTTTAAGTCGTCATTTGAGTATGAAACTTATCTAGACATTTTATCATTATACAAGTTCCGTAAAACTTTCGCATGCTTAAGAACAGCAACTCTCAAGTTAGCTGTAGAGGAAACCCGCTATAAGAACCATGAACAAGATAATAATAATTGCTGTTATTGTAAGAATAAGACTGAAGATCTATATCATTTTTTACTTATTTGCCCACTATATTCTGATCTACGTGGTACGTATTTTCAACAAAGATATTATATGCATCCAAATATACAAAAGTTTAATCTACTGTTGACACGTAAGAATAAAGATGAATTACGCAATGTTGCTATGTATGTATAATATGCTTACCAAAAAAAGAGAAACTTTTATCAATTCATTATGAGTAAGAGTTAGTAGACTGATTTTGTTTTGTAATTATTTTGATTGCTTTCAACAACCTCTTATGTATTTTGTGTAAACATGCTTTACCTTTGGCTGTACATGTTAATCTTTATATTTATATTGTATTAAGGCCGGGGGCCGACTATCAATTAAATAATTAAATATCATTATTAACTCTCTATGTATTATAAATTGTCATGTTTTCATGCATGTTGTATTCTGTTTTATATTGTATATGTATTGGCCATAGGCACATAAAGTGCCGACATGCCTAATAAAGAGTTTTGAGTTTGAGTTTGATGTTTCTTACATGTGCAGTTCTTTTCCGGGAAAGGCTTCGTTGTAAACGATTCTATTGATAAACCCTTGTTTCAATAAAATAAAGTCGCTAACCTATACATCATACAATAAAGTAAAACCTTAAATCTGTAGTCCCTTTATAACTTCCCTTTCCGCACATGTTGTATACGTCTGTAGAAAATACCCGTAAATTTTAACCAGTGTTAAATTCCAATGTCAGGGCATGGGTGGACAAAAGTGAAGGACAACATTTTCGACTGTCTTGTATCGATCATTAATCCTTTATCAAACACCAAGTTTTCGACTGTTCCAAACTGAAAGAGTTTGCAGACGACATTTCAAAATTTCTCCTTTTCCCACAATGTTTTCCAGAGCCGTCTGCAAGAAACTGGTCATACGTCGTTATTGTTTGGTAATGGGTTAAAGCATTGATATTGTTGAACGAGCATTTATTCAATGACATGGAGTGATTGACTAAAGGGTTGGCCAAATTGTTTTTTGTTTAACCTAGGCTCACTTCAAAGGAGTAAGCTTGATATAGGTTACATGTTATTCACAAAAAGTTTCTATAACATTGGCTCACTCCATGGTGGTTATTTTAATATAGGCTCACTCCAAAAGGGTTAGTTTAATATAAGCCCACTTCAAAGGAGATAGTTGACCATAGGCTAACTCCCAAATGCAAAGGAGTTAGTTAAACATAGGTTCACACCATGGCGGGTAGTTAAACATAGGTTCACACCATGGCTGTTACTTCCACACAAACTCATTCCATGGCGGTAAGTTCAACACAAACTCATTCCATGGCGGTGAGTTCAACACAAACTCACTCCATGGCGGTCAGTTCAATATAAACTCACTCCATGGCGGTTAGTTCAACACAAACTCATTCCATGGCGGTAAGTTCAACACAAACTCACTCCATGGAGGTTAGTTCAATATAAACTCACTCCATGGCGGTAAGTTCAACACAAACTCATTCCATGGCGGTAAGTTCAACACAAACTCACTCCATGGCGGTTAGTTCAATATAAACTCACTCCATGGTGGTAAATTCAACACAAACTCATTCCATGGCGGTAAGTTCAACACAAACTCACTCCATGGCGGTAAGTTCAATATAAACTCACTCCATGGCGTTTAGTTCAATATAAACTCACTCCATGGCGGTAAGTTCAACACAAACTCATGCCATGGCGGTAAGTTCAACACAAACTCACTCCATGGCGGTTAGTTCAATATAAACTCACTCCATGGCGGTTAGTTCAATATAAACTCACTCCATGGCGGTAAATTCAACACAAACTCATTCCATTGCGGTAAGTTCAACACAAACTCATTCCATGGCTGAAAGTTCAACACAAACTCACTCCATGGCGGTCAGTTCAATATAAACTCACTCCATGGCGGATAGTTCAACACAAACTCACTCCATTGCGGTAAGTTCAACACAAACTCACTCCATGGCGGTTAGTTCAATATAAACTCACTCCATGGCGGTTAGTTCAACACAAATTCATTCCATGGCGGTAGGTTCAACACAAACTCACTCCATGGCGAAAAGTTCAATATAAACTCACTCCATGGCGGTTAGTTCAATATAAACTCACACCATGGCGGTAAATCAACAAAAACTCACTCCATGGCGGTTAGTTCAATATAAACTCACTCCATGGCGGTAAGTTCAACACAAACTCACTCCATGGCGGTAAGTTCAACACAAACTCACTCCATGGCGGTTAGTTCAATATAAACTCACTCCATGGTGGTTAGTTCAATATAAACTCACTCCATGGCGGTTAGTTCAACACAAACTCATTCCATGGCGGTAAGTTCAACACAAACTCACTCCATGGCGGTTAGTTCAATATAAACTCACACCATGGCGGTAAGTTCAACACAAACTCACACCATGGCGGTAAGTTCAACAAAAACTCACTCCATGGCGGTTAGTTCAATATAAACTCACTCCATGGCGGTAAGTTCAACACAAACTCATTCCATGGCGGTAAGTTCAACACAAACTCATTCCATGGCGGTGAGTTCAACACAAACTCACTCCATGGCGGTCAGTTCAATATAAACTCACTCCATGGCGGTTAGTTCAACACAAACTCATTCCATGGCGGTAAGTTCAACACAAACTCACTCCATGGCGGTTAGTTCAATATAAACTCACACCATGGCGGTAAGTTCAACACAAACTCACTCCATGGCGATTAGTTCAATATAAACTCACACCATGGCGGTAAGTTCAACACAAACTCACTTCATGGCGGTTAGTTCAATATAAACTCACTCTTTGGCGGTATGGTTCAACATACACTAACTCCATGGCTGTTAGTTCAACAATGAATTACTACATGGTGATAAGTTCAATAAAGGTTCACAACATGGTGGTTAGTTCCCGTTCAAGAATTGGTTATACTTATTAATTAGGATGCAGCACACGAGTGACAGTGGCGGATTCAAAGTGTGCATCTGGCCCATCACCCCTAAATTCGCCAAAGACCAACGTTTTTATTGTTCATTTATTTATCATTTTTTCTTATCTGTTCTTCTCTTTATGTTAAAATAAATCGATTTTATCACGCTCGGTCCGATTGCAAACGACGATAGATTTTCCCGAACGCCACATCGTCGGGACAATTCGGACTAGGGAATATCAGGATGTACCGACGATCGCAAAACGAGCGAACGTTTATTAGGCTTAAACCATTATATTACCAAACAGTGACGACATTTTACCACTGTATTGCAGACGACTCTGTAAAACATTGTGGTAAAAGGAGAAATTGCTCGCGGCGAGCAATTTCTCCTTTTCCCACAATGTCTTCTGACCCTATAGAAGATTATTTTCCAATTTCATCACATTTTGAAATGTCGTCTACAAACTCTTTCAATTTTGGACAGTCGAAAACTTCGCGTTTGGGAACGGGTTAAGAAGGCTTCTTTTCAAGAGCTGATCATGTGGACAGGCGATAAACATCTCATTTTCTATTTCATTTTCTTAATGTCACATTCAATTAGATAGATACTGCTTAAGGTCTGATAGCAGTGTTGAAGCCTGTAGAACAATCACTGCATGGATGGCCCATTCAATGGCGACATCCACTCCGAACTGGGGTATTTTGATGATATATACTCCAAGTGTTTCCATAGAAAATTGAATCTCAAAATGTTTCAGTTTGCTGAAAAAAGGTTAAGATTTTGTTTACTATAGTGTCACCCTTATTGAAAGGGCCAGCCAGTTTGGCTTATGAGACATTTTTCACTGACTAGCCCATATCATATGTACCTCCTTACTTCTATCACTATATCAGGCGCCAAGCGGATATTAGTCGGTAACCATTCAATAAAACAAGCTCGCGGCTCACGAACCGGCCATTCCGAAACAAGTGCACAAAAGCATTTTCCAGACAAACGCCTACCACGGAGCTCGAACCTTCGACCTCCCCGTGCCGAGACGGACACCTTAACCACTAGGCCACGGTGACAGAAAATATATAATTTAATAATGATATTGTATTTTGGTTTTGTAAGCGTCCCACAATCTCATAGCGACAGTGAATAGTTATAATATTATATTTAACTGCAAACTATAAATTATGTTCTCACCAATTTCATTCGGTAACGTGTCAGGTCTGCGACCAAATTCTAAGCCCTCGGATCAAATGCAGATTGAAGTTTTTGCCTTCAAGCAAGGCCGGTACAGGTACGGTAAGCGAGTTACTGATTTGAAAAAACAACAACACCTGAAAACATGTATTGACACCTAAAAAGGGCTAAAACACAGGAGCTTCCTAGGACCCTGATCCGTGCATTGTCGTGGACCCACTGGGGCCCTCCTAGCGGCCGCATGGACCCCAAGCTTATTTACAGTCGTTTCCACGAAGAGTCGTTTCACAGAAATTAATATATATTTAATGGAGAACTTATTTGATATAGAAGATGCGATTTTTTGTATTGTGTTATATTTTTAAAGTTTACAAAATAATTGATCGGTGAGGTAGTGAGTGTAAGGTTAAACCTAATCCTACGTGCACATTTAAGACATGATTATAACAAACATTACCTCACAAACAAACATATAACCTCATAAACAAACATATTACCTCACAAACAAACATATTACCTCACAAACAAACATATTACCTCACAAACAAACATATTACCTCATAAACAAACATATTACCTAGCAAACAAACATATTACCTCACAAACAAACATATGACCTCACAAACAAACATATTACCTCACAAACAAACATATGACCTCATAAACAAACATATTACCTCACAAACAAACATATTACCTCACAAACAAACATTTTACCTCACAAACAAACATATTACCTCATAAACAAACATATTACCTCACAAACAAACATATTACCTCACAAACAAACATTACCTCACAAACAAACATATTACCTCACAAACAAACATATTATCTCACAAACAAACATGATACCTCACAAACAAACATATTACCTTACAAACAAACATTACCTCACAAACAAACATTACCTTACAAACAAACATATGACCTCACAAACAAACATATTACCTCACAAACAAACATATTACCTCACAAACAAACATATTACCTCATAAACAAACATATTACCTCACAAACAAACATATTACCTCACAAACAAACATATTACCTCACAAACAAACATTACCTCACAAACAAACATATTACCTCACAAACAAACATATTATCTCACAAACAAACATATTACCTCACAAACAAACATATTACCTCACAAACAAACATTACCTCACAAACAAACATTACCTTACAAACAAACATATGACCTCACAAACAAACATATTACCTCACAAACAAACATATTACCTCACAAACAAACATATTACCTCACAAACAAACATATTACCTCACAAACAAACATATTACCTCACAAACAAACATATTACCTCACAAACAAACATATTACCTCACAAACAAACATTACCTCACAAACAAACATATTACCTCACAAACAAACATATTACCTCACAAACAAACAAATTACCTCACAAACAAACATATTACCTCACAAACAAACATATTACCTTACAAACAAACATTACCTCACAAACAAACATTACCTCACAAACAAACATATGACCTCACAAACAAACATATTTCCTCACAAACAAACATATGACCTCACAAACAAACATATTACCTCACAAACAAACATATTACCTCACAAACAAACATATTACCTCACAAACAAACATATTACCTCACAAACAAACATATTACCTCACAAACAAACATATTACCTCACAAACAAACATATTACCTTACAAACAAACATATGACCTCACAAACAAACATTACCTCACAAACAAACATACTACCTCACAAACATATTACCTCACAAACAAACATATGACCTCACAAACAAACATTACCTCACAAACAAACATTACCTCACAAACAAACATATTACCTCACAAACAAACATATTACCTCACAAACAAACATATTACCTCACAAACAAACATATTACCTCACAAACAAACATATTACCTCACAAACAAACATATTACCTCACAAACAAACATATTACCTTACAAACAAACATATGACCTCACAAACAAACATGACCTCACAAACAAACATACTACCTCACAAACATATTACCTCACAAACAAACATATGACCTCACAAACAAACATTACCTCACAAACAAACATTACCTCACAAACAAACATATTACCTCACAAACAAACATATTACCTTACAAACAAACATTACCTCACAAACAAACATATTACCTTACAAACAAACATTACCTCACAAACAAACATATTACCTTACAAACAAACATATTACCTCACAAACAAACATATAACCTCACAAACAAACATATTACCTCACAAACAAACATATTACTTCACAAACAAACATATTACCTCATAAACAAACATATTGCCTCACAAACAAACATATTAACTCACAAACAAACATATTACCTCACAAACAAACATATTACCTCACAAACATATTACCTCACAAACAAACATATGACCTCACAAACAAACATATGGCCTCACAAACAAACATTACCTCACAAACAAACATATTACCTCACAAACAAACATATGACCTCACAAACAAACATTACCTCACAAACAAACATTATCTCACAAACAAACATATTACCTCACAAACAAACATATGACCTCACAAACAAATATATGACCTCACAAACAAACATATTACCTCACAAACAAACATATTACCTCACAAACAAACATTACCTCACAAACAAACATATGAACTCGCAAACAAACATTACCTCACAAACAAACATTTCCTCACAAACAAACATATTACCTCACAAACAAACATATTACCAGTTGATGACGCCTTTCCATCCAAGTGATATACAAAATAGATCAAATATTCAAAATCAAGAAAGAATCAAAGCGCTGATAGCGCTGACGGACTAAGTCGCGTTTAAAGCAAGATGATTGAGGATAAATTTGAAAATGACTCGAGGAAAACAGCTGCTGGTCTTTTAACCACCATTACTACAATTTTATTTCTGTGAACAGAGACTGAACGATGGTCTATTTTTCGAACATCTGGACATTTTACGATTTCTCATGAGGCAACAGTTATGATAATATAAAGCAAAACAAAGCGAGTAAATCCGGACTACATTTCTAGTTCCAAGAAGGTATTAGTCCGCACAGTGAAGGCGGATGTTTAATGAGTAATTGGGGTCAGACTGCTGTTTGTGTATCGATAATGACGATAAAGTACCGTCCCCAAAATGTGTTATGTAAATTCAATGGACTAAGGTGCTGACGCACCCTTAGTCCAAAAAGCACACTTTGTTTTCAATCAATTTTCATAACTTGGTCATTTTACACATAAAATTGTTCATAAATATAATTAACAAATATAACATAGATAGAATTGCTACATTAATTAACTTCGGGGAAGTTCATGGTTCTTCATGGCAACAAAGACAACGGGTTTTCACGTCACGCTACTACTCGTCACTCACCCTATCAAAACAACCATAACGAAGGTGACCCCAGGGACAATTACTCATCCAAGAAGTCCGCCTACAACGCACGTAATCCAAGATTTACCCGTCAAAACATCCATGAGCAGTTGCCCGATTATCCTGCCAACGATACATGCGAACACAGTGGCCGTTATTCCTCCCAATCTACCCCCAGTGATGCACGTGATTCAAGGTCATCAAATACCAATACATCTGAACAGTTGAATTCTTGTCCTGCCAGCGATGAACCGTCTTCCACTAGTCGACAGCATCAGCGCGCTAATAACCATGTGTCTGAACAGTTGAATTCTTGTCCTGCCAGCGATGAACCGTCTTCCACTAGTCGACAGCATCAGCGCGCTAATAACCATGTGTCTGAACAGTTGAATTCTTGTCCTGCCAGCGATGAACCGACTTCCACTAGTCGACAGCATCAGCGCGCTAATAACCATGTGTCTGGACAGTTGAATTCTTGTCCTGCCAGCGATGAACCGTCTTCCACTAGTCGACAGCATCAGCGCGCTAATAACCATGTGTCTGAACAGTTGAATTCTTGTCCTGCCAGCGATGAACCGTCTTCCACTAGTCGACAGCATCAGCGCGCTAATAACCATGTGTCTGAACAGTTGAATTCTTGTCCTGCCAGCGATGAACCGTCTTCCACTAGTCGACAGCATCAGCGCGCTAATAACCATGTGTCTGAACAGTTGAATTCTTGTCCTGCCAGCGATGAACAGTCTTCCACTAGTCGACAGCATCAGCGCGCTAACAACCATGTGTCTGAACAGTTGAATTCTTGCCCTGTCAGCAATGAACCGTCTTCCACTAGGCGACAGCATCAGAGTGCAAGACGTAGACAATCCAAATCGCCGCATCCTTACAGAGGGAGAACACACGCTCCATTTCCTCAACGCACTCCTTTAACCGACTCTTCCAGTATAACAGTTAACATTCAGCGCCCTTGGATGTCCCAGTCGACACAGCCAACGTGCGGAATCTCCGACCAGTCCACAGACGCCTAGGGAAGCGTGGGGAACGCATCTTCTCTGAAAGACAATGATATAAGTATAAGATGTTAATGTTTGAATGTAAATGGACTTAAACGTCGCTTAAATTATCCAGAATTCATTGATTTTATCAACTCATCTCATTTTTTTGGTGTATGCGAAACTCATTTGGATAATACCGATATTGTTGATATCAGCAACTATACGTTTATAGCTAAACACAGGAGCAGTCATTACAAACGCAAATCAGGGGTCTTGGTGCCTATATAAACAACGAGATATCAAATAATGTAAGCTTAATCGACAACAACTCAGAATATATTCTATGGTCATCTATTGACAAGCTGCTTTTGAACTATGATGAAAACATTATTATTGGTATTATCTATGTTCCACAAGACAACTCCCGATTTTTTTCAGCCGAACTATTCGCTCAAATGGAAGATGAAATAAGCTCTAGATGCAATGAAAACAAATACACGTACCTTGCCGGTGATACACACAGACGTATTGGTTTGATGAGTGATTTCGTCCTAGGCGATTCTCATATTGATGCTTTTTCTGACATGGATGATGACATTTTATCACTATTTCACAAGTATAAACTCCTTGATGACCTTTCTATTAACCTAGAACGTTGTTCAAAAGATAGAAAGATCAATTCACATGGTTACAAACTTTTAGATATATGTAAAAATAATAACTTGTTTTTATTGAATGGTAGACTGTCATTAGACAAACATATTGGCCAGTTCACTTTTAGAGATAAATCAGTTATTGATTATGTAATGGCTACCGCTGAGTGTTTCGAAAACATTAAATATTTTTTTATATTGTTGAAACTGATAGTTTGTTCTCATACGGCCATAATGCTCTGTCATGGCAAATCAGTAGTAAGTCTAACGTTAGCCTTAAAACAGACCAAGAAAATACCAACCTGAAAATGTCAAATCAACGACCAGCATGGAATGACTCTCAACATGAAAATTTTGTTAATAATTTTGAATTAGATGAAATCGAAATGCTTTGCTCTCAATTGAACCCATATCCCCAATCACGCGAAACCATAAACTATATAACAAATGAACTGCATCGTATTTTCCAAAAAGCAGCTACTACAACATTCAAACAAGGTGAAAATAAGCATATTTTCAGCCGAAACTCATATTACCCTCTAAATAAGTCCTGGTTTGGTCCGAAATGTCACAAAGCTAGACAGGTTTATCATTGTGCTAAAAATAAGTATAACAAGGACAAAAGTGAATCAAATAAGTCAATCCTGCGAAAATCTAGCAAAGAGTACAAACGAGTGATGAATCATTTTATAAATCAGGAAAGAAAAATGAATGAACAAAAGTTGAGAGCCCTCAACGAAAAAAGTCCAAAAAAGTACTGGAAATTTCTTAATTACATCAAACCAAAGCAAAGCAGTCTTGAAAGCCCATCTTTGGAAGAATTCTTTGAGCACTTTAAGCGGGTAAATGAAAATACTATAGATGATAACAGATTTGACAATGTCCATTCTTATAACCAACAAGGAAATGATTTTTTAAACGGCCATATTACCGAAGATGAAATAAGGAAATGTATCCGTAATTTGAAAAACACAAAGGCTGCCAGTCCATCAGATAAAATAATAAATGAATACATCAAGGCATCAGAAGACATATTAATTCACCTCTATACTAATCTTTTTAATCGAGTGCTTGATCTAGGTATCATTCCAGACACATGGCTAGAAGGTTTTATCATTCCAATATATAAGAATAAAGGTGATCCTAAGGATCCAATTAATTATAGACCGATTACTATTTTAAGCTGTTTATGCAAGCTATTTACCTCCTTACTAAATGATCTATTAACGCTGTACTTGACGCAAAACAAAATTCTCGAAGAAAACCAAGCCGGCTTTAGGAAAGACTACTCATGTATGGATCATATTTTTACACTACACTCACTTTTCGAAATCATGAGGAAAAGAAAAAAAGAAACTATTTACAGCATTTATTGATTTCTCTCAGGATTATGGCATAAACTTCTCTCAAATTCTATAAATGGCAATTTCTTCTCAGTCATATATAACATGAACAAAAATATAAAGTCTCATGTGAAACACGAAGGGTTAATTTCTCAATCGTTCTTTTCTGAAATAGGGGTGAGGCAAGGTAAAAATCTGTCCCCTCTTCTATTTTCTTTATTTCTAAATGACCTACAACTCCACATGACTTCTAACGGTGCTAACGGAGTAGAGCTGTCATCCACAAATGACACTGTTGCATGGCTCAACCTTTTATTATTGCTCTACGCCGATGATACCGTTATCATGTCGGATAATCCCACCAATTTTCAAAATTGCCTAAATATATTTCATCAATACTGTGATAAGTGGCACCTAAAAGTAAATATTAATAAAACGAAGGTAGTTATTTTCGGAGCAAGATCAGTCAACAAATATAGTTTTATTCTTGGGAACCAAACATTGGAAATAGCAGACCACTATCACTATTTAGGAGTAACTTTCTCAAGCACCGGATCTTTCCTCAAAGCGCGAAAACACGTCGCAGAGCAGGCCAATAAGGCGATGCATTTACTTTATATTAAAATTAATAACTCAAACTTACCATTAGATCTTATCTTGAAACTTTTTGATCATACCATCTTACCAATTCTCACATACGGCTCCGAAATATTTGGCATGGAGAATACTAAAATATTAGAAAGCGTTCATAACAACTTCCTAAGAAAAATAACCAAAGCAAAAAAATCTACACCAATGTCCTTTCTTTACGGCGAGCTTGGTAGATATCCTATATCAATTTGTATTAAAAGTCGAATGATTTCTTTTTGGAATCGCCTGATGACTGGCAATAGAGATAAATTATCATTTAAAACTTACAATTTTATGATAAACGCAGTCAATAGTGAATTTAAATGGTCAAAAAAGATAAAAGACATTCTCACCTCAGTTGGAAGACTAGATCTTAGGCAAAATCAGTTTCAATTAAATAATAAAGGTATCCACAAAATAGTTAAACAAACATTAATTGACCAACATTGGCAGAAGTGGCACGGTCAACTAAACGTTTCTAATAAAGGACAGTTTTATCTAAGTTTTAAACAAGATATTAAGTTTGAACCATATCTCATAAGTATGACTAAAACGTATTACTTACCTCTCTTTAGGTTCCGTACCGCAAATCATTCCATGCCGGTTGAAACGGGTCGATATGACGGAACCCCTGTTGATGACCGGAAATGCCCTCTTTGTACATCCGACTGTGTAGGTTCGGAAAATCATTACTTATTTGAATGCAATTTCTTTGAAAGCGATAGACGTAAATATTTAAATGACGTAGTAAGTCGAAATGTTACCAATATCAAATCACTTTTGGCGACATCATATGTTAAAAAGCTAAAAAGACTAAGTCTATTTGTGCGAATTGTTATGCAGTACTTTAATGATAATAAATAAGCATAAAAGCAACGCTACTGTATATGTTATTTAAGCCATTCATTTACTGATGACAATGTCTATGCTTTCACAAGGCTTATGATTTCTTATTATTTAGTACGTCGTGTGTTAGCTTTGAAGACACAATATCAATATGTGTTATTCTTTGACTAACTGTTTATTTAATCCCGTATCCACCAGGATAAACAAGTTTCTCTTTCATGTATTAGCTCACTCACTTACGTTTGTACATCCATCCAATAGTGTTAGTTTCATCTACGTCATCACTCATATGGCCAGCCAATCATTAGGTCGGTTGGTCTGTTGGTTGGCCATTGGACTCACCTGCTAATAATCAAAGCATTCTTCTTTTTATTTCATGTCATGTATTCATATAACTTTCCTTCCTTTTACATGTTAAAATGCTAAATATTCAAATGAACGTTGTACTCTCAAGGCATCTAACGATCTGTATCTTATATATTTCTACAACAAATGTTATCTACGACAAGTACATCTTTTTGAAGCGTTTGTTTGGTGGTCGAATTTGCTCTGTACTTGAGCGATTTTGTTCAATAAACAAATGTCTTCAGTTTCAATCAAAATGATTATCATAGCTTTTTTTTTTCTTATTTCATGTCATGAATTCATATAACTTTTTTCTCCTTTTATATGTTGAAATGCAAACTATTCAATTGCCTTCCCCTATGTACGTTGTACTCAATGGCATCAAACGAATTGTATCTTATATAATTCTACAACAAATGTAATATACGACAAGTACATCTTTTTGAAGCGTTCGTTTGGTGGTCGAATTTGCTCTGTATTGGAGCGATTTCGTTTAATAAACAAATGTCTTCAGTTGTATCCCATTGTTTCTCCTTCTCTTCACTATAATAAAACACAAAAACTATCAGATATAAGACAAAAAATGAAAGCCAAATTAAAAATACTCACCAGACAGCTATCCTCTCACCTGTAGTCCAGAAATTTCATTCATAAAATGGACCGTTTATAAACATAGCACACAATTTCCTTTACTATAGGCACAATTTGCACGCTTTTTCTATGCCTGGCCCGGTCCATTGACTGGACAGGTTTCGATGAGGTATGCAGATCGCTATAGCTGATGAAACCGATACCTTCCCCGTAAATGTTGCATATACCATCCCACCCCCACTTATACCGGGTTATTTCTCGACACTTTATGTGATTTCTTTTCCCTTTTTTCATTCATTTATAGCTTCGTGATGTATTGTAATGTACCCTTATTGTATATATGTTATACTTGGGTTAAATAAAGTTCTGTTCTGGAAACGACTCATCTGGGAAACGAACATCACCCCTAACACCGCTCTCTCCGCTACCCCCACCAACCAATCCTGGTGCTGGATCCGCCCCTGAATGTTCACCGCTTTAAAATTTTCTGAATATTCAGGGAGTGGCCTCCCTTGAATCCTCTCTCTATAGGACCAAAATAGATGGTGAATCAGACTGAGTGATCGGCGATCGGGAGATGATACTCTCGTGATGTGAGTTTTTGGATTATACACTCTCTTTTGCACCTAGATTTCATCCTCTAGGTATGTATAATACATATTTAGAAAGCTTGGCACAATTAGCAATGTGTCCCGTCATTGTTTATTACCGAATGTCGCGCACAATGTACATTGCGTGATCATTGTTAAAAGACGTTATATATAGTGACCGAGTCGGCTGTCAAATGGACAGCTGATTAATGCCGACGATAATCTCTCGAGCAGATGACTTATTGAAACAGATATTGGACATTGATCAGTTGGGAAAGTATCAATAATTTTAGAAGCGGAAAGTTTTGATTCTACATTAGGTAATTTGTTATAACATTTTTACTCTCTTATTTATTGGTCATTTAGATCTATTTTATTCTTTTCCTTTGCCCATTGTTTTTCAACATGTAGACTTTTCATCATCAATTAGTTATTTTCTTTTTTTTGTCATCATCATTTTTAGCCCAACTTTTCGAAGAATAAAGGGAGCTATACTACTCACCTGTGCATCAACATCGCTGTCGGCGTCACACCTTGGTTAAGTTTTCATGTGCAAGTTTGTATCTCAGTAACTACTGTATGGAATGGATTGATACTTCACACATGTGTTCAGGGTCATACTTTAATGCCTCTGACCAAGTTTCATATCTCTAATTATGTTGGGAAAAAATCAACAACAACATGTGATAAGTCAAAACATTGTATTATTTCTAATCTATATCTCTAATTTAGAATTCATGCAAATTATGCAGCTTTTTGTACTTAAAAACCTTGGTTCAGTTTTTACATGCAAGTTTGTATCTTATGAACTATTTTTGGTATGGGTTGATACTTCACACATGTGTTCAGGGTAATAATCTAAGGTCCCAGGCCAAGTTTCAAATCTTTTGTATAGAATTCAAGCAAATTATGCGGCCTTTTGTACTCAGAAAAATCTTGGTTAAGTTTTTATGTGCAAGTTTGTATATCTCATGAACCACTGAATGGAATTGTTTGATACTTCACAAATGTGTTCAATGTAATAATTCACAGTCCCTGACCAAGTTTCATATCTCTAGCAAATTATGCAGCTTTCTGTTTGTACAGACTGTGTGATTTAGCATGTTTTCTATGAGTTAATTACTCTATACAGTTAAAGATTTATCACACCCTCAAGGCATTGGTATGAAGTATCCAGGCTCTGTGCAAATTACCAATATCAAAGCTGAATTTGTACTGTTCACTTTTCACAAAGGTTGAAAAAGGTTTATATGAACGTCCATTGCATACTTCAATAGTATACTCCCTCTTATTTCAATATTGAGAAAAGCAATATTGCAATATAACAGGTTAATGAGCTAGTCTCTCTGAGATGCCTCCGATGATGTGTCACATTGCAATATTGTCATTTTGTTAAAGATAATATACATGTATTTCAGTTTGGATAATGTCAATATCGTTCTCATGTCTTGCTTAACCCTTTCCCAATCGCCAAATTGAAAGAGTTTGCAGATGACATTTCAAAATGTGATGAAATTGGATAATAATCTTCTCATAGGGCAGAAAACATTGTGGGAAAAGGAAAATTTGCTTGTTACGAGCAATTTCTCCTTTTCCCACAATGTTTTCTAAAGTCGTCTGCAACAAAGTGGTCAAATGGTGTTATTGTTTGGTAATGGGTTATTTAAAATGCTTCCCAGTCTTTGACCAAAGCAGAGAACATTAAGTTGACCATCTCAGATGATTTTCGGACTTTAGTCATCTGGATTCCTTTTTCTGTTCGTTTCTCTTTTAATTATCTGTGAAAAGGTTTTACATGGAATAATGCCAGAATTATTCTTTCTCCTAACCGCACATCATCTTGGCTTTCATGGTAAGATGTTCGTAATTGACCAAGTGTCGACAAGCATTAAGTAAAATGTCTATCGAAAAAAATGTTCTGGTCCTTTAGATATTGAATACATAATGTAATACCATCAAACTAATCAAGAATCTAAAGAAATATTGAGGCAAAGAAATATTGGTGCAAATGTCTACTCTTAACATTAAGGCGAGGGGGCAAATGTCTGCCCTATACCAAATGTCTGGGAATTGTCCAAATTCCAAAGCAACTGCTGTCTGCATTTATAGAATATTATAATTGGTTGAGAAGCAATAAAACATTTAGTCATTATGGAAAAAAATTTATTTGCTTATAAATACTAGGAAAGTTTTCCTATTGTTAGAATGGTTCCTATTATCGTTGTCTGCTGTGAACAATTTTGAAGCTTCTTCAGCGTATTAGCAATGCAGTCCTTGTTCCTAGCATGGAATATAATAGTTAATTGATAAACACAGTTGTTTTTTGGCATGGAAGAAAGAATAGATGTTTCCAAAACTCAAGTAGAATTGATAACACTATATTATATTAACTTCCAAGTTCCAACCATTATCCTGTTCTAAGCAAACATTATTATGACTTATCAAATTAATCCAGGAAGTGCATTTATAGACCACCTAATCTATACACAAATATTGTATATGTGGCAAAAAAGGGATTGTTATCGGTACCCATTGTGATTATTATCAGAAGAAAGCCTTTCAGCAGAATGTTATAAATGTTCTGTGCTATAGAAGAGATTTGATGTAATCTGTTTAAGGGAATAGGTCAAAATTACAAGATCATGAGGCAGCATACCAGATACTGTTAGACACCAATCTGAAGCACAGGATATGGACATGATTACAAGCAATACCCTCATCACCCTTCACATCATGTGCTTGTGGGGCTGGTCCTAATTAACCCCAATCTGAACACATCGGGTTTATCCAATAGAAAACACCTCTGAAATAATAGGGATGACGCCATATTGCTTCCCGCGAGAATGACATCACTTTCTTTCGTTTCTAAAAATAGATCTTGAATGTAAAATCCAAAAAGTCGTTAAATTTAATTGAGGAAACAAGTATACATGTCACAACAACAAGTTCGCCATTTGGTATGAGTTACTGATCAAAAGTGATTAAAAAGGATGTCCAACACTTCCATACACATTGAACTACTTAACATGCACGCTTAGAAAAGGTGTTCATTGGCGGATGCCGATTTACCCGAAAAATTGTAACCCTACACTTATATCCGAGGTGTATTTCACAGCTCACGGAAATACCCGAGTAGTTCCGATTGAATTAACCCATCAAACAAACAATAACGACAATTGATCAGTTGTTGCAGACGACTCTGGAAAACATTGTGAGAAAAGGAGAAATTGCTCTGAACAAGCAATTTCTCCTTTTCCCACAATTTTTTTCTGCTATATCAGAAGATTATTTTCCAATTTCATCACACTTTGATCACAGGGGTATAGATCATAATACCTTTATTAACACTATATATACACAAGGGAAACAACTTCAAAGAGAAACCAGTTCTGACGTTCTGCGCTTATCAGTCCGTAATTTTTTATACGATCGCTAGTCTATCAATTCTCTATATGTCCCGCATAGCCAAGTAATTTCTGCATCAAACAATACCTCTCTCAAAAAGATCGGTCCAGTCAACCAGGAGTAATCTGCGACGACACGCGATATTTTTTTCAAATTTGGCTCATTGGGAATAGATCGTTGAGAACAGAACCAACCAATGTTTCGGCACTAAATCACCTCAATAAACTTACTTGTTTAAAATTACATAAAGATGGAAACCAGCCTAACTAACCTTCAACCTTTCACATTAAGCCAATCAGAGAGCTTGAAAGATATTGTACCATAACAAGATGGAGTAGAGACTAGAGAGATGGGAGAATGCACAGGGGTCCGAAGTTAAGGCGAGTTAAGGTATAACGGCTATGTATAAATGCTCCATTTATACATAGCCGTAAGACTATCATAACTTCGAACCCCTGTGGGAGGATGGTGGAATATAATTCTAAATACATGTTGTGTATTGTGTACAGGTTAGAATTTTTAGTTTGGATCCTTACCAATAGTTGTTTTTTAGGTGCCGGTAAAGTGTCATTACTGAAATAACGTTCATTGAGGTGATTTAGTGCCGAAACGTCGGCTGGTTCTGTTCTCAACGATCTATTCCCAATGACCCAAATTCGAAAAAAAAATCGCGTGTCATCGCAGATTTCTCTGGTTTGGACCGATCTTGTTGAGAGAGGTATTGTTGGGCGCAGAAATCACTTGGCTATGCGGGACATACAGAGAATTGACAGACTAGCGATCGTAAAAAAAATTACGGACTGATAAGCACGGAACGTCAGAACTGGTTTCTCTTTGAAGTTGTTTCCATTGTGTATATATAGTGTTAATACAGGTATTATGATCTATACCCCTATGACTATGATATGTCGTCTGCAAACTCTTTCAATTTGGGACTGTAGAACATTTGGCGTTTGGTAAGGGGCTAAAAGCGACAGTGTATGGATATATGCTATAATTTTGACAAGCCAATCATAATGAAAATTCACAAAATAGGATATGTCTAATAAATACATTACATACAACAGATTTTTTTAAAAGCTCTCTCATCTTGACAAGTGGTAGGTAAGCTTGCGATCAAAGTATTTCCTGACTTACTTGACAAAGTATTGGGTTACACAATTGTACTTTGACCAGACCAAAGATCATAATACTATTCATACAAGCTAGCCAGTAATGAGTATGTTTAGCTTTATTGCCTCCATTTTCATGAAGATTTTCATCTAGGTCGACACAAAAATATCAATCAATTAGATTTACAAATAGGTATACATAAATATTAAACACATACATTTATATAGTTATATACATGGTTACTAATCACATACAATGTGAAAGGAAAAAGTTAAGAGCAATGAAGATTATAGAAAGGAAGTTTATACTATTAACTGATAGATGATTATAACTATGGACAGCTATCATTTTCTACTGTGTATGTGGATATCATGAGCGCTTCATTTAGTTAGGCATAGCAGGGGTAGAAATTAACTCACAGGGACAGGTGGTCCATAGGACCTGCCACTTCCAAGGACAACAGGTCCTACAAGACTTCAGCAGGTCCTGAGGGGGGTGAACTAAAATTTCGCAAAATCATCAACAAAAGATAGCATAAGAATTACATTGTCAGAAATACTTTTTTATTTACATTAGAATTAAACTCAGAACCAATCAATTCATTAAACTTAAAAGGAAATTTAACCAATGAGGGCATAGATCACACGGTCACACGGACAGGCAAGCTGCAGTGTTTTGCTGGTCCGCCCCAAAAACTGATGGTCTCCGACAGGCGGACGCGTGTTAATTTCTACCCCTGCATAGATATCAGGCGTATAAATCTTAAAGAAATTGTGCACATGTCATCATAAGTGAAGGGTACTTTTCTAGGTCTAAGATGCAAAGTCGAGATATAATCTTGCAATGGATAATAACTTCCAATAGTAAATGATCTAGTTGGTTAGACATTGGGACTAATGTTGGGTCAATATACCAATATTAACCAACAGTAGAATACACAAATTATATCTAAGTTTGGCATGTTCTAAGTGAAGTATTTTTTGTGAAAAGTGCTGAATTTCTTTTTATTGCTGAAGGTGCGTATTCACAGAAGAGAAAATTTGAAAATCAAAGTAAAATGTTTTTGAAACAATTCTGTTTTTTGGATTGTTTTTTGATGAACAAAAAGTAGCCATTTAAAGCATAATGATTCAGAAAACAAAATAAAATGCACACTTATTCACTGTAAACACATTTGAAAGAATAATAAACAATCAATTTCTGCATCCAATGACTATTATTCAGTGCATACCATATAACAGCTCAGCAGTCGTAACCAAGGTGAGAAAAACATGCAGCTAGACCAAGACTCAAACCCGGGATCTCCGCAAACCGTGCAAACACTCTACTGAATGAGCTATTGGGCAGCTTACAAATTTAACTCTACCTTCTCTATCGAGATCCCTACCACATACTCCCCCATACAATTGAAATTCGCCCTCGAATTTCCTGGGAACAGCCTTCGTTGGGTGCCAATGTAACCAAGGTGAGAAAAACATGCAGCCGGACTGGGACTCAGACCCAGTACCTCTGCAAGCCATGCAAACGCCCTATGAACTGAGTTACTAGGCTTTTAAGTCTCAGTAACCTTCTCAAATGAGACCCCTACAAGAAATTCATTTTTATTTTCCAAAATTCTTCACATTTGGAACAAGCACCTCTAAATACATTGCAACTCATTTTCAAAGTTTTTGAAGATATATACATATATACAATTTCTCTTAGGCACTCTCAAGTCTATGGTTCTAGGGTTGTATTTATTTATCTTACCTTGCTTATGATTACCATTGTAAATTGATTTATTTCTTGAGTTTGAACTCTTACATTATTCAGCATTATGGACATGATGGAGGATAAACAATGCAATGATAGAGTAATTGGTCAGAAGATCAATAACTCATGGACCATTGTTCCTGCATTGTGCTTGCACAATAGAAATCATGTAACTCATCTCCCTTGTTATTGGAATTTGTGACTGGCTTAAACTAAAATCAATAACAGACGGCAAGAAATGACATTGAAACACATTCTTGTAATGATATTTGGTAGAAACTATTGTGACAAAATGTTGGATTTCTCCAGAGAAATGGCATTAAAAAACATTGTTGTTATGATATATGGTAGAAACTACTGTGACAAAATGTTGGATTTCTCCAGAGAAATGGCATTAAAAAACATTGTTGTTATGACATTAAGTAGAAACCACTTTGACACAAGGGTTAGTTTTTCCTCAGGAGAAATTCATTTTTTTGTCACAGTGGTTTCTTTAAAAAAAATCCAAGCTATGAGTACAAGTAATGTATTATAGTGTAAAGGGTTAATTGATTTTTCAGCAAATGTCTGGAGGGATATTCATATCTTTCCACCACAATTCAGCTTAATTTACACTTATCTGCTAACCAATTTTTACAAATGTGTCGATTATACCCAATTCTGTCCAATAGGATCTTTTAACCTGTCCAGTTTGAAAGTAAAGAGAGACCTATCAGTGCGTAGCTAGGGATATGCATGTATGCATGTGCCTAACATCAATTTCTCAAGCGAAAAAAAAAAAGTTGTCATGCATTGCCCTAAATATCAAATTATACGCCGAATCTCACCATTTTCTTTTCTACTTAAATGAATTCTAAACCCCTCTTGCACCCTCCTCTGTCAGTGCGAAACATTGATTTGACTTTCCCCCCATCGGTGCGTAACATTGGTTTGAGGCTTGTTATGCCCCTGCCTTTACTTGATTGACAACTATGTTCATATTGAAAAGCAACCTGTGGCTTGATAGGATTATTATTCATTACTGGTAAGGATAGCAATGAGTATCTGGATAACCTAGTACTTAATAGATAGAACAAGTATTGCTTTATTAAATTTAGCATACTCACAAAAGAAATGCCGAAGTTGGTCTTACTCTTAACCCTTTAAATGCTGGGTAATTTTCTAAAAAATAGATTTTTGTGTCATCTGCTTTCTAAAACCTTCAATAGCTGCTTAATTTTGATGAGAAAAGATACTCAGATTGGCCAGTTGCCAATTTACTTGGCGACATGCCTGGATTCAACCTGTTTGCACAAGCATGAAGTCCGCTCCAGAACTTTAAGGGTTAAAAAGTCTGGAAAATAGATACCTCAAATACAACAGGAATTTGGCCATTAATCATTAATCATCATTATCATCGGACATCTTTATGCTTTATTATTCTGGTCATGAACACATGGCAGTGTGGATTCATTTAGACAATTAATGTGTTCCTTCAAATCTCACACTAACTCTCGCTAAAATGTGAGTGCAAAAATGCCGATTTCTTTTGAAAACATTACTTTTGTTTGGTTTCTTATCCAACATCGAAAGAGCTTATTAAAAAAAGAAGACTGATATTGAGTAAAGCAAAAAATAAACCTCCGAGCGTTTTGGCTTTGGGTGATGTAACTCGCGTGCTGGTGACGTTCATGTGAACGCACACGCGATTTCGCGCTTCATTGAGTGGCAAATGAGTCAACCTGACACTTTTTTAGTTGAAAGCGAGCGTCTGTTTATCTTTTTCGATCACATCGAAAATGGCAGACTCGAAAAATAACAAAATGGCCGCGCCCTGGAGTGGGACATTCTGCTCAGGTTGACAATAAAACAAGTGACAGCTGATATTAGTGTACAATCTGAGAACAACACTAATTCCAGTTTGTGCCATTATTGCTTATTTGTGGAATAAGATGAAAGGAATATGAGACAGATCTGCATGTTTGAATGGGTTGATTTATTTACTGTATTGTCAGTTTAATGCACATATTAATTAATTTATAGTTTATGATTTAGATTTTATGTTGCCGACAGATAGAAGAACCACTGATCATTAATAAATAACCCACTGTTCATAGATTATCAGCATGATGATTGTGCAATGTTCATATAAAAGTGTTACACTTCTTACTTACATTAATCCATCACAGTGGCCCAGTGGTTAAGGCGTCTGCCCCCGGGGGCTTTGGTGCAGAGAATGTTTCTTGTGGGACTTGTTCTGAATCGGCTGGTTTCAGAAGATTATTTTTCAATTTCATCACATTTTGAGGTGTTGTCTGCAAACCCTTTCAATTTGAGACAATCTAAAATTTGGCGTTTGGTAAAGGGTTAAGCTGCATTTGATAACATTTCGGTTGGCATGTGTTCATAAGTGCACCTATTCATCCGCCTGATAGCCTCTTCACTATCTGCTTTCTAAGCGGATGTTTTTCTTAACAAAGATTACTAGTTATGACAGACAAAATCAGCATGCCATTAAGAATTCAATTAATGTGGGAAAGCATATTTGGCAAATCTTGTCTAAATCTTAAGAGACCTTCATTCCAAGTCACACACTATTGCCCGCACTTATTAGCAATTTGTCCTTTTATCACCTTGGTTTCTTAAGCATGACTGCAGGGTCATTTTACCCATAGTGCTAGAAACAACTTCATGCTTATGCAAACAGGTTTGATCCAGGCCAGCCGCCAAATGAATTGAAGGCTGGCTTGTGATCTTACCTGTTTGCTACTCTGAGTATCTTTCCTCATCAAAATTAAGCAGATATTTAAGGTTTTGGAAAGCAGACGACACATAAATTTATTTTTAATTAATTACCCAGCGTTCTAAGGGTTAAAGAAGTAAAGTAGATATTAAGGTTTAATGATCTACATGAAAAACAAACAACAATTTTATGTAAAACTGCTGTTTTATAGTTTATTTATCAGACTTTGACATGTTTCTCCAATGTTAATTGCCTGGAGAATTATTCAAAATATTTCATCCTTAACCTTACTATAATCCATCACCAAACAATAACAACATTTGACCAGTTTGATGCAGATGACTCAGGAAAACATTGTAACAAGCAATTTCTCCTTTTCCCACAACATTTACTGCCCTATCAGAAGATTATTTTTCAATTTTCATCACATTTTGAAATGTCGTCTGCAAACTCTTTCAATTTGGGACAATAGAAAAATTGACGTTTGGTAAAGGGTTAAAGTTATGATACCAGCCAAAACTGAAATCTGAAGGAGTTTTTTGTTGTTATTGAACACAAATTTTGATCATTTTTCAGTTACAATGTTATGATTACAGTGACTGACAAAAATTACTCATTCTTCTCTATCTAAAGCTCACATTGTACAAACAATTTGTTATTCTTGAAACAAGAAAATAAATGTCTTGTAACTAAATTTCATCCTTTTTTCATTACCTGAGTTCTGAAATGATATGTTCGTTTGTTGATTAAACATTATTATTATTTCAATTCTGTTAATGGAAACAATTTGTATGCATCTAAATATTGTATAGGATTATTGTATCAATTTTAATGGTGAAACTCACTGCATTAAGGTTATACAATTTTAAACTTGAACCTATTCCTCCATCAAGATTTGTAAACAAGCCAAATTGATAACGACTATCTCCAGAATTTCTTAAATGACTGTTATTTTCAAATTGAGTTTGAATTTTTCTCTCAAAAGCAGAATTGCATGTAACGGGTAAATTCAGATTTTGTTACATTGAAGTTTTCAACTCCCAGCTGGAGATGGGTTGGAATAGGTTTGATTTACATTTATGATAGTGCTATGAGGTAAGTGAGCAGGTAGTCTTCTATTTCTAACTTAGGGCAAAATTGCAATAAAGAATTTATGATTTTATGCAGATTGATTACTTTTATTGGGTTTGTTGATTTAGTGACCTTGTTTAACCCTTAAACGATATTCTGATTTTAGTGAAAATATTCTAAGCATCCCCAGATGATGACTTCAATGCAATAATAATATCGTTTTATTAAAGATAGTTGGTACAACCTTTTTATGACAGAAGCATGTTTTTTCTTTGTAAATCAAGCTCTGTCAAATTGCTTGCCTTAACTTTCTGCAGTCGCATTAAAACAAGCATATTAGATAAGGGCCTTGTTAACCCATTACCAAAGAAAAACAACTTTTATCCACTTTGTTGCGGATCAATCTGGAAAACATTGTGGGAAAAGGAGAAATTGCTCATAACAAGCAATTTTTCCTTTTCCCACCATGTTTTCTGCCCTATCAGAAGATTATTTTTCAATTTCACCACATTTTGAAATGTAGTCTGCAAACTTTTCAATTTGAGACAGTTGAAAAATTTCCGTTTGGTAAAGGGTTAAACTAGCCAATTAAACTTACTTTGTGTCCATGTTGATTGACAGCCTTGATATGAGTTCAATAAACTGTCAGTTGCAGTTGGTAGACATATATTCTTCTTAATATGTCAATTTACTTTACTGTTCAAATTTCTAGGAAAATTTAGAGATTATGGGGAAATATTTGTTGAAGGAGTTATTGATTATCTTCATCATTGTTTGGAATACAATTGGGAAAGGAAGTGATAGCTTGTAGTAATTGACTAATCTAGCTAATTTCCTCATGTGCATTTTGGCAGATACCGATCGGGAAGTATGCAATACATCATTTTCTTTTTTATTTTGGACGGAAGCTATTGTGACAAAAAAGACAACCATGTTCTTCTTTTATAAGAGTTTCTTTCCTCATTCCGCCATTAAGTCGTTATGAATGGAGAGATAAAGCAAATAATTAAGAAATAGCCTTTAGAAAATATGTTTTCTTTCAATAGTTTGGGTAGAAATAAATACCATTGTGGCAAATGGGTAAACCACTCATTAAAGTCAAAAAGGTGCTTTTCACAGATGTGAAAGAATTTGGGACTTAAGAACTAATTTCTTTGAAACTGCAAAACAGCTGTACTATTATATGATATGCACTGAAGTATAGTAATTGGAAGCAAAATTAGATCGTTTTAATTCTTTAAATTGTGTATACAGTAAATTAACATGATTGTATTTTAATCCAAAAGTGAAACATCACTTTTGAGATCTACTGCATTTAAACTGTACATACTTAGATAAATTGACACTTCCTGAATTACTTATGCTGTCAATGACTACTTTTAATTGTATATTATAAAACAATACAAAAACTGCTGCATTGCATTGTTTCAACTATATTTTATTTTGACTTTCAAATTGTCTCTTCTGTGAACATGCACCTTTTAGAGTAGAGCTGGGACGGGTAACAATTTACTACCCTGGTGTCGGAGGCAATATTACCCGCAGATAATAGAGTACCCGAACCTGATATTATTCTCTCTTAGATTCAAATCTGATATGCCAAAGAACCCATCGTATTTTCAAACTTTAGAGATATGTTGCAGTTATCTAAACTCTTCACATTGGTCTTTGTTGTGGGACATTTGATATAATGTCCATGGGCATTGATGCAAATGAATGGGTTTGTTTATGATAACACAAGATCAGATCATTGTCACTCATTGACAAGTGGATAAAAAATTACTAAATCTTACCCAAATATAATGTGTAAAAATCTGTCACAAGTACTATATGGTCTCAAATGCTGCTCACCAGCCATCCAAACCAAGGTTTTGGGAAACCTCCATAAAGTGCCTACATCAATATTACATATCGAAAATCTGAGATTGACAATCGCGATTTACAACGTTACCATTTGTGTAAGCACCTATACCACACAGAATTGAGAGTAATAGTACTAGGCCCTTTCCACTTACTGCAATGATCGGAACAGAAAATGTTGATAGTTTGGTAGCCTTTAATTTGGAGAATATATAGAGTGCGCGTTCCATATTTGTAAACATGTTGAGACATTGTTCCTGGGATAATTGATTGCTAGTTTGGGATTTAGAAACGCCGGATTCACTCATGAATAAGTATTTATTCACACATTTCATGTGAATTTATAACCCAGGTAAAAGTACTAGTGGGTAACAGGCAGTGATTTGCTACCCAGGTAGTGGCATGTACCCGGCCCGTACCCAGGTACTCGAGTACCCGTCCCAGCACTATATTAGAGAATATGTACTATTTCACACAATGGTTGCTTAAGTCTTATACAGTGGGTTCATTAGAACAAGGTTATATCAATGGAGCACTTGGTCAATTCTTCAGGTGAAGGCTTTATAAAATGTGTATGTATATAATGAGAACCATAAATGTTTTTTATACTTTTTGATTGTCAGCTGATTTTGCTTGGAGACTAAAATGGTTACAAAATGAATAGGGGAACGGTATAACCCATTACCAAACAATAACGACATTTGCCCAGTTTGTTGCAGACGACTCTGGAAAACATTGTGGGAAAAAGGCGAAATTGCTCTTAATGAGCAATTTCTCCTTTTCCCACAAAGTTTTCTGCCCTATCAGAAGATTATTTTTCAATTTCATCACAATTTTTAAATGCCGTCTGCAAACTTTCAATTGAAATTTGTCGTTTGGTAAAGAGTAAATGAGAATTATAGTATGTTTTTTTCTTTTCAATTTCAGATGTTTTACAGCACACCCTAAGTGTACAGTCCTAATTGAGCACCCGATAATTGGACACGGCTTTAACAATGGATCCCCTATCTTTGTTTGTGGGAGTCATCATTATCATCTTGCTGGTTCGTATGCTGCATTTGACAACCACTGCTGAGGAACCCAAGCTCTTTCTGAAAACCCCAATCTCACCATTCATAGTGAATCTGCTGGAGCTGTGCCCAATCTTAACCAGCGCGTAAGTCTCTGTTAAACCCTTAGAATGCTGGGTTATTTCTAAAATAGATTTACTGTGCGGTCTTCTTTCCAAAACCTAAACTATCGGCTTAATTTTGTTGAGAAAAGGTACCCAGAGTAGCAAATAGTTAGATCACAGGCCAGCCGCCAATTTACTCTTACTTGCTGATTTCTTTCCTAAATCCTACATTGTGGATACTCATTAATACTTGTCTGATCAAGAACAATCCGAATGAGCCCCCACAAAATAGGATTAACCGCTTTATCGTTTTTGTCATTAAATGCAATAACCTCTAAAAAGTTCATTATCTGGTGCTCACGGGAGAGTATGAAAACCACTGCATTGCAGGGAGTAGCTAAACCAAAACAAATTTCAAAACAAATTAAAGTACATGAATGTTTGTAACTATTTCCAGTTATTACCCCACCTCCCTATGGGGTAAGAGTGGCCACTTTCAAACAGTCGTTCATGCCAAGATGGGCCGCACCAAACCGAAGCGTCCCACCTCACAAAGGTTCCATGTCCCCATGCCTGATGGGGCAACAATGAGTTATGATGTGTTCAACCCCAAGGAAGACGGAACGAAAGGTACAGTAGAGGCATCAGGCAGATATTTGTACTTTGTTTAACCCTTTACCAAACGCCAGATTATCGACTGTTCCAAATTGAAAGAGTTAGCAGACGACATTTCAAAATGTGATGCAATTGAAAAATGATCTTCTGATAGGGAAGAAAACGTATTGGGAAAAGGAGTAATTGCTCATAGAGAGCAATTTCTCCTATTCCAACAATGTTTTCCAGAGTCCTCTGCAACAAACTTGTCAAATGTTGTTATTGTTAGGTATTGGGTTACTTTCTACAATTTTAAGTTTTATTGCAATACTAGGGTCCTTTTTATCTAGAACTGACTTTTTCAGTCGCAATGTTTTTCTCATCACACATTTAGGCTTTTCTTAATGAACTCTTCTTTGTTCTCTTCTGTTAGGAGGAAAACATTGTTGAAAGCTCATTCAGCCCTTATGTTTGCTCTGATTTGAGAGCAATTTTCCTTTTTCACATTGGTTTCTACCTGATATTCTAATTTTTGTATTTCTTTTATACTATTTCTATTTCTTTCGTTCTTTATTTTGTCACCTTCACTTGCTTTCAATTTCGATCAATCACAAATTCTTTTTAATGAGGGAATACATTAATCCATCTCACCCAATGTTTTATTTTCACCGTTTCAGCCAAGTTTACTCTGGCCATCTGTCCAGGTATTGCCAATTCGAGCGAGTGTATCTATATCAGTTACTTCTCCGCTTATGCACAGAGTCATGGCTACAGAGTGGCAGTACTCAATCACCTCGGATCGCTGAAGGGAGAAAAATTGACCTCTCCAAGAATATTCACCTATGGTAAGGGCATCAGGAAACATGACTGTTGTTAATGTCCCATACCAACATATGGGAATTTAGGAATGATCCAATTCAAGAGTGATAGAGGGAACAAAATATAGCATTAACAAAATAACCTGCTTAACGATATTTGGTAGAAAGTTTCTTCTATGTATAATTGTGATAAAGGATAAATAACTCGATTGAAGCAACTTATCCATTTGTGACATTGGTGTCTACAGTATTCTTCAGCAGATGCCTCAAACTGAGGTATTATGGAGTAAATGATGGAAAGCTTTTTAATATATAAGATTTCAGTTTGATCAATTGAGTCTGCAAATCTTGGATTGTTTGAGTAGAATATTGACCAATTACAAGCAAGTGTCACTGAGTTTCAGTCTAATTGAGTTTGTTCAAAGTATCATAACCTTTGCACCTAGCCTTTCGGACCAATTTTTTAGCTTTGACTTGTTGTACAATAGGACAAGTCTCCCACTTATTTTTCAAATAATTTAATGAGCTCCTTTCATCTTTTTTATGGCAATGCTGCAGGCAGTTTGCTTGCAATTAACCAATGTTATAAATTATTTCCAATCCAATTAAAACTGTTCAATTTGTGATTATTTTCTAATGGGTTACTTTTTTTGTAAACCCTGAACTTAAATAAAGTAACCATCAGAAACTTACATTAGCCCATTTCCTCATATGGGAAAATTGTGACTGGTCCAAATTACAAATACATGAAATAATATGGTTTTCTACAATATTGGAAAGAAACAGGGACCATTGTGACCAAGGCGATTGAATAGTTTGATCATTATGAGCAATTTATCATTTCATCACAGGCTGTTGAATATTGGGAATTCTCAACGATACCTTATTATCTGGGCATTGCAAAATAGCTTTAATAGTGTTTGCCATACAATGCAGTGATATGATATTACCATGGATGGCAAAACCAATTATCTGTATTGTCCACTTTGTCCAAAAGAATTAATGGACAAATGAATCTTCATTGAAGTACTATAATTATAATAATTATACGAACAAATACCGGTACAGAAAAGATTTGGCATTACGGACAAGTTAATAAAAAAAAAACCCACCCGTTTGATAAACATGTATAATAACATTACTTCAATTATGAAATGACCAGGCTGAAAACGGCCAAAAGATGCATAGTTGGTACCCACATAGTAAGGTTCGGAAAGGAATAGGTAAGTGAGGGAAGAAAACATGTCTGATATCTGAACCTACGAAATAAATTTTGTAGTTAGTTCTATGTTGTTATCTCAATAAGCCATTGTTTTTCTATTATAGGAGGTACAGCTGAGTACAAATGTATGATAGAGAAACTGCTTCAGCAATATCCAGACACAAAAATCCTCGCCATTGGATTCAGTATGGGGGGAAATATAGTCACCAAGTTTCTCGGCGAGAATCGTGACAATCAAAGCAAAGTTTTGTGTGGAGCCTCCATTTGTCAGGGTTATGAGGCCAGCAGGTTAGTTGTAGATAGATGTTTATCAGTTTTGTAGGATCGAACCTCAATTAGTCTGTCAATAGTGAGTTTAACTTGAAATACCCTGGTTCTGAGCTCGAGACCCAGGCTTGGTAAACGTTCTTTATGCCGTTCAATTAGGTTATTGCATCATGATTGTATTTTCTTTCACCATAGATCAATAAAAACACGATATAAGGAAGAATTTGAAAAGAAATTGTACCTAACATGTAACGAAATGTCAGAAGCATTTGGAGGCAAACTGACTACCATGATAAAGAGGATCCTCTGATGAAAACACTATTAACCCTTTACGGTATATAGCGCTGTTCGCCGCCTTATCGATCACCGCATAAAACGCGTTTCGCCGTTATACCTATTACCCTATAAAACCCATTTTGACGTTCTATTGATCACCGCATAGAACGCTTTTTGACAGCTGAAAAAATGATTCAACTTTCACCCTTAATTACACACATAAACACACGCGTCACTTTCTCCAAATTTCATTTTCCTCTTAAATAAATATGTTTTCTTTCATTTCCGATGATAAAACCATAGGGTCAAAGTTTAAACTTTTGCTCTAGACAGAATCTTTTGATAATGGTCCCACGACATCCTTCTGAAGAAGACGCTATCAAATTGAGATGAAGGGAATTCAAATTACCAACCCAATTAATATGAGAGGCCTTCAATATCCGGTCATAAAAGATCAAAACAATGCCGATTTGTAAAGACTCGATAATGATTTCATGCAATTCTTTAGATAATTAACACATTTCTAAAAAACACTATCCAATTAAAATGAGAGCGTGCATACGACACGCGACCCGTAAAGGATGTTTATGACATGGAGCTGTTGTTTAAAGTTGAAAGGCAAATGAAAATAAAGCTGTCGAAAAACGGACGTTATAAAGACGGCTACTTAAAGTATTATGTCAATTTTGGTGCTTTCAATCGCAGGTCAGACATCAATGAAGATTCAGAGCAGTCATTTGATCGGTCTTTTGAGCATGAAGATGATAAAATGCTGATAAATCTTACCAATTCGCGGACAAACAAATTAGATTTTTTCTCAGACTTTGACTACAACGAGCTTTTGGTAGATTCATCACTCATGATCACATATTTTACGGAAATATAAGCATGTTTCGTTGCCATAATGAATAGATTTTTACAGTTTTACATGTATTAGAGGACCAGGTTGGACTACTTTATGAAGCAATATTGCGTTGAAAAACATTTGGAAACGGTTTAAATGGAAAGAGAACGATTCAGTTTTGTTGAGAAATATACAAAGACAAAGCATGAATCTCCGTCATGAATGGCATTTTTCGTCAACAAAATTCCCTGCAATTGATGACAAAATAGAAAAACAAATAAGGGATCTTTCAGGGGAACACATACGTCATTTTATTCCTTTTGAGTTTGTATAATTCACACCGAAATATACAGTTTCATAGTTTGTCTAATTTTCTACACCTTAATCTTAATATGTATGTATCACTAAAAAAAGAAAAAAACATCAACTTAAAGGAAATTTTGTTCTCATCGTCCTTTATTCTCTGTAAAAATCTATTGGATTAACGAAAATTGCATTACTTTTGGTTTGATTATCAGTACCCCAATCAGTGACTATTATCGGAGATAATCCTGTGCAAATAGGTACCTAGGGTGACTGATTATGTATGCGTTAATGGTTTCCGATAGTCGGATGGTTTATACCTATGGTGTCACTGATTAGCCTTATCTCTATACCTTAAAGGGTTAACCCTTTACCAAATGCCAATTTTTCGACTGTCCCAAATTAAAGGGTTTGCAGATGTCATTTCAAAATTGGAAAGTTATCTTTTGATAGAGAAGAAAACATTGTGGGAAAACAGGAAATTGCTCGTAAAGAGCAATCTCTCCTTTTCCCACAATGTTTTCCAGAGTCATCTGCAACAAACTGGTCAAATACCGTTATTGTTTGGTAAAGGATTGAGCAAAATTGCAAACAAAGCCATATCAACTGTCTTACATTGTGTAAAGAGATTTTCTGTCATCTTGCGGTGCACAATCCCTTAAGTGTAGGAAGGAGAAACCATTGGCTAGATCGAGCATAACTGAAACACTTAAGTAATTAATCTGAGATGATTCCTCCTGTGAAAACAGTTGTAGATAGTTATATGTATACCATAATATGCTCTTTTCTTGCATTTCATATTCTGTATATACCTGCAATAGTTACCAGTGACATGAATTTGAACAAAAATCATATTTTAATTCAAATTGTTTAGAGAATGTTTTATGGCCTTAGTTTCTTAATATTGTATGAGGGGTCTTGCATGGCCCAATGATTAAGGTGGCAGACTTAGAACTTTGGAGCCCCCTTGTTTTGTGGGAGTGACCTTTGGCAAGTCACTTCAGAGCCTTAGCCTAGGACTGGTGAATCAAGGAAAGCTGTTGCATAACTTAAAAATTGTTGAGGCAGTGTTTTACACCATACAATTAATATCATATGGTTTTTCACTCTTCAAAGATGACAACTTGAAGTTATTGTATATTATTTGCTAGATTTTTTAAATGCAAGCTTGTCATGATTCTTGATATTTTTTCCTTTTTTTCCCAGAACCAGAGATTACTTTAGAGAGTGGTCCCAGCTAAGACGTTTCTATGTGTTCGCCATGACATTAAAACAACGAAACCTGCTGAAACGACACCGAGAAAATCTGTTAAATGAGAACACAAAGCAAATTCACAAACAGATTAATGAGGAGAAAGTCTTTCGTGCAACAGACCTAGAGACAATAGACAAAAACTTGGGCTGGTAGGTTGAATAAGACGCATCGTTTGTTTGACTTTAGTTAACCCTTATAGTGCTGGAATCGACTTCATACCTATGCAAACAGGTTAGCTCCAGGTCAGCTGCCAAGTAAATTGGCAGCTGGCCTGTGATCTAACCTGTTTGCTACTCTGAGTATATTACCTCATTAAAATTAAGCAGATATTTAAGGTTTCAAATTTAAAGAGTTCGCAGACAACATTTCAAAATGTGGTGAAATTAAAAATAATCTTTTGATAGGATAGAAAACATTGTGGAAAGGAGAAATTGTCCGTTAAGAGTGATTTCTCCTTTTCCCACAAATGTTATCAAAAGCTGTCAGCAACAAACTGGTCAAATGTTGTTATTGTTTGGTTATGGGCTAAACTTTCCTGTCTGGATGTGTAGAAAGTTCGGAAATCTGATACTTGTCAGCTGAAAATGCTTATTGATAAATATATTAGTAGAGATGGGGTAATGTGTTTGACACTATATGCATGTCATTTACTATAGATCTTAAGTGTTGAATTACATGTGTAAGGTAGATGCAATTGAAAACATAATAAGACAAAACACTTGTGGTTGTTTTTTTTGTGTGTGTGTAATTGAGATGAAAAAATTCATACAACAACAAACTTCGCCCTCTCTTAAAACATTTCTCAAAACTTTAGTTGTAAGCACTTTGAAATGAGGCTATATGAGGTGAATAAAGTAGTTGACTATGATGATTGAATATGCATAAATCGTATGGACATGCACGTGTTTTAATATATGTGTACATGTAGCAGATGATTTATGAGACAACTGTGACAAAATTGGAAATCCTCAAGTTGAACAATTTCTCCTTTTGTCACGATGGTTCTTACCAAATACAATATACACACACTTTACATGGCAGGCTTTATAATTGTTGTTTGCTTTTGCTTTTAATTTTAATGAGGCACAAAAGGAAATAAGTGAGTGAATGAATTAAATTGTTTGTCTTTTCAGTTACCTCGCTGGTTTTTCTGATGTTGAGGAATACTATCATTGGTCCAGCTGTGCTTATACTATGCAAAATGTAAGTCTCTATGCACTCCATCAATAACATGCTTCGTCTTCTCATTGTAAAAAAGATTTTTTTTTTTGTAAAATTTTTTTTTGAAAAATAAATCATGTGATATGCAGACAATACTATAGATATAAAATATTTGGTTTATCTATTTGATTTTGAAAGAATATTGTTCAGCACCATGGAAGACACTAGGAGTATGGCTAGGTGCCCTGGCTTCAATGAGTGTGATATTACAGGAGCTTAACCCTTTCCCAAACAATAACGACATTTGACCAGCTTGTTGAAGACGACTTTGGAAAACATTGTGGGAAAAGAAGAAATTGCTCTTAACCAGCAATTTCTCCTTTTCCCACAATGTTTTCTGCCCTATCAGAAGAGTGTTTTTCAATTTCATCACATTTTTAATTGTAGTCTGCACACTCTTCCAATTTGGGACAGTTGGAAATTCAGCATTTGGTAAAGGGTTAATTGAAGATTTGTAAAGCAGATTTTCGTTTGACTTAGAACATTTTAAAGCTAATCTTGGCGGAAACATTGTAAAACTATGCAAATGTGTTTACAATACTGATTTCCCGTTGCAAATGAATCAAATTATGCCTACTTTTCAGATTTCAATACCCATGTTATTCATGAATGCAGAGGATGATCCTTTGATCCCTAGCCCATTACTGGAATACCCAAAACGCACAGCAGGTATTTCAAATCACTACATTCCTTACAGGCATTTACTGGAATACCCAAAACGCACAGCAGGTATTTCAAATCACTACATTCCTTTCAGGCATTTACTGGAATACCCAAAACGCACAGCAGGTATTTCAAATCACTACATTCCTTACAGGCATTTACTGGAATACCCAAAACGCACAGCAGGTATTTCAAATCACTACATTCCTACAGGCATTTACTGGAATACCCAAAACGCACAGCAGGTATTTCAAATCACTACATTCCTTACAGGCATTTACTGGAATACCCAAAACGCACAGCAGGTATTTCAAATCACTACATTCCTTTCAGGCATTTACTGAAATACCCAAAACGCACAGCAGGTATTTCAAATCACTACATTCCTTACAGGCATTTACTGGAATACCCAAAACGCACAGCAGGTATTTCAAATTACTACATTCCTTACAGGCATTTAAGTAGATTACCAACTATTAATTTTCCACCGGCATGTCTTATGTCACATTGTTGAAGCATTGCTGTGATCTTCAAGCCTTTGATATATTCAGGAATGAATTTGAATGTGGTAAATTAAAAGGTTTTCGCCCATCATATTCTCCGGAGGACACGAGGGTCGTGGTTTGGAATCCCATTAGTATCGGGATCTGCCTTGTGACCTTTCATTAATCCACATTCCGAGCGAGTGCTGGTTATGTATCCAGGAAGCAGAATCGAGAGTAATTTATCGAGTTATGAGAACTTGTTTCACAATCAATGTAAAAAAGTTCAGTTTTAAGTAATCATATTTGTATTCACAGATGTCAATGGAATATTGTTTGATTTTCTTGGACTGGGTAATTTATCATTAAACCCTGTACATAGTCATTTTAGTCAGAGATGATATTACATTCTACTACATTAGAATCAAGCAGTTTATTTATTTATCGCATTGGTGTCTACCAAAATTTACAAAGAAAATAATATTTTGTGTACACTATGGTTATTTCTGCTGTTTCTTTCATTTTGATCATGTCTAAAAACAAAATAGGAGGTAATGGGTTAGATATTTATCACAGTAAGTTGTATTGTATGTTTTTAATCATTCAAACATTTTTTTTTTGTTACAGAGAAAAATGAAAATTGCATTTTCATTACAACGAAACACGGAGGACATCTTGGATTTTTTGAGGGAGGTTGTTTCATTCCAAATGAAGTAACATGGCTTGACCGGTTTGTTATAGAATATGCAGACGCAATTGTCAGCCTTTATCACCAGGGAAAGTTACCTCTTATTGAGAAAATGTCTTTGAATACACAAACACAAGATCCAGCTGATAAAGAACAATATAAAATGCATGAATCCGAAAGTAATAAATCCTCAAATAAAGTTGCTGTTAAAACAACACTTTACAGAAGAAATGACACCAAAGAAACCGAATCAGCCAACAAGGAAGAAGAAAAGAGAGGATCTCTAAAACGTGGGTCAATCTTAAAAAAGGCAACTTCATATGTTCAATAATATGTGGGCCCTAAAGCAAGTCATCCTTTACCTTATATACTGTGTCTAACTTAGAAAAGCTTTTGATGCAAATGTAATCTGAAAATATTGAAATAAAAAGAAAATTTGATAAACATGAGCAAATTTTCTTCTTCAGTGATAACTGATGTCCACAAATTATACAGTTTCCTTACATTTTTGTTACTTGGTAATTCCTTTGAATTGGGAAAAGTATAAAACCATATAAATACTGGCAATATTTGAGTCAATTGTACCAGATGACTTGAAAAGCACTGTAGCATAGAAAGGGTCATGCCTTATGAATTCATTTTCATTTTACTTAAATGTTTTTAATCTTCAATATAAACGGTAACTGTATATATTCAAGATAAGAACATCTAGGCAAAATGAAAATTTTTCATATCATTATTATCATTAAATTGAAGGTTTGGTTCAAAACTGAGCTAAGTTATCATATTTGTGGAGGACTTAGCCTAGTACTGCACTAAGCCATTAATGAAGTCCTTTGTAGAGACCATCGAATATAATGGTTAACTCTTTATCACATTCAATACTATTTGAATACCTTTGTAGCAGTTGATTTTTTTTTTAGATTATAACAAAGGTGAAATGGGACATCCTAATCATAAATTGCCATCTTCAAGCTTTTTCTCATTTACAATTAGATCTTAAATCTTATGCTATGAGTATTGTAAAGTACCAACTTAACTCTGTACCAAACAACACCTTTATTACAGTCCCAAATTGAAACAATATTCAAATGATAATAATATGTATTTGGAATTTGACTTATACATTTTCATCTTGAAATTTGGAAGTCTTATTCACGAAAAGGAGAACTTACTTGCATGAGAAATTCTTCTATTTAGTATGATAACTTACAAATCTTTCTTAAGCCTTTTTTTTTTTGAATTCTCAGATTATTTGGTATAGGTTTGAATTGTCATTTTGTATTTTATGAGAATTAATTTTTACAAGACTCATAAGTCCTTTTAAATGTTACGGATGTGCTTCATATTTTAATCAAAAGGTTGTGGTGCAATACCTTATCTTTTTTTGTTCTCTTTTTCTTGTGAGTGATATTTTTTTATGAGAAAGTTGTTAAAGACTTAATAGTATCCACTTATAAAAAGAGATATTTTTACAGACCTGTTTCAGTTTTATGGCTGAAATCTTTATCCAAACATTGCTTCCTTTATTGTAAAGCTTTTGTTGCTTACATGTGAAGTCCAAATTAACAAGGGTTCAATGCATAAATATATTAAGTGCT
This sequence comes from Cerastoderma edule, assembly GCA_947846245.1. Classification (NCBI taxonomy): domain Eukaryota; kingdom Metazoa; phylum Mollusca; class Bivalvia; order Cardiida; family Cardiidae; genus Cerastoderma; species Cerastoderma edule. Next base: position 26,671,097 of record OX401404.1, on the reverse strand, counting down.
TAGTAAACATGATGCACTTTTACAAAAGTAGCACATTGAATCCTTGTTAAGTGTTATTTTTCCTGAAAAGGACTAATTGCTTATGTGAGAATTGTCTCCTTTTTTCATGTTAATTTCGTTATGATTTCAATAGACCCATAAAATCAAGGGGGGTCCTGTGTGGCCCAGTGGTTTAGCTGGCGGACTTGGAACTCGGGGTTCCTGGGTTCTAGTCCCACCTACACCTGGTTTCATGTGAGAGGCCTTGGGCAAGACACTTCAGAGCCATGGCCTAGTAGTGGTGGATCCAGGAAAGCTGTTACAAAAGTGCATTTTTACACCATACAAACCAAAATCAAGGGCTGTTTGGCAAATGGTGAATAATTCTCATCCTCATTCATACTTACGACATTCATACTTACTGTATGTTGGTTCTTGCCTTTTGCATTTTTGTACATCATCTTCATACTATACAATACTACTTAACACATTTAAGCAGGGATAAAGCGATATGCTAGAGGCTGTTGTTAAATAAAGAATATTTCATGTGATACTTGATAGAAATCTATGTGTATAATACTTTTGATTTATGTAATGTCAGGATTCAAAATGATCCTTATTCCAAATCAATCATTTATAATCTGATAACCTCCTAGGTAATGCCTTGTAGATGATTATTCAATTGATTTTCAGCTAACTGTCTCAAAAATATTTGTCATGAAAAAGCGGCCATGTTTATCTTTTGTTTAAAAGGGAATTAAACATATTTCTATGTTAATTGTCAACTTCTCTAGAACTTACACAATTTTACTGTAACTGAGCACAAGTAAAGGCCTTTTCTTTGTGTAAGTTGTAAGTAAATGTTGCTGGCTTACCTGGACAAGTTAGGCTGTTTAATATTTAAACGGGTTATATCAGAGCATTACTATAGTAAGTGCTTCAAGTTTGTGTATCACTCACTATAGTCTTGCATTGAACCCTCAATATACGTCATTGTTTCATGCCACTTGCAAATGCATATAGTCCTTATGCATGTTTTATTGAATCTTTGCTTTCTTGATTTGTTGACTTTAATAGTTATTGTTTGGTTATTGCTCTGCATTGTGTTATTTTTATTTTCAAATCATGGGCCTTCAAGTTTTGTATTTTGTTGTTGTTTTTCTTTTATTAGTTTTATACAGTGTTGTTTGTTAAAGTTATATATTTTTTCTTATTTATGCCTGAAAAGATATATATAGTTCTTGACTTTGTTGAAGTTTTTCATATAGCAAGACATGATAAATAATTTTTATGAAATTGTGAGATTTCTTTGTATCCTCTTTATTAATATATTACCAAAAAAACCGACATTTTACCTCTTTGCTGCTGACAGCATTGGAAAACATTGTGGCAAAGGGAGAAATAATGAGCAATTTCTCCTTTTCCTACAATATTTTCTACTCTATAAAAAGATTATTTTCCAATTTCATCACATTTTGAAATGTCGTCTGCAAACTCTTTTAATTTGGGACAGTTGAAATATTTACATTTAGTAAAGGGTTAAGACATGTGCTGACCTCTTATATGAGTTGTTTTTTAAAGGGACTATCTCACAAAATGTGTTGTGTAGGTAACAAATGTTAAAAAAATGATTCAAACATTTCTCAGCATTGAATAAATGATCATTTTCAATATCTGTTTGTTTTAGTTGCTGAAGACCTGTGTTTTCATTGGACAATTTTGAAACAAGCATAATGGCCTTCAGTGCTATGATCGAAAACTTTTTAGTGTCACATGATTAGAGTGTCCACCTATTTCATAATCTTGGTGCTAACCACTCTTGCAGATTTCAATTGATTTCGCCAAACAGAAATAAAAGATCATTGTTTACAAAATAACCGTTTCAACGGTTTATTAAATCTTCAACATGAATGTGCTTTATCTCCAATTCACAGTTGTGAAAGGAGATGAGAAGTGTGTCAATGTTGAGCTTATTATAACTTGATAGATCTATGATGTTATTCTATTTAGAGAAGATGTTTAATTCTAGAAAGATTAAAATCTCAGTTTGTTAGATGATCCTTTTAAGAGCCTTTAATTCCATTTGATGTTGTCATACCTGTTAAAGACCGAGGGAAGTTAGTAGGTTATTGAGCCCCTTAGTCGAAACTATGAGTTGCATTTTTAGACCAAAAGTGATAAGGAAGTTAGCGCTAAGAGTTGCATTTTTAGACCAAAAGTGATAAGGAAGTTAGCGCTAAGAGTTGCATTTTTAGACAAATCAAAGTAAGTAGCTAAATTAGATCCTCAATTGCGCTAAGAGTTGCAATTTCTGACAAAGAGTAACTGGTAGCTAAGAAAGTTCCTTAATTGGAAGTTGGTGCCAAGAGTTGCATTTTTAGGGGCAGATGAAATTGCAAGTTCTTGCATCAAGTCATTGTCTTTATGTTTTTCTGAATTTGTCTGAAATCTTAATGGGAATTGATAACTGAAAAAAATACTTATCAAGCAAGCATGAAAAACATTGATAAATCATAAGAATCCAATTTTTGACATCAAGAAACGAAATTCATTTTTTTATTTTATTAAACGTTAAAGAAGCTTTAAGATTTGAACACTGCTGTGTCAATTAGATATACATGTAGTATGTTTGTCCAATTGGAAATCATCTATGCTCCTGGCTACTGTTTTATTAAACTATGTAAGAAAAGTATTTGCGTAAGTCAAAACTGATAAACATGGATGGTATCCTACATTTACCCTTTCCCAAACAACAAATTTTCATGGCAATTGATGAAATTGGAATATAATCTTCTGATAGGCCAGAAAACGTGGGAAAAGGAAAAATTTCTCGTCATGAGCAATTTTTCCTTTTTCCTCAATGTTTTCTAAAGTTGTCTGCAACTAAGTGGTCAAATGTCGTTATTGTTTGGGAAAGGGTTAAAGTACAAGGCTGCAATGTGACATGTCATTGGAAGCCTCTGGAAGAGGTGAAAAGATGAAATGCATGGGTCGGTCAGATGGGTTCTTCCATTTGTCACATTGAACATCATAGCCAAACATCTGTAGCTTATATAGGCATTAGAGAATAAGTTAAGGGGTACTGGTTTAAACATGCTTTATATCTTTGAAGTCCACTAACTAGACTGCTTCCATATCTTTTATTCTTTCGACATAGGATATTTTTGAACCCCCCACCCATCCCCGGCCCTCTTTATGATGCATCATTTTATCCTTCGGCTGATACTTACTTCAATATTCATGTAATAGAAAGATTAAATAACCAATGTTACAAAAGAAGCAAATTCTCATAGTTTCAGTTTTTATCACAACTTCTTTTTCTTAATATTTTAAAATATTGCCTTTTTGTTATATCACACAAATGCTGTGTGCAGATGATTTAATTTGAACTTGGTGTTCATGAGGTATTTAAAGATTTTTGGTGGGAATGCATTGATGGAAAATAATTAATTTTTAATCACAAGTTTATTGATTTCTATAATGAAGGTCAAAATATGTGGCTCAGGGGAATGTTGCTTTACCATGTATCTACGTACTATTGATGAAGGAAACCCAATTAAAAAAAAAAATATGCATGCCCTATTTGCATTTACAATCCATTGAAGGCTTATCACATGTAAAACTTTATGAGAAAGTGAATAACATTACTCGAAAGTTAATTTTGAGATGAAAACTATAAGACAAAGGGAGAAAGCGCTTCAGTGATCTTTTCTCTCTATTCCAATTGAACCTTTCCATTCGTTTGGAGCAAATTCTTGTCCCAAATATGAAGGGCTAAATATAATTTTGCACCAAGTCCACAATTTTTTTAAAGATATTTCTATGATATTTGAATTTTGCTTCATGTTACCAGATACAAATAACTACAGTGTATAAAAAGAAATGTGGTATAACATCTCATGTTACCAGATACAAATAAATATAAAAAGAAATGTGGTATAACATCTCATTTCATACAACCTCAATCCACCAGAATTGATAAAGAAGGCTTTAACCCTTAAAGTGCTGGAAAGGACTTCATGCTTATGCAAACAGGTTAGATCCAGGCCAGCCGCAAAGTAAATAGGCGGCTGGCCTGAGATGTAACCTGTTTGCTACTCTGAGTTTTTTCCTCGCCAAAATGTTTTGGAAAGCAGACGACACAAAAATCTATTTTTAGAAAAATACCCAGCATTCTAAGGATAAAAATCAGGTTGACAAAAGGATCCTCTGTATCTACGAAGCAAGTTATCCTTTTGTCTCAATGGTTTTTACCTGTTATCGTATAGAAAATGTTCTATGTATTTTATCTTTTTGTCGTCTGCTGCTGCTTTCAATTATGAACAGTCCCATATTTCCTTAATTGGAAAAGGTTTATGTGCCGCAGTGTTTCCCTGTTATTATTTAAGACTTTGTTGAATATTTCTGTAGTAATACTGCTAAGAAAGACAGGACCATTATGGAAATTCATTCATCATAATACTGCTAGACATTTTATTTTTTCTTATTTTGTCATTTCATTACATAGTTTGCATGAATAATTGAATATCATTTGATTATATATTTTTAGATTTGTATTTGAAACATTTTTTATAAAAGAATTTCTTACAATATCTTTTATCTGTGATTGGTCATTTGGCCACACTTGGATTAACCTATAGAGAAATGTTTATCAGTTCTCCATCGATGCTCAACCTGTGTATGACTTATTGAACCTCAAACTTTGAAGTTGTGCCTTTTCCAAATTGAATGCATCAGCAGAAGACAAATAATTTACAACAAATAAAAAACATGTTACTAAGGATATTTGTTAGAACCATTATGACAAAAGGATTAATTGCTTTTAAGAATCAATTATTCTTTTGTTACATTGGGTTCTTTAGTCTTCAACAGCAGATGTATCAAAGTAATGTATAATGCTGAGAGGGTGTTAAACCATCATTATTCATAGATACTACATTTAAATACAGATTTAATTAAGAAACCATTTTAACTAGAGCCAGAGCTGCTTGTAACAAGCAAATTCTGTTTCTGTCAATGGCTTTTGCTCAATATTGATATAGATACAGTCTAACTTGTGTTAAGCAGCCACCCTTTTAAGCAGCCAACCTGCTGTAGTGTAAATCAATTTGTGTTAAGCAGCCAACCTGTCTTAAACAGCCAATTTACTCTGTCCCATAGGCTGGCCTCTTAACACAAGTTTGACTGTATATACTTTTACTTTGGGATAATTGACAGTAGTAGTTCAGTTTTGATATGTTAAGTAACATTTATAGGCGGAGTAATGAGTGAAAGCTTCTGCGTTAACTAATTGACTAGTCAACAAAACACCTGGAAATGAATACTAGTATTGTTTAAACCCCTTTTTTTTTTCACGGCCTTAACAAGACAATAAACATATTAACCCTTTCCCAAACAATAACAACATTTGACCACTTTGTTGCAGAAGACTTAGGAAAACATTGTGGGAAAAGGAGAAATTGCTTGTAACGAGCAATTTCTCCTTTTCCCACAATGTTTACTGCACTATCAGAAGAATATTTTCCAATTTCATCACATTTTGAAATGTTGTCTGCAAACTCTTTCAATTTGGGACAGACGAAAATTTGTTGTTTGGGAAAGGGTTAAGATGATCATGTACAGCCAAAGATAAGGTATATTTACACAATATACATAGGAGTTTGTTGATAAGGTATATTTACACAATATACATAGGAGTTTGTTGATAGCAATCTTATATCATAACAAAACCATAGACAGTCCTATAACTCTTACATCACAATGATTTGAGAAAAGTTTCTCTTTTTTGAAAAGAATTATATAAATACATTGCAATATTGTGTATTGGCAATGACAGGTTGTACAAATCTCTGACAAACAAATGCACGTTCATGCTGCTTTCGATAGCTCCTCTTTTGAAAACACCTCTGACAAACATTGTAGATTGGATTTGTTGACAGATCAATTTACTCCTTCTTAGTTTAAAGTTATGTGCAGCAGATAAAAAATTTAGCAATATGGTAGGTTTGATTGTGGACAAGACCACAGATAACACATGAACTAACCAACAGATTGGCGTGAATACTGGTTATGTATCCATGAACTAGAATTAAGAGTGATAAATCTAAGTTGTTTGAACTTGTTTGAAGATTGATGTTAAATAAATGAATTAATGTATTTGTTAATTACATTGTATACTTAAAAAAGCATTTTGATAAATAGCCAAAATATCCTACAGTAATTCTTTACCACCTGCAGATGACATTTCTTTACCTGAAGCAGATGATTTTAGAAAGGCTTTGCAAGCATGTGAAAAACCTTTCAGCTCTGCTGCTGTCATAAATATTATGTGAATTGGTTGAAAAAGCATTGTGGCAAAAGGAGAAATTGCTTGTGACAAGCAATTTCTTCTTTTGCCACAATGTTTTTTAAAAGTTGTCTGCTGCAAGATGCAAAAATGTGACGTTAGATGGTAATGTATAAAGGCTTAGCACAAGAATGGTCTGCTTCTTTTTCTTGAATGTTAAGAACTAATGATGGACCTAGGGCATTATGTGTCAATTAATTGTCTTCCATATTCTCTTAATCTATCATATTCTCTCAAAATAACACACATGCTGTAGTAAACTTAAAAAAATATTTTAAAATAAGAAGAATTATTCATCATGAGCAATTCCTAATTGTTATCACAATGGTTTCTCGCAAATGAACGAAATTTTTATCCTTAAAGATTGCATTCTGCTGTTGCATTCCTGAATGAGTCTCAAAAATAATTTGGAGGGGAATCACCTCATTGAATTATGGGTGAATTCATCATAAGCAAAAAATTTGTATTCACTTTATACATATTGCACAACCATTAGTGAAAAACATTCATTTCTAGTATGACCAAAACATTCAAAATTTCTAATACAAAATGTATCTATGGGTGGTAATCTGTGCCATAAATCACATCTCATAGAAAGCTTACAGGTGTTGCACATTACTTTATATACATGTTTATATTTGTATAACATCTAAGAAGATCAATGTCTTTCATACATTTAATCCTTTATTCTTGGAGTTAAAGAATTTTTTTGTGTTATAGGTCATAAATAATATTTAATCCTTCTTAGAAGTTGCCATTATAAGAAAAAAAACCTTTTAAAATAGGAAGTACATGTATATATTGTTCATATTTATAGTTGCTTAGGGCAAAAAGGTTAAACTTGCATTACAGCCTGTAAAGTATGAAATATATGTGAATAAATTTTGTTTACCATATCCCATGTTCATGAAAACATGACAGCTCGAAATTGGAAACAACAGCTAACAACAAAATTACAGCATGATACGTGACAGCTCGAAATTGGAAACAACAGCTAACAACAAAATTACAGCATAATAAAAATGTATTTTCTCTAGGATATTGTGAAGAATCTATAGGCCTTTTCAGAAACTGTTGTTATCTTTTCTTGAATGCTCTTAATCGGAGATACGAAATTTTCGGTAGCTTCCGGTTTAAGACTTCCGGGTATTAAATAATAACAACTGACATTGAGAAACATAGATAAACTGCTGCGGGTATTTTAACAATGCCGTCGAAAGTCGTGTTTGTAAAAACTACATTGGAAAGATTGTTGAGGAGGGGAAATATCAAAGTATATCCTTACTTTGTGTTAACTCTCTAGCGGACAATTTAGCCCGTTTCCCGAGATAAAACACTGTATACCAACGCGGTTACAACGTTGCGATTCATTTCTAGTGAGAAGAGTATATCCTCTGCTAAAACATTAATTCAAGTATAGAATACGATGATGAAGATCTGTTTGAGTATTGCCTTAACTTATGATAACATAACTTAAAATCCATTTTGCAATCTAACATTTTCAAACAATGTTGTACCATTTAAATGCAAACACAATGAACAGATGATATGATGCAAGCTGATCAAACCTACTTAATAAATGTTCCACTTATTTATGGGACATTCCATCAAATTATGTCCAACAAGAGTGACAAATAAAAGTTTACTTATAAGAGATTATGGAAATGATTATATTCATGTTTAATTATCGGACTTCAATAATAATTACACCTACCGAGTCAACATTAGAATCCTCCGATTTAAAACATGTCCATACCATTCACTCTACTTAGAATTACTGTTTCCAAGACCCTTCAAGCAGAACGATTTACCCTAAGCTGACTTTGCAACGCCAATCAAAATATGATTCCGTCATTATATAGCAACCAATGGCATGCCTCGAAGCCATAAAACACACAACTATGTGTCAACGAAACATGATGTGATGCGCGCCTGTGTATTTCGGCAAGCTTCAAAAGATACATATCTTTCACGTCGAGGGTTTTATTGCTTCTTTTATTGGTCAACTGCATAACGTAGGAAATAACATATACGATCTTTTTTTACTCTCTATATTCGACCAAATACGCATCAACCCTTTATGAGTTAATTCCCTATGTTACTGAGTGTCAGGTCGTTTTGTTATGTACAAGGTTTATTCCCATTTTGTCTGAAGTCTATTTTACCAATTTTCACACCATTTCAGACAGAAGTTTCATCTCACCTACACGGAAAAATTTGGTTGTTTTTGACACTAACTGAGTAGAAAATCAATCAAACCTATAATCACTTTTTCTATGGGGGGTTGGTGGGGAAAGAAAAATATGTATAAAGTGTAGATCCAGAAAAGAATATTTTTCTTATGTTGGTCTACACTTTTTCTCGTAATATGCTTCTAACAACTTATGCAGATTCAGAATAATCTAAATCTTTTAAAGATATTTTAATCAATTAAAAATGAAATGAAAATATTTCTTTTAACTGTAGATCGTTTGGCAATTTAATCTGTAGACAACGTGGGAATTTAAACCTTTATGGGATGTAGACTAAATGGGAAGTCCTTATGTAGAAAATTCATTTGCCTATGTACTATGTTTCATATTTGTTGAACCCGTATGTCTTGATCTGCCGACATGTATGTTTAGTTTGTTCTGTTATGACTTTATGGTTCATGCGATGTAATACAGAATTACATTATGCAAAATGAGGCCTCTTTTAAGCAACGAAAAAAAAAAAAAAAACCTTTGGACCACCCCTGGTCTTGGAAGTAAACTTTTAAACAGACTTTTAAGAGTCAGATTCGGCAATAAGGGTTTATTTGGAACATTTCACTTACTTTGTTGACGACTTTTTGCCTTGTAATCATATTGATAAATAGTTCAAAGATTTGCTAGAAAATATTGTTTCTCTTCCTTTGAGCTTTAATTAATTGCGTAGTAATCTTTTGATTAAATGTCTCTTATAATTGTTGTTTAACAAGAACGATTGTGTTTTTGTTTGATTTTTTTTTGTAATTATATATCATTAAAACGATAATTTACACATTTGTAATCTCTTTTCAATTCAATGGATTGTTGCCAGTTTTCCTTCTTAATTACATTCAAAGGGTCAATTAACAAACTTTGGCTATCACAGGGATTAAGAGTGTTGATGCAAATTAACACCAATCTGCCACGTTTGCACATATGTTCTAGTCACACCCTTTATTGTTTAGCCAATCGAGAGATAGAGTAATTAACCATCGGCAATCTGAGGTCCTTTAAACATATGAAAGATCTCCAAAACCCTGTGTCCCTCGTCATTTAGTAAGCGTTATTTGAATGTAGTTTCAACAGGTGGATAAAATGGACTGGGACTGTTTTAATAGCCCGTAATATTTGGATACGATATATCATCAAAGGTAGGCTGACAGAGAACCTCATATAACGACTAATTCTCTATTTAAGGTACTTTATTTATACGACAAATTTCAATTTTAAGAAAAAATATATACTTATTGGATAAACATAACCTCTACACATTATTGACAAAAATGCTGATGTTTGTTCTATCTTATTTAAAATCCGTAAATCGAATTTAATGCAAATTTGTAATAACAATCTAGAAATATGTGTTCCATTCATTCTTTCCTTCCATCAACCAGCTGAGTAACACATTTTTGATCTGTCAAAGCATTTAATTCAGACAAAAACATATACTTATTTGCCTTTTTTTCACACGGAATGTCATGTTTTAACTGAACTGCAGGGCGCTATTCGGGTCTCATTAAATTCAATTTAATCTAATTTCCTTTTATAACGAGGCTTGGCAACAGCCAACAACAAATCATTCTGTTGATGTTTTCGTATGTAAATCTCTGATTATGGTACACGAAGCTTATAAATTTCAAAATCCGATCGATAGCGATCGTTTTCTTTGCCTTTGCCCACATACTTCTTTTAAAATTAATACCCGGAAGTGAAGGTATTCCGAATGTGGCCCGATTTTTCAAAGGGAGACAAACCACGTTTCTGAAAAGGCCTATTGTAAAAAATGGATACAATATTCATAAGGAACAAATTATTATATAGTCACAATGTTTTCTCAAGACTTTTGAAGCAGATGTGTGGAGGTGAGTCATAGAATTAAAGGGTTAACCCTAGTGGAACCAGCTTGTGCGAACAGGTTTAGCTCCAGGCCATCCGCCAAGTAAATTGGCGGCCATCCGCCAAGTAAATTGGCGGCTGGCCTGTGATCTAACCTGTTTGCTACTCTCAGTATCTTTTTTCATCAAAATTAGGCAGATATTTAAGGTTTTGGATAGCAGACGACAAAAAAATATATTTTAGGAAAATTACCCAGCATTCTAAGGCTTAAACAAATGGCACTAGTATAGGCTTAATTGTGATACATCATGGGAGGTGCCTTGGGCATGACAAACAGAAAAGCTGAAATACTTTTGACACTGCATTACACCCCATACACACGCATTCATCATTTCGAATATTAATTGTCTGCAAGGGGGCTGGGGGTTCACTTTTGTTTATGTAATATTTGATAAACAATCCTATAATTTCTTGTATTTAAACATCGTTATTTATGTGTTAAGTAATATCCTTCTTTTTCTAGTACATTGGCAGTGTATTCTTTTATTATTTGTTTGAATGATATAAATTCTATTATATATGTATGCACTTAATTATCATTATTATTAATAAATGATTGAAAAAAACAAACTGTATACCTTGTTTATCTATGAATCAAGTTGTCTGTAAAAAGCAATTCCCAACAACATTCATTTTCCCATCCATACTTTTTTCTCTGCTATACTTTAAATTATTCTTCCATTTTGGGCTAATAATGTGTTGTGTAACTATGTAGGGGTGTGTATCCTCAAGTGGTTAGAGGACAGAACTTGAAATCGAAGGCCCCCTCTCTATTTTGGTTCAAATCCATGTTTTGGGATTTTAATTTCCATGAGAAGTCACTGGGCTGACATACAGATTGCTGATGGTTCTACCTAAGCGCTTCCTCAAAGTATTGTAAGCTCAGGTATTCACACCATAACTGAGATAAAGTTGACCCAATGATGTAAAATCCTAATAACAATTATATAACCTTGTAGAGTACAACAGATTGCAACAGCAAATTCAACAAAAGAAAAGGCTGTTTAGTTTAACCCTTTACCAATCACCAAATTTTCCACGTTCCAAAATTGAAAGACTTTGCAGACAAAGTTTCAAAATGTGATGAAAATGAAAAATAATTTTCTGATAGGGTAGAAAACATGGTGGGATAAGGAGGAATTGCTCTTTAAGAGCAATTTCTCCTATTCCCACAATATTTTCCAGAGACGTCTGCAACGAACTGGTCAAATTTTGTTATTGTTTGGTAATGGGTTAAAGATTGCCATGCTTGCCTTTTTCCAAGGCTGTAACAAATGATTTATTTCAGAAAGAAAAGGGGCAAAGGCTGAACATATTACTTCTTATAGGATTTGGGACTCGTCATAACTGAAAGCATGCAAGAACTATTTAGTTCAATATATAACGCTTTCTTTCAACAACTACCACGCTCAGCGTATTTGTAGCAGAACACTCAAAATCAAACAGGTTAATTTTCGGATATGGTTCAATAAACTATAAGGAGCTGATTATAGACGGACAGTCACGGTTAAATAAAAAAAATACGAAATTTTCTTCTTAATTTAGCAAGGGAGGTATATCTTTATCGAGAAAACATGTTGTTTATGCACTGCAGATGCTTCTTGACCAAGGATGTTATGGAAACGATTTACCGACTTCTTTAAAAACCTGTACCTACCTCGCTTCTTCATTTCTTCTCTTATATTGGAACTCATAATATTGTCTTTCCAAGAAGATTTGAACAAGAAATTGCCAAGTAGGGAATATCAAGCAGTTGTCAAAGTATGCAATTGTACTTGATATGTTTCCTTAAGTTGAATTCGAACAAGAAACTGACAAGTAGGGTTTATCAAGCAATAGTCAAAGTATGCAAATGACTTAATATGTTTTTTTAAGTTGAATCCGAAGGAAACAGACAAGTAGTGATCTGCAAATTGAATAGAAATATATTGTTTCGATATAAAGAATACACACAAAGTATGCATTGATGAAATAAAGTATTTATTTCTCTCACATTATAACTTCATAACACTTTCAACAACTAATACAAACATTCATTCTTCCCAATTTCAAAACATTTGCTATACTGTACACCATAATATGAAATAAACAATAAACTTATCAAATTTGCAATGATATTCAAAATCAACTCTCTTTACCAAAATACAAAACTTTTTTATCAAACAAAAGAATAGCTTGTTGCAAGCCTTTTTTTTCAACAGAATGCTGCTAAAGCAAAGTTTGTCCATTGATCAGTCTTCAGTGCACTGCAAAAGTTAAAAGACAACAACTCTAAGGATTATTTTCAGAAAAAAATGTGTAATTTTCTGAAAAATATGCATAGCTTGTCGGCCGTTGGTGCTTTTCAGATAACACATTCAACCATTCACTTATTTTGGACATATTTATACAGACAGGCTTTAAAGAACACTTTCGAATTTATTTATAGTTTAATAAAGTACAGTACAAGAATTGTAATCCAATAAATTCATCACTTCAATTATGCATATGATAAAGCTTCAATTATCCAATGTAAATGTGTTCATTATGTCAAAGCTTTACCATAACAATTTGACATAATGGTTTCTTTTTACCTACCATCATACAGGAATCAGTTCACTTTCTACTTTTGTTGTCTGCTCATTCTTTCAATTTGAAACAGTGATAACATTCATATTGGGTAAAGAGTAAATTGTGACAAAAGAGGTAATTAGATCTATGAGGAAAACACCCTTGCAATTAATAAAACAGGCTAACAATATGTTCCGATTTTGTGCTGTTGACACTAAACCTCACATTGAATTTTGTTTCTCGACCAAATTGAAAGCAATAGTAGACAAAACTACCAGAGTAGTCAATATCATTTTTTTCTTTATATAATATGGGAGAAACCACTGTGACAAATGAGACTGCTGTATTGCCTTCTTTTATCCATGATTGTTCCTTGAGTTGTTTTAAACATCTATGCATGAAGCTAAAGTCAAAAAGACAATGAATCTTCTTTCAGATCTTTGAATGTAAAACAAATGTAAAAAAAAAAGCTACCTCATGCAAAAAGTAACTTTTATGCATATTCATATGAAGAACTGAAAGACAGGGCAAGCCAGTCCGCAAAGAAACTGTATACACCTTATTATAATGAACTTCTGGGTTACAATACTAATAGTCCTAGGCAAAAGAACAACAGGCAAGATATATGATAAATGGAAAATCTGCTAATCTTCTTTAACCCTTTCACTAACAATTAGACATTTGCCGCTTTTTTGCAGACAACTTTAGAAAACATTGTGGGAAAAGGAAAAATTGCTCGTGACGAGCATTTTTACCTTTTCCCACAAGGATTTCTGTTCTTTCTGAAGAATATTGCTCAATTTCATCACATTTTGAAATGTCGTCTGCAAACTCTCTCAATTTGGGACAGTCGTAAATTTGTTGTTTGGAAAAGGGTTAACCATAACCCTCATATTTGAACCTGAGATTGGTCAAAATTGATGCAACAACAAAGAGCATTTGTGGAATCTGTAAACTGCATGTTTTACTTGAACAACTAATCTGCATATCAAGAAGAACCACGAAGATTCATGCATAATATAAGTACTATAAACATACTAGATTTATATCAAGTTTTTACACAATATGTCCCATGACATTTAACAAAAACTCAACCCAGTTTGGTATAATGTTCAAATTCAAACTCACCAGCTGACAGCAATTTCATAAATTACTACACTAGATTTCATTTTGATAATAGAGAGAAAGCGCTGTAGCAAAAAGTAATTGTTAATAATGAGAACTTTCTTTTTTTATCTTTTTATCCAATACTTGATGTCGATGTTTACATATACAGATCTTTTGAGTAATACAAAGTCATGTTACGTTCTATTATTGATGATGTAAAGTATGTAGATCTTATTGTGAGTATACAAATCTTTTAAAGAACAGATGATGCATCTGCAATAGATACAGTAAGCTTGATCACAAGAATTAAATCATTCTTTGTTGAAATATTTAAATTCCATCTATGTTTGTGCTATTAGAGAATATTTATTTTTATTCATGATTCTTTGCACTTGCCTCTTGTAGAGTTTTCTCACTTTGGGAAAAACTTCTCTGTTTTCATTTGTTACGATATCCTATGAAAATGGCTTAAGAAGGTCACAAAAGATGTGATCAGATTTGACTCATTTTAACACCTTACTAAATATTATATCACTTTCAAAGACAATACTTTAACTGCTAATCTATCTCTTAAAGGGAATATTTCATTCATGGATTAATTTTGAACTCATTACGAATCAGCCAAAGTCCATGTTATCTCTTAAACAATTTAATAAATAGATTCATCCAGGCCATATCCCTAAAGTCTGATACAAAAAGCCTCATAAAATGATATTCATTATCTCCCTTTGTTGAAACATTAAATTAGTCATAAAAAGACATAAGTATGGCCGTTCATCGCTTTTCAAGATTGATAACACCTGTATAAACGCTTTTCTGAGCCATGATTAAAATACCACACAGTCGATCTTTGTATCAAACAACCACATTTAAGATAACAGAGTCATAACAGAGACACAGTGTTAAAGACTCTCAAAGACTTTATTGCAGAGTGGGTGTGCATGTAGAAAAGTCCAAAGAGGAGTTTTCTACAAGATATGACATCATACATAAACTGCTTTAATGTACTGCTTAATAATGGTTAGTTTACACCTTGTTCCATCAACATCACTTTGCCACATGTGCTACAAAACACTTTAAAAAAAAACCACTGTGACAAAAAGAAAAGGGTTTTCCCCCAAAAATCATAGAGAAAATGTTGTGCTTTATCATTATTGCTGTTGCCTGATTTTGATTTAAATTTGGACAAGTCACAAAACCTAACATGGGGAAGATATGGAATGTATTTTATAGTGCTGGAACCGACTTCATGCTTATGCAACAGGTTGGATCAAGGCCAGCTGCCAAGTTACTGGCGACTTGTGATCTAACCTGTTTGCCACTCTGAGTATCTTTCCTCAACAAAATTAAGCAGATATTTAAGGTTTTGGAAAGCAGATGACACAAAAATCTATTTTTAAAAAAAATTACCCAGCATTCTTAGGGTTAATACAAGATTGACAATATGTATTAGGGGATCCTTTGTCACCTGCATATTCATTTCAGACAACAAACCATTAATGCTGGGATGAGAAAAGTTTTCTTTAATATGACAGTCTTTTCCAACATATAGTTGTCATGACAACTGTCCACATAAATAGGTCAAGGTCACACAAGGTCACACCAGTCAATCAGGTCATGTGATCATGAACAGCATGAGTATTCCTCCTTCATGGGCGTTGTCTGTGGATCGGATAACTTTGTACCATTGGGGCTGGCTGGGGGCATCTCTACCTGTATCTTGAAAATGTCTGAAAGAGAACGTATACCATTTTGTGAACGGGGGACTTCTTTTATCCGTGCATGTTCAAAACCCAACATTAATGTTAACCCTTTACCAATTGCCAGATTTTCGACTGTCCAAATTCAAAGAGATTTCAGATAACATTTTAAAATGTGATGAAATTGAACAATAAGCTTCTGATATGGCAGAAAACAATGTGGGGAAAAGGAGAAATTACTCGTTAAGAGCAATTTCTCATTTTTCCACAATGTTTTCCAGAGTTGTCTGCAACAAAGTGGTCAAATGTCGTTATTGTTTGGTAAAGGGCTATGGGATAAAAAGGCATTTGATACGAAAAGAATGAGGTCTTTCTACATACATTTACAAAGGATGCATCAAATTAATTTTTTATTTGGGTTTTACATCACATCAACAATATTTCATGTATGTTGTGATGCATGACTCACAATGAAGGAGCACAATCCCGAACTTGACAATCCAAAAGGCCCGGTGATGCCTGGTAGCACCATTAGGAATACATCAATAGAGACACTACCCCATATGATAATCAAAATACCATCATCAGGATTTGAACTTACACAGCAAGGGGCTAGATCTATGTGATTTCAAGTTCTCTAACCACAAAGCCTTAAAGGCCTTAAACTGCATTATCTTAAAATGCCATAGACACTCCAAGGGTATTGTTAACGTGCTTTTGTATTTGTATGTAGCCTGGGTCGTAGTCATTTATATGCAATAAACTATTGAATTAAGTCAAAGCCACAGAGGCCCAAACAAAGATTAACAGTTAATAGTTTTAATCCATGCCACTTCAGATAATCAAGATTTTGTAACAACTGGACTGCTAGGTAACACATTACCACCTAACGCCACATTTTTGTGTCTTGCAGCAGACAACTTTCAAAAAGCATTATGGCAAAAGGAGAAATTGCTTGTCACAAGCAATTTCTTCATTAACCACAATGCTTTTTTAATCTTTTCACATATCACAACAGTAGGACTGAAAGGTTTTTCCCATGTTTACAAAGTTTATTTAAAGTCGTTTGCTTCAGGTAAAAAAATGTCGGCTGCAAGAGTCAGAGGTGAAAACAAGGTTTAGAGCATGGTTATATGAACTTTTTCCAAAATAAAGAAGGAATATTGTTTACAGTGTCATCAAACCCATATATCGAGGGTTCAATGCAAGACTATAGTAAATGCTTCACAAACATGAAGCATTTACTATAGTATTATATTGAACCCCTGATTTCCTTCTTGCCAACAAACTTACCTACTAACAAGTTGTTGAAAGCTTCACCGACATTGGTGTTGTCTAATGCTGATGTTTCAATGAAAGAATAATTGTTTTTCTCTGAAAGTAGAGCAATATTAGAGATTTACCTTGGTTGCATGATTAAACTTTTTAATATTCTTTAACTGATTACCAAACAATAACGACATTTAACCAGTTTGTTGCAGACGGCTCTGAAAAACATTGTGGTAAAAGGGGAAATTGCTGGTAATGAGCAATTACTCCTTTTACCGCAGTGTTTTCTGCCTGGTATCAGAAGATTATTTTTCAATTTCATCAAATTTTAAAATCTCGTCTGCAAGGTCTTTCAATTTGGGACAGTTGAAAATTTGGTAAAGGGTTAAATGCTGTCTGCAGTCAGGATATTTAAAGATGTCTGTATTACAAATGAATAAATGCAGTTTCTTAAAAGTTTAATGCAATAGCTATATTGTTTATGGAGATATAAAATACATAACTGTTTGTCTATATTTAACAATGTGTTTACAATTTTTCAGTTATGTTACGGCATTTCTAGATTCACCAGTACAAGGCTAGTGTTGTGATGCATCTTATCAAAGGACATTCCCACAAACTCATAGGTACTGATAGGGTACCAACCAGTGATCCTGAGTTCTATATCTGCCACCTTAACCACTAGGCCTTGCATGACACTGAAATACTTAGCAGCATCTCTCATATTTACTATTTGTGGAGGACAGTGGTCAAGGGGTAGTGCGGCGGCTTCTGAACACGAGGGTCATGGGTTCGAATCCTGTGAAAAGCGGGATCTGCCTTGCAAACTTTCATTAAATCCCATTCAACGTGAGTACTGATAATGTATTCAGGAATAAGAATCAAGAGTGATTAATCAAAGTTGTAATTACTTATTTCACAATCGATGTAAAATAAATAAGTTTACACATACACACATTAGTAACCCATTCCCCAATATAGAAATTGGTCAGGTGACTGGTCCATGTTGAGAGTAACAGTAGACGACAAAAAATAATATGAAAACAATAGATTTTGTATATGGTATTGGGTAGAAACAATTGTGTAAAAAAGGACAATTCGCTCAGTAAGGGTAATTGATCCTTGTGTACAAGTGGTTTTAAATTCTTCCACAGCAGATGTGTCCAAAACTTTTAATAGGATATCATAAAAAAGGGGCTTAATGCAACTAAAGCAGACAATTCAAGAAACCTTTGTGGTAAAAACCAAATCCTTTTAACCAATTACTGAACAATAACGCCATCTGATCAGTTTGTTGCAGACGACTCTTTAAAACATTGTGGGAAAAGGAGAAATTGCTCGTGACGCAATGTTTTCAATTTCATCAAATTTTGAAATGTCGTCTGCAAGCTCTTTCAATTTGGGACATTTGAACATTTTGCATTTGGTAGTGGGTTAATACAATTATATAAGAAGATACTAAAAATCAAATGTAACATTTTCATGCTTTGTTGTTTTCTCCCAGAAGTTCCTTAATCTGATCATACCATCCCACAAGAGGGCACTGCATTATTGGCAAATACCACAAAAAAATGTCTCACCTGCTAGTGATCTGCCATCATCTGTAGTAACAGCCCTTAAATGTTTCAGATCCACTTTATTCCCGACAATCATAATACAGCAATTAGGATCTGCATGTTCTCGTAATTCCTCCAACCATTTGTCAAGGTTTTCAAATGATGCCGACTTGGAAATGTCGTACATCACCAATGCCCCGACTGCTCCGCGGTAATACCTATAAATAGAGCGAAAAACATGATGATATTGTTTTATGATTTAACCCTTTACCAAATGCCAAATTTTCAACTGTCCCAAATTGAATGCGATTACAGATGACATTTCAAAATGGGATGAAATTGAAAAATAATCTTCTGATAGTGCAAAAAATAATGTGTTAAATGGAGAAATTGCTCATTAAGAGCAATTTCTCCTATTCCCACAATGTTTTCAAGAGTCGTCTACATCAAACTGGTCAAATCTCGTAATTGTTTGGCAATAGGTTAATGCAACATTAGAATCAATATACAATGCCATTACTACTGAAATTTTCTATCTTATTGCTTCATGAAATCTTTTAAAAACATTCTGTAACAAGAGATGAATGAACTCATTTAGATTTCTACCCAATTTCATAGAGAAAGAGTTTCTTATACTAAAATTGTCAAATAGAAACAGTCAATACATTCTTAAGACTTGGAAATGTTGCATCTCACCAAGGGTCCAATAGCAACAGGGTAATATCTGTAAGGTTCAGTCTTTTGATGGGTTTCACATCGCAACAATAATCCAGCAATGTTTCAAAGCCTGGCTTATTATGGATACAGGAAGACCCCTAGCATAACCCTTTCCCAAACCATAACGACATTTGACCACTTTGTTGCAGACAACTTTAAAAAACATTGTTGGAAAAGGAGAAATTGCTCATAACCAGCAATTTTTCCTTTTCCAACAACGTTTTCTCCCCTATCAGAAGATTATTTTCCAATTTCATCACATTTTGAAATGTCGTCTGCAAACCCTTTCAATTTGGGACAGTCGAACATTTGTTGTTTGGGAAATGGTTAACTACCTTTGAGGGCTGGTCAAGTGGAGTAAAACCTTTGCCTTTCCATATGCTTGCCAAGAGACTACCTTTTATGAAAATTCAAATCTACAAATACCCTGATATGAACCAACACAGACAGCAGCTTCGTGATCTTAAGTTCTGTATTCAACTGACCACTCCGTCATGGAGGCCCCATAGTATCTGTACAGCACAGGGTTAACCTTTTACCAAATGCCAAATTGGACTGTCCCAAATTGAAAGAGTGTGCATACAACATTTCAAAATGTGATGAAATAAAAAGATAATCATCTGAAAGGGCAGAAAAAATTGTGATTAAAAGGAGAAATTGCTCTTAACAAGCAGTTTCTCGTTTATCCACAATGTTTTCCAGAGTTGTATGCAACAATCTGGTCATATGTCATTATTGTTTGTTAATAGTTTGATTGGCCGACCTGGACCCCTAGTCTATGCCAACTATAAACCAGATGCTTACTGACATGCATCTAGAGCAAAACAATTCAGGGGAAACAACTGTAAGAGAAAATTTACAATCATTGAACTAGTTTTAGCGACCTCATCTACATTTGGTTTACTACAGAACTTGAAGTCACTAAGCCTTTTCAGGGACAGAGCAAATCCTTATACCTATACATTCTTATTTTCAGAGAGACAGTCTACTAGCTGAGATTTACAATGATGATGGTAATACCAAGTTTGGCAAGGCTTGAAGGGTAACAAATGTGAAACACTTACTATAGAATTCCACTGAACTCTTGATATGAGAGAAAAGTAGGGAAGACTGTGAATAACTTACACACTGGTTATTGAGAAATGTTAAGAAAACACACCTACACACTGGTTATTGAGAAATGTTAAGAAAACACACCTACACACTGGTTATTGAGAAATGTTAAGAAAACACACTTACACACTGGTTATTGAGAAATGTTAAGAAAACACACTTACACACTGGTTATTGCTCTGTATCTCTCCTGACCAGCTGTGTCCCATATCTGTGCCCTGACTGTTTTACCTTTAATACTTATATTTCTGAAAACAAACATTAAAAAATCTATCAATTTCACAACAATTACAAGCAAATAAAACCTATGAGACATTTTTGTACAATAAAAGTAGTTTCAGTTCCATTATGCAGGCACAAATATGTATCAGTAACATTTGGAAATGTATTATTAAAGAGTCAATACTCTCATTTGCTAACATTTGGTACTGAATTGTCATAAGCTATTGAATTCTTGCATTCAGTTTTACAATGAATATAGTGAGAAGTCTTTTAATTCTATATTGATATGGTGTCAGCATTAAGACTGTTGGTGTCATTTTTGAATTGTGTCAAAAAGTTTTTCAGTTTTATCACAGCAAGTGTACACTTTTTCATGCTAAGACACAGCAATTATGTATGGACAATAGTCGTGACATCTTATGGTGCCATCAGGGATCAAACCCAGGATCTCTCTCTTCAATGTGTGTAGCCGACAACTACAACACCGTAAGAATTAGAATAGATTTCATAAATAAAAATGTAGATATATTAGTAGATCTAGTAGACAATCTTATACCATCTTACAAATTTTATGATATACAAAATGATAATATATTCAGTCCCATGAATTAATATCAACAATCTTTCCGCAGAATGATTTGATCAAAGATATCATAATATCTGTGTCAATTTATCTTCCATATCAGTTTTTACCTCATAAATTTGGAAAGTTATAAAAATCATTCATCACGTAACCTTTGAAAATATAGTGACAAAAGGAAAACACATTGCTCCATAACGACATGATTGTGATGTTCACTTTCTTCCCTGTCTTCAAGCTTCTTTCTCAATCTTGAATTAAAACTGTCACTTCCAATGGCGTTAAATTGTTACATCTTTAAACATTCCACAATATTGGAATTCATGTCACTCCAAAATCAAGGCAACAAACAATATCAAGTAAAAAATATAATTTCTTCGTGATATTGTGTAAAAAAACCATTGTGGCAATGGGATAAATTAGGAGATATCTATCATTTTTTCATATATGTCTTCTGCTATAGATGAAGCAAACAAAGGCATTATCCATAGTTAAGATAAGGGGCATACAAGAATCTGTTACAGACAGTATTTCGACAACTTACTGGACAAAATATACACAAGAGATACACATTAAAAGTCATCTCTCTAAGAAGCATCTAATGAGCATCCATAGTACAGGGTTTAGAGAGTCAATAAAGAATTTAGCTTTGAGAATACGTCTCTTTTCTGGACCTCTGTATATCATAGAAAAAGGTTAAAGCTTTAAATGGGCAATGGTAAAATGGGTTAAATCCTATTGATTTCTGATCCCAGGTAGATGCTGTAATGCTTCTCTCATATCAAGGGTTCAGTGCACAACCATAGTTAATTCTTCTCAAACATGGAGCACTTACTCAAGTCTTGCAATGAACACTCAACATAGGACTTATTTCCCTACTTTCCATTTTCTTTTCGAGTATAGGCAATTTGAGGCAATGTTTTTCTAGCTCATAAAAATTATAAACAATTTGACAAAGCCTTTATGCCAAGTTCACACCAATGGTTCACTGATATTTTTTTTATGGGTTTTACATCACAGCAACATTATTTCAGTTATGTAGTGATGCCCGACTCTTAATGATGGAGACCCCATATTCATCTGCCAATAAGGGCTGGTTTAGGCGGGTAGCACCATCGGCGTTCTGTAAGTCAGTTGGGAGACTGCCTCTCATGAAAATCCATATCCCTCTCAGGATTTGAACCCACGCAAAGAGGGGGGCTCACTGATATATTTCAAAGATTATGCAGCTTATGTTTTATATTATAGTATCCATCCATGGGTAGCAAAAGTTGAGTTTTTTCCAAAGGCCACACCAAAGGTTCTCTGACATATTTCTTTGATTATACAGCTTACATTTTATATTAGAGGGACTATTTCACAAATTGTGCTCTGCAGTTAACAAACGTCTTAATGCAAGTTTAATAAACTCTTGGTACTAAACAAAAGACTGTTTTTGATTTTGTTATTTGATGGTTTCTTCTCAATAAGTGAAATGAGCCCCACATGATAATGGTTTTTAAAAATACTGCAGTTTTTTATTCAAATTTAGATCAATGTTTACAAAATAAATCGCTAAACAATTTACTATATCTGCAACATAAATCTCCACCACTCCATTATGAAAAGGGGTGATAAGTGTATCAATAACACAGTTTTGTATAATCTATAGATCTGTGATTTTATCTGTAGAAGGCATTCAATTACACAAATAACAATTAAATCCTCAATCTGTGAGTCATCTTAAAGTATCCATTGGTAGCAAACACACCTACCATTTCAAAGTCAACACCAATGATTCTCAAATATCTGATATAGATAATGCTGCTAATGTTTTATATAAAAGTACATATGGGTAATAAAAACAAGAACCTTGTTGTCAACTCCACCAATGCTCTCTGATATCTTTCATACATTACCCAGCTTATATTCTTTATCTAAGTACATATGGGTAATAAAAACAGATAATTTTTTCGTAAAATTCCACACAAATGAATCTCTGATATCATACAAAGACTATGTTGCTTATGCTTTATATCAAAGTACATATGAGTAATAAAACCACAAACCTTGTTGCAAACTCCACCAATGCTCGCTGATATCTTTCATACATAATGCTATATATGTTCTTTATCAAAGTACATATGGGTAATAAAACCACAAACCTTGTTGCAAACTCCACCAATGCTCGCTGATATCTTTCATACATAATGCAATACATGTTCTTTATCAAAGTACATATGGGTAATAAAACCACAAACCTTGTTGCAAACTCCACCAATGCTCGCTGATATCTTTCATACATAATGCTATATATGTTCTTTATCAAAGTACATATGGGTAATAAAACCACAAACCTTGTTGCAAACTCCACCAATGCTCGCTGATATCTTTCATACATAATGCAGTACATGTTCTTTATCAAAGTACATATGGGTAATAAAACCACGAACCTTGTTGCAAACTCCACCAATGCTCGCTGATATCTTTCATACATAATGCTATATATGTTCTTTATCAAAGTACATATGGGTAATAAAACCACAAACCTTGTTGCAAACTCTATCAATGCTCGCTGATATCTTTCATACATAATGCAGTACATGTTCTTTATCAAAGTACATATGGGTAATAAAACCACAAACCTTGTTGCAAACTCCACCAATGCTCGCTGATATCTTTCATACATAATGCAGTACATGTTCTTTATCAAAGTACATATGGGTAATAAAACCACAAACCTTGTTGCAAACTCCACCAATGCTCGCTGATATCTTTCATACATAATGCTATATATGTTCTTTATCAAAGTACATATGGGTAATAAAACCACAAACCTTGTTGCAAACTCCACCAATGCTCGCTGATATCTTTCATACATAATGCAGTACATGTTCTTTATCAAAGTACATATGGGTAATAAAACCACAAACCTTGTTGCAAACTCCACCAATGCTCACTGATATCTTTCATACATAATGCAGTACATGTTCTTTATCAAAGTACATATGGGTAATAAAACCACAAACCTTGTTGCAAACTCCACCAATGCTCACTGATATCTTTCATACATAATGCAGTACATGTTCTTTATCAAAGTACATATGGGTAATAAAACCACAAACCTTGTTGCAAACTCCACACCAATGGTGCTCTTACTCTCCATGTTGAACTCATTTCTGGTGAATCTAGACAGTAAGTTTGTTTTACCCACACCAGAATCTCCAACTAGTACCACTGTAATGAAAGCATATATACTCCTCTTAGAACATCAATACTTCAACACTTTACAACACAAACCACAAATTCTACAAGCCTTCTACAGACAGTGTTTGAAAAAATTGAATTTGAAGAGATTCTTGCTCATACTGTTTTACTAATGTACTATTATGACAAGTTTGGGCACATTTTTAAAAATTCTCCTCAACTGGAATCAATCTTTACTTGTATTTTTTTTTTCATTTGAATCAAAAGAGTGCAATTCCTTTTGAAAGATATAACATCATCATTGCCGAGGCTGTGAGCAAATAGATATTCAAAAGGAAGTCCCCTATGGTACCACAGTAACAGTAACTCTGTGACTTTTTGTTTAAGGATGGGATCCCTTTTGTTTTCTTCAAAAGCAAAACTTTTTAAAGGTGCCTGTTCACAAATGTGAGCATTTGAAAAACAAATAAAATGCCATTGAAACAAGACAGTGTTTGTATTGTTGTATGATATACAATTGAAGGTAGCTATTGAAAGCATAATCAACTAAGGTAGCGTCAAATCATCTAAGTTTGAACAGTCTTTATGCGGTAGATCTTAAAACTGTTGCATACAGGCTCTAAAAACTTGAATATTAACTAATTGTGCTTTAAATAGCTAATCTCCAGTGGGTATCATACAACACTAGAGCTGTTGTACAGCTTTAACCCTTTCCCAAACAATAATGACATTTGACCATTTTGTTGCAGACGACTTTAGGAAACATTGTGGGAAAAGGAGAAATTGTTCCTTTTCACACATTATGTTTTCTGCCCTATCAGAAGATTAGTTTCCAATTTCATCACATTTTGAAATGTCGTCTGCAAACTCTTTCAAGATGGGACAGTTGAAAATTTAGAGTTTCGGAAAGGGTTAAAGAATTGAAGCTTTCATTTCCAAACTTCCTCACATCTGTGAATGAGCAGCTTTAATATGACATCATAACATACCGAGGGGTGAATGCGAAAAAGTTCTGAGTGCATTTTACAAAATTTCACAGGAGAAGCAAAAAACTGTTTCATTTATTCATTTCTGAAATTACTGCATTAATATTTAGAATGTTTATTGAAAATGAGGATTAAAATGTATATTGAATTGAATACTTTTAATTCTTTTCAGTTTTTCGCATTTACCCCTCGATACAATCCTCAGTTATAAATGACAATCTAAATTTAGTTTTGAGCCTAAATCGATTGCTAAATATCTATAAATTTATCAAGATTTGCGAGCATGTTTGGCACACTTATCCAAAGCCAACAAATCTAAATCTTTAATATTCTCAGGATCAAGAGAAATGCACATAATTCAAACATTTCTAGATGAAAGCAGTCGAGAGACAGCGTGATTTATATCAATTAGACTAATTATGGACAACCGTGGTATCGCTGATGACACAGTATCAGCAAGGAGAACAATAGAGGAGAAAAAGTTAATTTTGTTTGTTAAAAACTGAGTATCATTTACCTATTTTAAATATGTCTTCCAGTTCATTTCGATTCTTATTGTAAAGTCTAAACATATTCAAACAAAATATAAAAAATGAAATTTGAGCATTGCATTAAGGTAGGAGCCATAATAATAAAGGGAAGAATTGCTCTCCATAAGCAATATCCCTGTTTTCCTCATTGTCTTAATTCTTAAGCTGTGCTCTTCGAGTATGCTGAATCATGAATACATGAGGGAATGGAAAGACAAAATGGACACAATTTATAATTCTAGGGTATTGTTTCAAGTTTTATTGCATTAGGTTATCACATCTTGTCAACAAGACTGAAGTTTCCATTTATATTGGGATGCAACGCTCATTCAAACTGAGAGGAACTCTCTGCATTCCATTTATCATAAAGGGCATACAGGGGGTTTGTGTTGTCTGTTTTTCAAAACCATAAATATCTGCTTAATATAATAATAATTTTGTTGAGGAAAGATACTCAGAGTAGCAAAAAGGTTAGATCACAGGCCAGCCGCCAATTTACTTGGCCTGGATCTAACCTGCTTGCATATATATATATATAAGCATGAAGTTGGTTCCAGCACTATAAGGGTTAGGTTCTATACTGAACCCATAAGGCCACAGAGACATCTATTGTTTTTCATACAAGCATTCCTAAACTATCATGTTTCTCCTCACAAATTGAAAGAAGTAAGAGGTTTGTATATATATCATATCTAATCATGCTGTCTAAAAATAAATGTCACAACTTAACAGCAAGAGTATTCTGTCAGTTGACAGCACATTGAAGTATTAGATTACAATGTATGTGTCAAACACCTCTAGTCCAGTTATCCTTATTTAGAATGTCTTAAACAGCAGATGACAAAAACTATTTTCTTTGCAATATTGGATAGCAACTATTGTGACAAAAGGAAAAATTGCTCAAAACGAACAATTTATCCTTTGGTCACAATAGTTTCTAAAATATTCTATAGAAGATAGCAATTCGTAGCAGGCAGAAATATTACCAGTTATCAAATTGAGCCAAGTGTACATAATTGATAAATGACCAATAAAGTCCTTTTGAAAAAGGACATTTTTAGCAAAGATGTACTCTTGAAATTATCTTTTTGTCACAGTGTTTTCAAACGTATTCTTCTGTTCAGACATTTAATGATCTTTAGGGAAAAAAATATGTTCAAAGAAATGATAAGCAAACAAAACTAAAATAAAGATGAAAAAATGGTCAAGAAAAAAAAGGCACAACTGATAAATGAGCATTGAGTTCACTGCTTCAAAATGGACTTCACTCTAGTTCTGTTAAAATGATTTCTTACCCCAATGATGCATATTATAAGATTTAATATCAACATAATTAGCAAAAGTGTTGAATGAAATCAAAATAGGGTCGTGGGTTCGAATCCCGTGAAAAGCGGGATCTGCCTTGCGAACTTTCATTAATCCACATTCGGCGCGATTACTGGTTATGTATCCAGGAAGCAGAATCGAGAGTTATTAATCAAAATCAAAATCAAAATAGTTTCTGTAAAAGAAAGAGTTTCTATTGTTGATCTAAGTATGATGTTGATTCACAAATGCCCATGTTTTAAGTTTCTAGGTTATCTTTATTGAGGGAACATGTATTCTGCAAATAACGGTGTTATTTATCACTTGCTGCAGACACGTTAATTTAACTATCTGTTAATATCCAAATTCAATGCTTAGTACAAGGAAGTTCTATACTACATGTAGGATTCAGAAACTGTTAAAGGCACATAAAAGGAGATTAATGCTGTATCAAACTATATTAATTGGTAAACTTTTGGTCAGATTCAAATAGTTATCACCATAAATCCCCATCAGCACAACTTATACGTGAAAGCCAACAAGAAATAACCCAGATTAACCAGTTTAATTGTGTGATTTTTCACCCCTGACCTTGACAGCTGATACACAAATGTTTGAAACAACCAATCAGAATTCGTTATTTTGAATATGTAAACAAACAGGTTGTTGATAAACATGATTGAATTGGAGACTACAACATTTCAAGCACAAAATAACTTATATTAAAAGAATCTTTTTACTAGTCTCTCAATGCCTCCGTAAATTAATTCTCATAACTTTTATGAAAATAATAAAAGAATTCCATAATTTTTATAGTAATTTATTTGTTCTTTTCTCCTTTTATGTGCCTTTAACACAGTTGAAATGAAATGTATAGACTTCTTTCTTAAAGGCCATAATTAAAGGAGATTAATGCTATATCAAACTATATTATTTGGTAAACTTTTGGACAGATTCAAATAGTTATCACCAATAAACACCATCAGCACAACTTACATGTGAAAGTAAACCAGAAATAACCCAGGCTAGCAAGTTTTATAATTCAGATTTCCTGATTCATCACCTCTGACCTTGACAGTTGCCACACATATTTTTGAACCGTCCAATCAAAAGTCTTTATTTTGAATATGTAAACAAACCGGTTGTTGATAAACATGATTGAATTGGAGACAACTATATTTCAAGCACAAAATAACTTATCTTAAATGAGTCTATCTAATAGGGTCTCAATGCATTCCTTAACTAATTCTCATGACATTTATGAACATAATAAAAGAACTCCATATATTTTTTCAGTAATTTATTTGTACTCCTCTCCTTTGATGTGCCTTTAATATTTCATTACTTTAGATAAAGTTTACACAGACCCAAATGAGATCCATAAAACGAAAAGAGAAAGGGTAGGAACATTCTCTCTAGACAAGCAATTTCTTCTTTGTTATATTGCTTTCTAATACTCCAAAAGTGTTACCAGTAGTTTGTCTATTGTTGCTTGCACATGTAGTTTAAAGTAGTCACAAACTCTTACACAAGAAAAGGATCAAATATTGTTTATCTATAATCATGAACATGACATAAGTCTACAGGATTTTATCTATAATCATGAACATGACATAAGTATACAGGATTTTATCTATAATCATGAACATGACATAAGTATACAGGATTTTATCTATAATCATGAACATGACATAAGTATACAGGATTTTATCTATAATCATGAACATGACATAAGTATACAGGATTTTATTTATAATCATGAACATGACATAAGTATACAGGATTTTATCTATAATCATGAACATGACATAAGTATACAGGATTCTGACAAACTTGTGATTACCTTTCCATATAAAATCATACTGCTCATCACCATCTGCGGCCGCCATGATTTATTTCTCGTTATTCCAGATCTCTGGAAGTAGAAAAGCATAAATGTCAGTATCATGATCTCATTACATGTTGATATATCAAACCATTACCAAAACATAACATGTTTGACCAGTTTGTTGAAGACGACTCTGGAAAACATGGTGGGAAAAGGAGAAATTGCTCGTTAAGAGCAATATCTCCTTTTCCCATCATGTTTTCTGCTCTATCAGTTGATTAATTTTCAATTTCATCACATTTTGAAATGTCGTCTGCAAACTCTTTCAATTTGGGACAGTCGAAAATTTTGGCATTTGGTAAAGGGTTAAAAGGAGACTGGATAGTAGGGCCTCATCCTAGGCAGA
Organism: Cerastoderma edule; assembly: GCA_947846245.1. Classification (NCBI taxonomy): domain Eukaryota; kingdom Metazoa; phylum Mollusca; class Bivalvia; order Cardiida; family Cardiidae; genus Cerastoderma; species Cerastoderma edule. Next base: position 26,641,593 of record OX401404.1, on the reverse strand, counting down.
GGATCAATTGATGAACCACTTAAAAGATAAACTGGAAAAAATGATGACCAATCGATATAAATTTTATGCTAACATAGCATAGTTAAGTTTAGATCAAGCATCTCTTAGAAAATTGCCTCCAACATCTACTTTCATGTTTGCATGTGGTAAAATATGCAAAAATCTCTAACATTACAAGTTTTCCAATTTTTTATTTTTAAACAGACAGTTTTGAGTGTTCAATACCATTCTATAATAAGTCATTCACCACAGTGAAGGACACACCGTAATCTTGCATTGGTCCCTGGATGTGAAAGTGACAAGAATGCTTAACATAAATTCTACCTGATATCACAAAGTAAATGTTAATATGGCAATAAATGCCAGATGTTTGTTTCAAAATCACTCACAAAACAAGGAATGTTCATTCTGATTTTATCCCACTGGTTTCCATTTAATATTAGAGAGAAAACAATGTTTCATTAAATACAATTTTATCTGTTGTTGCTTCCGATCACAGGGGTCTATAGTTGTCCTGGTGTCATACAGTACTATAATTATGTAACATACTATATTATATTAAATAGTTCTGACACCAGGAAAACTATGGCCCCTGCTCCAATGTGGAGCTCTCATAGAATCTTTAACAGAGAAAAATTAAACGTATAGTCCATATAATACCCATATTTGTAATGTCAGCTACAGAAAACATTAAAAACTATTGTCGCAAAAGAATAAATTGCTCCTTTTGAGTATTATGTCCTTTGAATTTGTGTCACAATGGTTCTTGTGTAGAAATTGAATGGATTTACTCTTGCTACTTTTGTTGCCTGTTGTTCCTTTCAACTTGGACAAGACACAAATTCTCACATGGGGGAATGGGTAAAATGGAAGTCTAATTGAGGTCAGATTTGTTTAGTCACCCTACCTTCAAGGGAAACGTTGCATCAAACAAATTGTTGTGGACAGTTAACATATAGCCAATTGTCAAAGTGTCTCTATTTAGCCAAAATTGGGCAAATAAATGTTCTAACAGCCACTTGTTATCTAGTCAGTATTTGCATGGGATTTTGGCAGTTTAATTGGACGTACCTGAACTAAGCTATAATGCACAGAAATCTTCTATTGATAGTTTTTTTGCAATTTTATCATTCAAAAACAAATAAGAAAATAAATAACAAGTATCTTAATACTTTATAGGGAAAAATTCAACACATCCTTATATAGACGCTGGCTTTAGCATTACTGGCTGAAGATGACCTAAGAAATAGTTGTAAAAAATTTACACAATTCTTAAAATGAAAGATAACTCCTTTTATCGCAATGGTCTAATCATAATTTTGCAGAGAAAACATTGATTTTCATACTTGAAGATTCTGAGTGCAACTGCTTTTAAATTTGATTGGATAAAATATCAAAAGGAAGAGTAGGTTTATCAAAGAGCAAGCCACATATAGAATGAATGTCAAACTCTATCCGACTTCCGAGTTTAGATAATGTCTAACAAAGGCTTTATCAAATAGTGGTATCTATTGGAAATAGAGATACAAACTCTGTACTGCATTATTCATACATTGTTTTCAATACACCTGCATTTAATCACATCTATTTTCATTCACTATGACTAATGGCGAGAATTTCAGTGCCATTATCAGCAGTTCTATTGACCCCCATTAACCCTTTACCAAACGCCAGTATTTCGAGTGTCCCAAATTGAAAGAGTTTGAAGACAACATTTCAAAATGTGAGTAAATCGAAAATTAATCTTCTGATAGGGCAGAAAACATTGTGGGAAAAGGAGAAATTGCTTGTTACGAGCAATTTCTCCTTTTCCCACAATGTTTTCCAGAGTCTTCTGCAACAATGTGGTTAAATGTCGTTATTGTTTGGTTATGGGTTAAGTCAACTATCAACCCACCTTGTTGATCTTTCTCTATTTCTAACTTTACTCATATCATGACATCCTCATGACTTGTTCTTAACTAAATAAGGTTTTAGCAACATTTTAAAGACTTCAGCTACCAGCATGATGTGTTACTTTAACAAGGTTATGAAAAATTGCATTATCCACCCTAAACAAAATTAACAGTAACAAGCATATTCTCTTGCTGTTGTAATGGTTTCTACTAATATCGAGAAAATATTTTTTTCTACATATCTTTGGTTGTCTGTAGTTGCTTTCAATTTGACCAGTTCCAAAGTCTCGTATGAAGGAATGGATAACCCTATAGGCAATGCATAATGGGCGGAGAGTAACATTGAGCAGCATGGAAGCTCGTTTAACCGTTTGTGATTATATATGGGTTTTACATCACATCAACATTATTTCAGTTATGTAGCGATGCCCGACTCTTATTGATGGAGGGAGACCCCATACTCAACTGCCTATAAGGGCTGGTCAAGGTGGGCAGAACCATCGGCATTCCGTAAGTCAGTCGGGAGACTGCCTCTCATGAAAATCCATATCCCTCTCAGGATTTGAACCCACGTGGCGAGGGGCCATGTGATTTCAAGTTCTGTACTCTAACCACTAGGCCACGGAGGCCCCTGTTAACCCTTTACCAAACGCAAAATTTTAACTGTCCCAAATTGAAAGAGTTTGCAGAGGACATTTCAAAATGTGATGAAATTGAAAAATAATCTTCTAAGAGGGCAGAAAACATTGTGGGAAATAGAGAAATTGCTTGTTACGAGCAATTTCTTCTTTTCCCACAATGTTTACCAAAGTTACTTGCAAAAAACTGGTCAAATGTCGTTATTGTTTGGTAATGGGTTAAGAAGCAATGTCGTATCGCAAAGTACACCAAAGACAATCCAATCTAAACATCTCTGACTTTACAGGTAAATAAGAAAAAAGTCATTAAACATAAAATCTAAATATTCGCATAGGGCGAAGGCAGTTTCTGTTCATATCCAGGGCAAAGCAATATAATTTAATTATGTTATTCAAAAACATGATAAAACTTAAACCCCTAACATTGTAATACCTCAATTATAGCATAAGCTGCAGAAGTCTTATGAAACTACAGTAACATGTACTGTGAAAAAGGATAAATTTCGAGCAATTTATCCTTTTTTTCACAATGGTTTCTACCCAATACCATATTTCAAAAGAATGTGTATGGCAATATAACGCTGTATCAACAATTTCTCATATATATATATATATATTACTACTTTCCTTAGACTCATCAGTTCTAGGCTGGGAGACTCTCAAGTGTCTTGCCTGGTGAGAAGACTTTTCCAAAAGACAGTGGTGTGACTGAGATCAAACCTGGGACCCCTGGTTAAAATTCACCACTGGCCTAACCAAGGCCATACCCTCGCAAATGTATAGGAAAATGTTTTTCTAAGCAGTTTTTTGGTTGTCTGCTGATGCTTTCATTTTGGACCAGGCATAAAATCCAATATGGAAGAATGGGAAATAATAGTTAAGCATGTGGAATTTTAGATTTATCTTACATTAATGTGAAATATAATATGTATAATTATTGTAAATAATCAATAGTGTGTCAATTAAATCCACTCCTGTAGCATTTTATCATAATTATGAAGAAACCATAGTAATAATGTGCTGCTAAACCCATTACCAAACAACGAGCAATTCCTTCTTTTCCCACAATGTTTTCTGCCCTATCAGAAGATTATTTTTCAATTTCATCACATTTTGAAATGTGTTCTGCAAACTTCTTCAATTTGGCACCCTCTGACAAACGCCAAATTCTCGCCTGTCCCGAATTAAAAGAGGTTGCAGACGACATTTCAAAATGTGATGCAATTGAAAAATAATCTTTTGGTAGTGCTGAAAAAAAGGATAAATTGCTCGCTAAGAGCAATTTACCCTTTTCCCACAATGTTTCCAGAGTCGTCTGCAACAAACTGGTCAAATGTCGTTATTCTTTGTTAATGGGATAAAGAGAAAATAAAATAAACAAGTTTTCAGTAGGAAAACAAACAACATCATTGTTCCACCTGTGGATAGGATTTATAACAGAGGTGATGCAGTGACTAAGTACCTGTGATTTAGTATATTTGGCTCCAGGGTTAAATACTCATTCAGGTCCTCAGGTCCTTGACCACCCAAGGGGAAATAGAGGAAAGAAATTTAACCGTTCCACAGAAATTTCTCAACAGATATAAGAAGGAAGGATATTGTTTCTTATTTGCTTACCATAGAAAAAATTACCTGTAAGCAATACACTACCTACGAGACAAACACATTGAGAAATAAGTAACATTCAGTTCGTGGATCAAGGACTGCTTTATCTTCAATGAGGAAATTCATAATTCTTATCTTACAGTATCAAAGAATTGACAACATGACATCTTAAGGTCCTGTTGAAGTTGTGTAGGAACCATAGATTGTACAAGTTACTAGTCCTGTAGACCGCCTTGGTATGGAAGTTAGTGTCAAAGCCTGTGGCTCAACAGATTTGATCCCCACTTGTTGTCATGCCCTTGAACTAGGCACCTTATATCATGTGTATAATAGATGAGTAAGTGAACTGTCATCATAGTTTTACTTTATACAGTGGTACCTTGATACCTAAATTCGGGAGAAAGGCTAAGAAGCCTGTAATTCCCGTTCCATGACTGGTCTTCTTGTCATAGGTTCTACTGGGGCATGTGCGGGTCAGGTAACATATTGCCTTAGAATCCAGTGTTTATATAATTTACGTTGAAATCATTTAAGTCTTTGGCATTCACCACCCAATCTGGTAATTCATTCCAGTTATTAACAACTCTTTGACCAAACGAGAACTTTCTGACATTTAGTCGACAATAACTTTTGGCAATTTTTAGATTGTGTCCTCTAGTTCTATCAGTAATATTTGTGGGTAACAGTCTTTCTTAACCAATCCTGTCTTTGCCATTTAGGATTTTGCATACCTCTATCATGTCGCCGCATTCTCTCCTATAGAGTATAGATGGTTTAACAATGGTTTAGTTAAAATAAACAGACAAAATAAATGTCCAATAAAGGATGTGTTCCTTTCTACTGTACCGACTTTCAATACTGATTTGACACATACAGTAAACAGTAACTTGCAACGGTTTTTAAAAGCAAAAGGTTGAATGAATCAATATGAATTGTATCAATAAAACTTTTACAACAACAAATCAATACACAAAACAAGAAGAACTTAAACACGTATTTTCAACATAAATATAAGGCTGTATCAGTGTGTGTAGACTAGTGTGTATTTATAACAAATTATTATAATAAAATCTTCCCCTACACGTTGACATTCAGTCTTGGGTACATATAGAAATGAAAATGTCAAAGAAAGCTATGACTCGCATAAGGATGTTGACAAAAAACACCCGAACGTGTGCATTGTGTATCGTTTTGATGACAAATTAGTTTTGAAAATCGTCCATTGAAAACTTACCTGTCGTCCACGAATTCTGTTTAACCCGTCAAATTGTATATAACTATTTCTCACAATATCTTTACATTTTCTTCCAAACTCGTTGATACATCCGTCAAATATACTCTTAAAACATCAAAACTTACACATCACAACGTATATAACGTCTAAAAATAGTTATAATTATTATGGGTATGCCAAAAATGTCAACACGATAAAATTAGTCACCTGTGACAATATTTGCATTCGGCAATTTCCGGAAAGTCGCCCGTGAATATCGTAAACGATCCGATAAACCCGAGCCACCGATCGAGGTTTTCCGTGACAAGCTCGACTGTGCAAGAATGCGAGCTGACAAGTACAGTTGCCCTTAGGCCTGACATGTGTACGTTTAGTGATGTTCTTTCTTACATGCATTGCTCTGATTAATATGATACAGACAGGGAAAGCAATGCGAAGAAAGAACTTAGAAACAGTTAACCGTAGTTTTCAGCATTTATTAGATATAATTTATCGTGTTTGATGTATTTATCCATCTATGGAAATGCGCACGTCAAACCTGGTCGGATCATGGTTCCATGAAAGACAACTTAATATATTGTGATATACGAATACAATGTATATGGAAAAGGTTTGCTTAACATAGGCGTAGGAGCGTTTTCAACATTGGGGGGGGGCCAACTTCAGATGAGGACCGGTCTAAGAATAAATGTTCCTAAACTTGTTCATGACTATTCATGCATTTACAAATTCGATAACATTTTAAGAGTTAAAAGATAGCGTATACAGTCAAACTTGTGTTTAGAGGCCAGCCTATGGGACAGAGCAAATTGGCTGTTTAAGACAGGTTGGCTGCTTAACACAAGTTGATGTACACTATAAATCTAACAATGGGACTTTCTGTAGTGGTTGTTTAAGGCAGGTTGGCTGCTTAAAAGGGTGGCTGCTTAACACAAGTTAGACTGTACATGAAAATGTGTATCTTTAATAAAAAAAAAAAAAGGATATGCCAGGTCTCGATCTCACGCGGAAATCAAATGTATTGATCTAAACAAAAAGTAGCAGCGACCAGGCTGTCACAGCCACGGATTCAACCGTGCGAAACGCAAAATTATTGTTTAACTTTAAGCTAACCCGATGTGTTCAGATTGCCATTTGCGATGATGACGTCAAAAAGATTTTGGTTATTGTTCGTAACAAAAGGCGGATTGGTATTAGATAAAGCACAAAAAAACATATTTATTTTTATTCTGCTGTTAAATTTCGTTTCTTTCATTTTTATTTTCAAATATCTTCATTTGCCATTGTGAATATTGGGGGGGCCAAAGCATACTCTGGCCCCCCCAGTCTGGATATTGGGGGGCCGGGCCCCCCTGGCCCCCCCTGCTCCTACGCCTATGCTTAACTATCAGGGTGTAGCCTGACTGAAATGAATGTGTAGGCACGTCTTTCTAGGGGGTCCGGGGGCATGTTCCCCGTGAAAAAAATGCATTCTGCGTTCTGCCATGTATTCGAGAGCACATACTATAGAAAATAGAGGCCTATCCTGTTGCATTTCTTTTAGCTTTATTTCCGCTTTTGCTTTCTGAAATAAAAGTGTATGCACGTGTCTGACGTGCCTAAAGGAAGCTACGCCAATGACTCTGGAGCTTCAAACAATATTTTTGGGTCAACAATACATTTCGTCTCAGAACACTCTGTGTCATTTTAAGCTTTTAATTATGCGTCTTACTTTGGAGTACGACTCTCTGTTACATTGATACTGAACAGCAGGCCCAGAGAACTTAACAAACAAAAATAGTACCCAGGGGCGTAGCCAGCGATACGCACGTACACACGTCTTTACCCTTTCCGAAGTATATACTATTTTTGTCTTTTTAAAAAGCCAGTGATACGCATGCACCTACGTTACATCAATTTCTTAGCTGTCAAATTTCAGTCACAAAGTTTGAACTAGTCATTGCCCTTTATCTACAAATATACGTCATATCTCACCATTTTCACTTCTTCTTGCAAAAAAAAAAAAAAAAGACATAGGCGTAGGAGCGTTTTCAATATTGGGGAGGGCAACTTCAGATGAGGACCGGTAAATGTACCGGTAAGAATAAATGTTCCAAAACTTTTGTCATGACTTGTCATGCATCTACAAACTCAATACCATTTAATGAATTAAAAGAAAGCGTATGAAAATGTGTATCTTAATACAAAAAAAAGTGAAAAAAAGAAAAATGGATAGGCCAGGTCTCGAACTCACGCAGCAATTAAAAATGATGCAACTATTATCTGCTATCAGACTGTCACAACCACGGGTACAACTAACATAGTTACCACTGAATTATTAAATTTTAATCTTTAGCTAACAATTGAATACAATATATTGGGTCTTACTACTTATCAATCTGAACACATCGGGTTTATCAAATGAAAACACCTCTGAAATAATAGGGATGACGCCATATTGGTTCCCAGCGGAATGACGTCACTTCACTTTCGTGTTTAAAAATAGATCTTAAATGTGAAATCTAAAAAGTCGTTCAATTTGATTGAGGAAACAACTTTACATGTCACAACAACAATTTTGCCATTTTGTATGTGTCACTGATAAAAAGATTATTTAAAAGGATGTCCAACACTTCCATACACATTGAACTACTTAACTTGCACGCTTAGAAAATGTGTTAATTGCCGGATGCCGATTTACCCGAAAAATTGTAACCCTACACTTATATCCGAGGTGTATTTCACAGCTCACGGAAATACCAGAGTAGTTCCGATTGACTACTTATAGGACACGTTTTACATCACTGTTTTTGTCAATCGAAACTACTCGGTTATTTTCGTGAGCTGAGTTTTCATTGAATAAACCCGATGTGTTCAGATTGCCATTTGCGATGATGGTGTCAAAAATGTTTTGGTTATTGTTCGTAACTAAAGGCAAATTGGTATTAGATAAAGCACAAACAATACACACATTAATATTGATTCTTCTGTAAATTTCGTTTCTTTATTTTTTTCTTTTCAAATATCTTCATTTTCCATTGTGAATATTGGGGGGGCCAAAGTATACTCTGGCCCCCCCAGTCTGGATATTGGGGGGCCAGGCCCCCCCTGGCCCCCCGGTTCCTACGCCTATGAAAGAAAGCGGTGAAGCCACCCTCCTGCACCCCCTTTCATCCCTCCCGCATTCTTCCCCATTGTTGCGTAAATTTGTTTTGAGGCTGGCTGTGCTCCTGTATTCATCTATTGCTTTTTGGTATGTCAATCAAACATCTAAGTGTTATTTGAGTCGCTTAGCTAAGTGCATTTAAGCATTTTGATGAAACGGACCCAATATATCTGTAAGGTTTTAAGTTGTACATAAATGTTCAAATTATTTGCAAGGAAACAACACCGTTATTACGCTAACACTGTTTTTCAACATCATACACATGGTATGTATGACGGGTTGCCATGAAATAAGTGTAGTACACTAGTAGAGCGTGTGGTAACAGTAACTCTCTTGGGCATCCCTGAAAAGAACGGTAACTCTAAAAGACTTTATAAGGAAAACAAAGATGGTGGCCGGCACGGATCTCAGCGATCTCCGTAAACTTACGGTTGTAAAGTTACGGGACCGACTCAATAAACTCGGGTTGTCAACATCAGGTGGGTTGAATAAGTATTGTATCAAGTGAATTAAGCAATGCATTAATCGTAAGAATGACAACAGCTGAAATGCTTGCAACGAACGGTCAACGTCGGAAACGTTGCAAATGGCGGCGTGGGTAATCGTGTTGTTTACCTCCGAGAAAATCTTAGATAACCAACTGTTCTTTTTTTCGAATCATCGAAATCTTTCTATAGAAGTAAGGCCATTAAGTTTCACTATCCCACAGAACGTCTTACGATTGGGATGATAACATAGGCGTTATTTATTTTTGTGAATAACAAGGTCTATTTCAAGGCAACAGTTTTCGGATACACCAGTTCCCGGATATCTTTTTCTTTAATTGAAAATGGTTATCTGACTTTCTCAACCATTTGACAACGATTGATTATTGGCATTTGTTTCCATAAAATTGTATTTTTTAACAAATATTTTGATTTTGTAACACATACATGTTAGTCAAACTAATCTGACGCGATCGGAAAATATTGAGAATATTTGGCATCGGCAATATCTCCCGTTACATCAATCTTTTGAACGATTCATTTAATGGTGGACCATGCGATGAAATTTTTTTGCGACATTTGAAGACCAATATTTGCATAGTAATAGTGAATTAACAACTTATTTTACACACAGCTGTAAATTAATCCTTTTTTAATCAATCCATGCACTTAACATGTCGGTATTTGCATATTAATTTTGTAAGAATGGTTTCATGAACACTTGGTTATGATTTTCTGTTCCTTATAAGTTTTTTTCTGCGCATGCGCACTGGAATGTAAAAAACCTATGAAGCAGATTTTTAAGTGTTTAACGGCAATTTATGCCATTATTTGGTGATTTATAAGTTTATTTTTCATATCTTGTCCTATCAATTGACTTTGAATGGCCATTTTGTGCATTAAATCCAATAATCAGAATCCGAAAAGTTTGACACTACTTTGATCTTTCGAAATTTGAACATTAGATTGTCCAATCAGGACATAAAAAGCAATCTTCACATCAAGTTATTTTGACTAACAGAAATGTATGCTCATGAAGTACCATCGTCAAATAAACTTCATACCATCTGGAAATATTGAGAAATCTTTACACTTGGCAATATCTCCTGCCAAGTGAAACTTTCAAACTATTCATTTCATCGTAATGTTTGAAAACTGTAATTTTCATAATTACAATAAAATAGCAAATAATCATAACTAACAGTTATAAATTAATCCCTTTAAATTGATCAACACTATTGATTTGTCAGTATTCCACATTTACTGTGTACAAACGGTTTTATTGACACTAGGTAAAGATTTTCTGCTTCCAATAAACTTCCTTTGCCCATGAGCGCTTGAGTGTAAAAAACCTAAAATGGTGTTTTTTTTTAATCATTTTTTGGCCATTGATGCCATTAGTTGGTGATGTGTATTTTTTTTTACATATCTTGTCTTATCAATTGACTTTGAATGGCCATTTTGTGCTTCAAAATCAGAATTTTGTAAAATTTGCCACCAATTGATCCTTAGAAATTTTGATGTTAGATTGCTCCATCAGAAAATAAAGGGCAATCTTTATGATGTCATATCATTTTGACTAGCTCATGAAGTGGATATCTTTTTCCTTGTTTTTCAGGTTTGAAAGCCGATTTGGTAGAGAGACTTTTTAAACACTACAAAGAGGTAATATGAATTCTATTCTATTTTCTTTCATCTGCATAAGATTTTGCTCTTCTTCTGTTAACCTATTTGATGAAATCCATACTGTACAAATGTAAGCAAAAAGGGAAGCAATTATTTTGATGAAAGAAGTGTAAATTTGCAAATGATCAAAAGGATTTAAATGGTTTATTATCTGTGCAGTGCATATAACCATATTGAGCTCCAATGCCTTTTATTCTTCAGTACATATATGGGATGAAGAAAAATGAATAAACCAGCAGCAATAATGATTGAGAGCCTTCCTTGCATTATGTGTTCACCTTATGTTGTTTTTGTTCATTCTTTGATAGTCTTGCCTAACCCAAACTCCCATTTAGAATCTTGTCTCAGGCTCCAATGGAAAACAGCATCAGATGACAATATGAAAGGCTAATTACAAAAACAGATTTTTGCTCCTTATATGTAGTTTCCCTGGTTCACCAGTATATCTCTTTGTTCCTTCTGCTCTAATTGAGATGGTTCACCAGTATATCTCTTGTTCCTTCTGCTCTAATTGAGATGGTTCACCAGTATATCTCTTGTTCCTTCTGCTCTAATTGAGATGGTTCACCAGTATATCTCTTGTTCCTTCTGCTCTAATTGAGATGGTTCACCAGCATATCTCTTGTTCCTTCTGCTCTAATTGAGATGGTTCACCAGTATATCTCTTGTTCCTTCTGCTCTAATTGAGATACAACATATATCCATGTTGTGTTATTTCCCTGGTTCACCAGTATATCTCTTGTTCCTTCTGCTCTAATTGAGATGGTTCACCAGTATATCTCTTGTTCCTTCTGCTCTAATTGAGATGGTTCACCAGTATATATCTTGTTCCTTCTGCTCTAATTGAGATACAACATATATCCATGTTGTGTTATTAATATAAATCTTAAGAAATAGGTTATGAGACATTTCTAATCAATGAGCAATTAATTATTTGAAATGAATTTGACCCTATGCTGACATTTTTTTTTCAATCTACCATATCCCTAAATTAGCCTGTTTAATAGAATAATTGAGACATTGTTGTTATCTTACTTGAAACATAGCGATCTTATGTTGATGCCAAGACTTATTTACAAATATATGCCTTGAGTTTCATTTGAAATTTGACCATTTTACAGGAAGAAGAAAATGGAGATGATGGAATGGATGGTAAGTCCTTTGTATGAAATTTACTTTTTCACTCCTCTATGCAAATGTTCACCGTAAATAATCAAAGAATATGGTTCACTGTGACAAAAGGAGAAAATCCTAGTTACAATATATTTCTCCTTTGTTTACAGAACTTTCTACACAAGATGAAAAAGAAAGAAGGCATCATTTCTATTTCTTTGCACATTGCCATCAGTGGCTTTCTAATTAGAGGCCAAAAGTTTCTGAACGATGATGTTCATGTTATAAGCTTGTGAATAGAAAAAACATATCTGGTTTAGTGAGACTCAATGCAAGCATTTTTTTTACTTATCAGATTGCAATAATTCTGGTCTTATGTAAAGAAAAAGACAAATTCCAGCTTTCTTTCAATTGTTTAATGTTTGTTAAGTGTGCAGTGTGTGGGTTAAATCATTTAGCCTTTTACCTTTACAATTTGTTTTGACAAAAAACAGAGGAAAGAAAACAATTTACGGATGGAATTTTAAATTTTCCTTTTCAAATTTAGTAGAAATAGTAAAAATATCTTCTTGGTTTCAATTTTATCAATTGTCATAAGAGGCAAAAGTGTGGATCAAAAAGTGTATAGCTGAACTTTACCAATGATACATTATAGGAGGAGGGAGTAACATGGATACTAATATCCCGCCCCCCACAGAAGCACCAAGGACAGCCCTACAGCTCAGATTACAACAGATGGCAGGTCAGCCAAATAAAGAAAGCGGCAGTGGGCCAGCCCAGCCAACTCCACCTCAACAGTCAACTAGTACTGCCCCCGCCCCTCCTACACGCACACAGCCCCCCTCTCTGTTATCACAGTCTGTACAGCCCCCTCGGTCACAGATGATTCACCAACCTCCAGCTGGGGGACCCCCCTCACTGCTGGGAGGTCCACAAGTCCGACCCCCGGGCCCACCAGCTCCTTCAGGACCGCCGCCTGGGATCCAATCTCAACAACCTCCGAGGCCAACAACCTCTCAACCCATGGGACAGCCCCCTCAACAGTTTGGTGGCCCGCCTCCTCAACCGATGAACCAATCACATCAGCCCATGTCCCAGCCTAGTGGGCCACACCCACAGATACCGCCTCCACACATGATGATGCCTCCTCCAGTACAGGTACACTTTCTTTTCTGTTTTAATTTACAACATTTAGGTCTGATATGGAGGGGTGAATAAATTACTGACTTAAATTTTAAATATTACCAATCCTACCATATATAAGTATATAAATCAATAGTATTTTCTAGTATTCTCTGTATATTTTCTTTAGATACTTCACTTAACCTTGATATACATTGTGTAAGTTTCACTTTTCTTTTACTTTTGTCCCTGGCCTTTTCTTAAGAGCCATAACACAAGAATTGATAAATTTGAGACAAGCAAATCATTTTCATCTTTTAAGAGTTTCACCTTTCAATTGCACCATAGTATATTTTTAGTAATGATTTTGGTCAATAAGGGAGTCTTGATTCATATACACCCAGGAACAAGACCTGCAGGAAAAAATTGCCATGCAGACACGCATGTTAGAGCAGGAGAGAAAGCAACAACAACAACAACAACAACAGCAAGAACAACAGCAAAGAATGCAAGAACAGCAGCGAATTGCCGAACAGCAGCGAATTGCCGAACAGCAGCGAATTGCCGAACAGCAGCGTATTGCCGAACAGCAGCGTATTGCCGAACAACAGCAGAAGGAGCGTATGGCAATTCAACAACAGGCCATGTTGTTACAGCAACAGAACAAAGCGGAGAGTGAGGAAGGAAACACAGGCCTTATGGAGAAGGTTAGACAACAACAAATGATGCTGGAGCAGCAGAAACAGAAAGAGAGACTAGAGCATCAACAACAGGTAAGTCAACATTTAACATTAAACACTTCCATTAAGTATTTTGCCTTCTAATTGAATATTTGCAAGTGTTTTGAAGAGTAGGACATGTCAGGCATAGCACAAGACTTAGTCTAGCCCCGCAGGTTTACGACATGTATTTTACTTTACTTTTTTGCAAGGTAAACTTTTCTCTTTGAATAAGCTTTGTACATGTAACTGTATAGCACCAAGGGTATGAAGTACTGATCAACAGAATCATGACATACAGGGAGAAAGACCTTGAGAAACAGACAGGCTCTACTTGCAATCTAAGAACTTATCTATTTTCTAAATGATATAATCATGATTTTGTTATACGCGTCGCGCGCATGCGCGAAAGCGTATATAGTCATCGTACGGAATCCTTCTTTACCTATAGGGGCTTAATCACCGCCGAGAGAAAGAAAGTAGTTCCAACTTCTATGTTGATTGTAATCTGTCTATAACTGCGTGAATTCTTATCAAATTAAATCGTCATTTTTTGAAATAACTCTTTCTTCCTTGGTTTGTTTTGGATGCGTCTGTTATGTGCAGGATGGTGATAAAAGGTAATGCAAACTATCTGCGTTAATTTCCAAACATCCTAGAACTTCTAGAAGAAGGTATCTAGCGGCGTCGGATTACAGTCGAAACGGCCCGATGTCAAAATGTCCTACGTTCAAAACGGCCCGAAATAAGTCAAAACGGCAACATTTTCGGTTTAAAGTGTTAAAACAGTGTAAATCTTATTTGGGCCGTTTTGACTGATTGAAAAATCAACAATTGGGCCGTTTTGACCATTCCATGGCCGCTCTCATCGATCTCCGGGACGTTTTGACATGGGGCCGTCTTGACACGTTCCCACAGCACCCGTATCTAGGCCGTGGGATTTCCCCCATCTTTCAAGGAATCCCCAGTATTTTTTTACTCAGTGCAGAACAAAGTCCCTTTTTTTATGATTTGCAAACTTCTTTTAACAACAGGCCTTGTGCCAGAAACGGCTTAGAAACATTCATGAAGGAAAACTGATAGTTATCAGCGATTTTATTTTGTTTCATAAACCCATGACCCAATTTTAGTAATAGGTTTCCGATTCGTTTGTTTGGTCACCAGAGGGTTTGGAACCAGTACGCTTAGTGAAGTGAAAATACGGCTCCCGATTCTTTGCAGTAATATTGTTATGAAATGAAAAACGACATTAATTATCAAATTTAAGCCATTACTTTAATTTGAAAGTTGATTTTGCAATTGAACAGGACGGTTCATACTAAACAAAAAATCTGTCATTTTTTCATTATAAGAAAGAAAAAGAAATATTGCCTGATGTTTCTTTAAAAGCCGGGAAATACACCGTGTTTTTCGTTACCATTTCTGACCATGAAGTGAGCATGTGCATTTTACAATGGCAAAATGAAAAAGAAGATCTATTATCACCTTTTGCCAAATGTATTGGGGAAATACCTCTATTGTTTCAATTCCTGGAAGAAACACTAAATGTAGGTATTGTTGAGTAGATAAAAAAATCACCCAGATTAGAATGTATGATTGTTTACTTTGTTGTTGAGATCATTTTTTAGACTTACATCTCCCCGATCCTTTTGATCTACTCTTTTCTTGTGTTCCGGTTCCTGTTCGTAACACTCGGGCATGCCTTTGATATGGCATTTAACCCAATATTTATTTAATGCACTTTTAAAACTTTTCAATGATCTCTGACTGAAGCTGTATTTGTGCTGCAGTGTTTCTTAAATAACTTGTGACTGTGGCCCCTTGTAGATTGGTATCTTAACTAAAAATGCTTGTTTTCGTCTACAATATCTATTTTGTTGATGACTTGAATAACAATTTTTCATTTGATTAGAGCATTGGGTTTGAGTACCACTGGCGTACTGGGACATGTCTTTTTTTTACTTCTATTTTGGTTTCTGCTATTCAACAGAAATATGTTGGTTTGTTTTAAAAAATTCCTTAGATTTCTTTCAAATCCATTCGTACGCACAAACCTCTCAGTCCATACTGCGACGCAGTTCAGGCCATTCTGGCCTTTGATTTATGATGATGATGATAGTTCAAATACTAATGACTTGTGTGCCTGTATGTATATGGTATGAATATTTCACGATAGTATAGTTCTTTGCCCTCAAGATTAGGATGGTAAAACAGATAAGCCCGATGTATATTGATATTGACATTGGTTTGAGAATAAAGCATGTGCAAGTTTCAATAGCTTCTTTTCCACATATGTTGAAATAATTATTTTAAAAATGAGCTCATTACAAGCAATTTTTTGTTGAAAAACTAAATAGATCAATCTGCTTTAGATTTGCATGCTTCAAATATGAGTTAGAGACTGTTAGAATGAATAAGTTATTCTTATTGTCTTACCTTTTATGATATCTTAAGGCCATGATTGAGCAACAGAATCAAGCCATGAAAAAGCAGGAGGAAGAAAGGAGGCGAAAGGAGACAGAGATACTACGGCAACAGCAGATGGCTATGATGGAAGCTCAGAGGGATGAGCAACAAAAACAAATGAGGGAAGAACGAGGTGAGATAGATATGTATAGTGAAGCCTCGTTTATCCGGACCCCAATTATCCGAATGTCTCGCAATCCTGACGAAATTGTAAGGGAAAGGAATTATTTAACCAGTTTGTTGCAGACGACTATTTAAAGCATTGTGGGTAAAGGAGAAATTGCTTGTAACAAGCAATTTCTCCTTTTCCTACAATGTTTTCTGCCATATCAGAAGATTATTTTTGAATTTCATCCCGTTTTGAAATGTCGTCTGCAAACTCTTTCAATTTGGGACGGTCGACAATTTGGCGTTTGTTAAAGGGTTATAAGTATACACATGCATACAGATCGTTTATGACTAAATGTGTATAAGAACATGCTCTGCTTCATTAGTCCGGATTATTCTGTAATCGGGACATTTTGTTGGGAACGGACGTTTGTTTTTAACAAAAGAAACTCTTATTGAATTTTATGGAAAGCTAATCCATGAAATTTAATTAATATCAGTGAAATATATACCCATATTTCAAGACTGCAAAATGAAATCTTTGACTAAAACATCACATTTGAAAATACAAATATCATAGTAATAAAACTTACAGTTGCCAAAATTGTAATATAAGTTGAAAGATATCAATATTTTCCGGATATTTTACACTCATTCATTAAGCAAATGGAATGATAGTTCATTTGATATTAGACATTTAGATATATTGCTGTAAGATATTTAGTTATAATACCAACAGTAAGGCGCTAATGTCAGTTACATTATATCATGTTTCAGGACCTCCCCGTCCTCCACGACCTCCCATTGAACCCCTGATGAACCAAAACGCTCCATTTAACCCCCGACCCAACATGCCCCATGGGGCTCCCAGAGGGATGATTCCTCCGCCCCATAGTTCCATGTCGTATATGCCTCCACATTCTTCATCAGGCAGGTATGTATTAAAACTTTTTCCTGAACATAAGTTTGCTTATTTTCATCTTTTTTTACTGTTTTTAATTAAGAAAGATTACATTAATAAAAAGATTATTTTGTTGTAGCAATCATGATAATATTTTTATTATTCAACTTATAGCCTTTTTTAAAAAAAAGATGATAATAGTAATAAAAAAAATGTCATAATTCTAACAACACAACCTCAATTTGAAGACTCTAATGTGTACATTACTTTTCTTGTATTTGATGATAATCCTTTGACATCATGAATGTGTTTAATTAGCTAAATGTATAATTCATTTTTCCTTATTTTTCTGTTGTTTCTTGGTTGCTCGCAGAAAGCACAATGTGGAAATAGGTTGTGCATGAACCTATATAACCATTTATATATTTAACTACTTGCAATTATAAAGTTTAAAACCCTTTGTGTTAAAGGTCATACTGCATTCTTAAAACAAATGCAGCCACTATGAAATTGTGAAAAAAGAAATATAAACTTTCAAACAGGCCATCTGTGGTACAATTGTGTCACAAGGTATCATTCTATCAATAACTTATATCATAATTTCAGGATTCCTCCCTTATTACCTCCTGACAATGAACCTATTCGCCCGCCACGAAGGGCCACACCCCCTGATGACAGGGCAGAGAAACAGGAACCCAAGGAGTTAAAGCTAGCCCCTGCCCTGGAGAAGGTACTCGCCTTTAAGGATGTGAGGGCACAGGAAGTTGGCTTGACTCCTGAAGAGATTGAGAAGTTAAATATGCCAGAAGGTAAAGATTTTGAACTGTACCCTCTTACATGATTTTGGATTGGTACTTATTAAAAGCAGACTACAAACTTAAAATATAAGAGATGGTAAATCACTAACCCATTAATTAGTATTTCTTTTGATTGATTAACCAAATGATGGCATGTGTTAAGATCATAAAATACATAAAATAGAAAATTATCATCACTATCATTGAGAAATTTTTAGTTTGTTAAAATAGTTTCTTAACCCTTTACCAAACGCCAAATTTTCTACTGTCTCAAATTATAAGAGTATACAGACGACATTTTAAATTGTGATGAAGTTGGAAAGTCATCTTCTGATAGAGTAGAAAACATTGTAGAAAAAGGAGAAATTGCTCATTACGAGCAACTTCTACTTTACCCAGAGACGTCTTCAACAAAGTGGTAAAATGTCATTATTGTTTAGTAATGGGTTAAATCATCTTATGCAGGCGAGTTATTTCATAGGAAAGGCTTTATACAATCCATGAATATTTTATGGAATTTGGTCACAGAGGTATTTAATTAAATTTCATACAGATGTGAAGATTCGGTATTTCATTTATCTGAATAAAATTACCACTTCAACCAGGATGAAAACAACATAATTGACGACATCTGTAGTCCTTTACACCCCAAGAGTTCTCCTTTGGGATGTTTATGTTGATAGAAACGATGGAATTTATTTGTTGTTGTAGGATTAAAGGAACTGAGGGATCAATGGCAAGTTTCATGTTTTGGAATGACTTACCATGGTCTTGTACGGATCCCGCAATCTGCTCATATTGATAGTCCTTTAGCCTAAGTCTTTATAATGTTCTCTTCTTTTCCTACAGAAAAGCCCAAAGAGGATGAAGATGAAATAGAGATGGTAGAAATGGAAGAAGAAGATCAGGAGGAAGAGGAGCAAGAAGTGACACAAACTGAGAGTAAAAAAGAGGTGTGTCTTAAGTACGGAGAATATGTCGAGGGTTAAGAGCAAAGCTATAGTAAGTGCTTCACGTTTATGAAGCACTTACTATAGTATTGCATTGAACCCTTGATATGTTCTCTTTTGTATAACCTTTAAAACCATCTGTAGATGGCATTTGATTAGTATAAGAAAAGGAATTGGATTGTTGGAAAAAGCATTCACCTTTAGAAAATAAGCAGGGTTAAAGACTTTTTTTCCAAAAAAGCAAGAATAAATGTAAAGATGAGTAAATAACGAAATTATGATCATATGTGTTATAGAAACCAACATACTGCAAATGTTTCTGTAAATATAATCAAACAAAAATATACTTAATAGTATTTTCTTGTTTACAGTCTAAAAACAAAAGACGGAAAAAGAAGAAAAAGAAGACAAAAAAGCACAGAACAATGGAACCTACAAAGAGGCGGATTATCATTCCACTTGATAAAAAGGATGAAGTTCAGATAGAGTAAGTTGAGGGTTCGTTGCAAGACTATAGTAAATCTTTCTCTTGTGTGAATCACTAACAACAGTCTTGCACCTAACCCTCTAAATGCCTTTACATGCTATCTTAGGTTATCTTAATGTCATGTATTTTATTTACACACTCTTGATATTTGTAAATTTGAGATCACTTTGCCAACAATATATAACTTAGTTTCATTACATTATGGTAAATGAGGAAATTGAAACTGGAAAGTCCTCTGCTTAGGTTCAAATCCCAGTGCTTTCTCACAACTTACTGAATGTAGATAATTCTTCACAGCTAGACCATCACTTATACCAAGTTACATTTGGGACCTTCCTCCATCATTTTGGATTAGGGCATTGCTACATAGTTGAAATAATGTTGACTTGATGGAAAACCCATATAAGATTTAAAAAACAACTACGTGAAAGTCAGATCCAGAACAATATCCGTTTTCATAAAGAATTTTTTTTTTCATGCATTCTTTTCAATCTGCTGTTGCATTTATTTGGACAGTCCAAATAAATGCAACAGCAGATAGAATAGAATGCATGGAAAAAAGAAAAATTATTTATGAAAAGGGGTAGAAACCATGATGTTAAAACAATAATTTGTTCATTACTGTACAAGCAATTCATCCTTTTGTCATAATGGATTATATAGTCTTCAGCAGCTGGGACAGAGTACAGTATTGTGAATAAAGCTGTTGGATTTAGACTGTCATTTATATTCCTTTTTTCTAGATATGTACAAGAACAGCTTGACCTTGATCCGTCCGATCCAAACTACTTTACCTTCAGCAAGATATTCGAAATGTTTAAGGTAATGTTAAACACTGTTTCCTTAACCACTTACCAAACAGTTGACCAGTTTGTTGACAATTCTAGAAAACAAGCAATTTCTCCTTTTCCCACAATGTTTTCTGCCCTATCATTAAATTAATTTTCAATTCAACACATTTTGAAGTGTCGTCTGCAAACTCTTTTAATTTGGGACAGTGGAAAATTTGGCGTTTGGTAAAGGATTAAGGCTTTAAATGTGTGTTGGTTGGGATTAAAAAAATAACTTGGTAATTCTTTAATTGCAAATACAGTATAATGTACACAATTGTATCATCTAATTTATTTTCAATATTTTTATAGAATTAACTAGAAGTTGTTCTCTATGTTTTAATGATTTTGAGATTTATAGATACCATTGAGCTACACTTCAGTAAGTACACCTTCATTTACAAAAACTTGGTGCTGAATTGAGAAGACTTTGAAATATATGTGGCCCATTTCAATGCATTGACAATGTGTTTAAGGCTTAACCCATTACCAAACAATAATGACATTTGACCAGTTTGTTGCAGATGACTCTGGAAAAACATTGTTGGAAAAGGAGAATTTGCTCTTAATGAGCAATATCTCCTTTTCTCATAATGTTTTTTGCCATATCAGAAGATTTTTTTTTAATTTCATCACATTGTGAAATGTCCTCTGCAAACTCTTTCAATTTGGGACAGTCAAAAATTTGATGCTTGGTAAAAGGTTAAGCAGACACTATTTACCCCTCCCACTCTCACTTCAACTTAAATGGTTCTAACAAAATAGAGAAGAATGTTATAGAAACTGCAATGATGGTCATTAGCAGTTTATTCTTTTATATAACTGCAATCTACCAATGTACGCAAAGAAAATGTTATTTTAGACAAAACGATAACTGTTGTACACCACTGCTTTTCAATTTGACAAATCAAGAATTGTCCATTTAAGGGATTGACTGAGGTCTGAAAATTAGAACTAGTGCTTTAAATATCATGAACAATTTTATTTGTTTTGTAAGTTTGGTTATTATTTCATCATATATGAGGGATTTTTCAACTAATCAGGCATACCCTTTTTCCCCACAGATTTCAGAAGAGCAGCCTGAGGTCCCAAAACCTGTGGAAGTGGCGCCCGTAAAACCTGCAGAGCCCAAACCCAAAGGTCAATTTGATTCCTCCGATGATGAGGATGATGAAGATGCAGTAAGGAACTTTTCTGGCTTCATGCTCTATTTTTTAACTCTCCACAAAGGACTGAAATCTTGTTCACATTTGTCCCAGTTGAATGCTCAGTCATTTGTTTTTAACCTCAATAAAGACTTTGGGCCTTGATGGCCTTGTTAGAGAACAGAATTGAATTCACATGGCCTCCTCTCTGTGGTTCAATCCAAGGTTAAGGTATTTGGAATTTTATGAGAGAGACAGGCTCCTACTGATTTACAGAATGCTGATAGTTCTACCTGGATTGACCTGCCTAGTATGGGGTCTTCCTCCATCATTATGAGTTGGATATAGCAACATAACTGAAATAATGTTGATGTGATGTAAAAACACATATAAGCAAACATGCAATAAAGAATTATTTAGAAAGAAATGCAAGAGAGATAATGTATGTTTTCTTAAAAAACAAAAAAACAAAAAAACAATTACATTATTATGACAATGCAAGAAGTTTATCATAATAATGGAGCGACTTCTCCTTTAATTACAAGGTTTTGAAATGCCATCTACTTCTAAACTGTATTTACTCAATATTGGTACAAAGGCAATAGGATGTTGCAGTGAAGGGGTTGATAATTGCAGAGAGATTTGTTAGATCTTTATGGTATTTCACTTATAAAGCTATGGCTTCCTTCTGCAGGATATGAAACCTGATAGTGATGTTCCCAAACTCTCCAAGAAGAAACTGAAGAAATTGACCCGTCTCAGTGTGGCACAATTAAAACAGCTGGTGGCACGTCCTGATGTTGTTGAAATGCATGATGTCACGGCGCAGGATCCCAGACTGTGTGTTCATCTGAAAGCGACCAGAAATACCGTCCCTGTCCCAAGACATTGGTGTTTTAAGAGGAAGTATTTACAAGGGAAGCGTGGTATAGAGAAACAGCCATTTGAACTTCCCGACTACATTCAGGCGACCGGTATCACGGAAATGAGGGCAGCTCTGGCAGAGAAGGTTGGTCATACATCTACTTGATTAGAAAAATGGAGTTTTACATACCATATATCATAAATTATAGCTGGTATCATACAATATAGTTCATATCATAGAGTATAGCTAATATTGAATATAAATTTGGTTTACATTTTAAGTGTAAATTCTACGTCTGTGAATTTGTTTTTGATGCACAGGTCTTTTACTACAATATTTCATGTGTTTGTTAGAATCTACATTTCCTTTGAAGCATTTTCTTTTGCATTTTTCTACTTCATTTTCAAATGAAGATAAAAAGTAATGGTTTACTTAGATGGCTGAAGTCTAAACATTGCTGTGCAAAGATTCTGTGAGAGGTGTCTGAGAAAATTCCAATAATGATGAAGCAATAAAGGTGCAAGTCATAATGACACACAATATAGGGTTTGCAATAAAGGTGCAAGTCTATTTTAATAATGACACACAATATAGGGTTTAGGGAAGCAATAAAGGTGCAAGTCTATTTTAATAATGACACACAATATAGGGTTTAGGGAAGCAATAAAGGTGCAAGTCTATTTTAATAATGACACACAATATAGGGTTTAGGGAAGCAATAAAGGTGCAAGTCTATTTTAATAATGACACACAATATAGGGTTTAGGGAAGCAATAAAGGTGCAAGTCTATTTTAATAATGACACACAATATAGGGTTTAGGGAAGCAATAAAGGTGCAAGTCTATTTTAAAAATGACACACAATATAGGGTTTAGAGAAGCACTAATGGTGCAAGTCTATTTTAATAATGACACACTATATAGGGTTTAGAGAAGCAATAATGGTGCAAGTCTATTTTAATAATGACACACAATACAGGGTTTAGAGAAGCAATAATGGTGCAAGTCTATTTTAATAATGACACACAATATAGGGTTTAGAGAAGCAATAATGGTGCAAGTCTATTTTATTTTATCTCAGTTTCTGCTGAAACTAAACATACTGTAAACTTTTCTTCTTGTTACAGGAGGACCAGAAGAATCTGAAGGCGAAAATGCGAGAAAAAGTGAGGCCCAAGATGGGAAAGATTGACATTGATTACCAGAAACTTCATGATGCGTTCTTCCGCTGGCAGACTAAACCCAAAATGACCATACATGGGGATTTATATTATGAGGTAAGAAATTTTAAATAAAATAGTCAGATAGGTTTAGATCTAATTGTTTAACAATTTATGGGTTCAGTGTGATACTGAGTAAATCTTTTACAAACTTTAAGCACTAACTGTAATAGTGCACTCAACCCTTGACTTTAGAACCTGCAGACTTATTTTGGAAGCTTAATTGTTTAACAATTAAAACCTTATGTGGCATAACAAAGAACTAGTTTAAACAAGCATTTCTGTCTTTTATTTCAACAATTATTTCTACACATACAGATGATTATAAGATTTTTCCCAGCCCTGTTGCTAATTGATCACTGAGGAGTAATTGAACTATGACAGACTCTAACTGAAATAAGTTCAATAAAGCATCAAATCAAATTAATAAGATATACATTGAATAAGTGATCCATTGTCGATTAATGTTTTACAGGGCAAAGAATTTGAAACAAGATTGAAGGAGAAGAAGCCAGGCAATATAACAGATGACTTGAAAACAGCACTTGGGATGCCTATTGGACCTGTGAGTATGATTTAAATTCCCATACAGGCTATTCACCTTTATATTGTATGTACTCAATTATCAGTCACTATATTTCATCACTCTTAAACAGGTATAGTTACTGAATTAAGAATGAAAAAGATTGTTACAAAACATGTCAATTGCTTGTATCCTCCTTTTATAATATAATAAACTCTGCTCAATTCTTTGAAATGTTCCAAATGTCACGTAGTTGAAGGAAGGAAGGAACTGTCATACTGAGTTTGATTTTAACAAGCTTTAAGCTTCCTTCACAAATGATGTAAAACAAATAAGGTAAACACATAACATGTAATACTGAGTTGGAAGTGCACAGATTGTAGTATATTAACTCAACAGCAGACATGTGTCAAAAAGGATTATTTGGCAAAAAGCAAATGCTGCTTTTGTTACATACTTTGTTCTTCATTTTGACCCTTAGACGTACCTTGTTCTTTTCTGTTCATCACAGTTGAGTTATTTGTAGTTTGATATTTCAATATGTCTGTTGTGCAAAATCTGGTTCATTTCTATTTGATATAAGAAGGGACTGAGATTGAGTGTTTTATTTAAATTTGGATGTGTGCTCAATAAAGGAAACGAGTACTCAATGTTTAGATGAAAAGATAAGAAATATGAATGGGAATCTCTCTTGACGTCTATTCATAAACATGGAAAGCTGAACATCATGGAAGAAATGCTACCTGCTATTGAAACTTGATGTTTTAACATTTTAACTTTTATAAACAATAAATCTACTTTGTTTGCTCATCGTTTAGACAAAATTAGAAAAAAAATCAATCAGCAAATTATTCTGCCGGACCCATGCCCAAACAATAACGACTTGTGACTGGTTTGGTACAGACGACCCTTGAAAACATTGTGGGAAAAGAAGAAATTGCTCTTATTGAGCAATTTCTCCTTTTCCCACCATGTTTTCTACCCTATCAGAAGATTATTTTTCAATTTCATTACATTTTGAAACGCTATCTGCAAACTCTTTCAATTTGGGACGGTCAAAAGTTTTGTGTTTGGTAAAGCCTTGAAGTTACAATGACATGTTGTTTCAGGGATCAGAAAAAGTCCCGCCCCCATGGTTGATTGCTATGCAGAGATATGGACCACCTCCCTCGTATCCAAACCTGAAAATTGCAGGGTTAAACGCCCCTATACCAGAGGTAGGTTTTTCCCTCACTTTACAAGCCCCTGTTTTTCATAATTACATGTTCTAATAGGTCTCTTTAATCCATTACCAAACATAACAACATTCAACCACTTTGTTGAAGACGGCTATGGAAAACGTGGGCAAAGGAGAAATTGCTTGTAACAAGCAATTTTTACTTTTGCCACAATGTTCTCTGCCCTATCAAAAGATTATATTTTAATTTCATCACATTTTGAAATGTTATCTGCAAATTTTTTCAAAAGTCAAAAGTTTTTTGTTTGGTAAAGGGTTGAGATAAGTCAAGGTACACTGGAGACAAAAGACATTGCTTGAAATAAGCAGAAATTTCCTCTGGTCACTTTTGTTTCTACCCAGGATCGGAAAGAAAAGGTTCTTGTTCATATTTTGTGATGACCATCTGGTTTTGTTTTTAAAATTTTGACCAGCCACAAAACTTTGTTGATTAATACCTAGTGACAGTTTAAATGTGAAAGCATAAACAGCTGTCAATTGTGAAATAAAAAGAAAAAAAAAGAAAAGAAATAACATTTCCTTTGTTTTTCATGCCATTTTCTATAAGAATTTTATATGTTGTCTATATAAGGAGAAAGGACAAACATTAGATGGTTGATGCTATTTTTATAGATATAAAAGAAATCAGTGATAATTTTGCCTGGACTTGAATAATCCAATGTTTTAAATCTATTCCAGTCTTGCACATTTGGCTATCACGCTGGAGGGTGGGGTAAGCCTCCTGTAGATGAAAATGGAAAGCCGTTATATGGGGATGTGTTTGGTACAAAAGGTACAGACTTCGAGGTAATTATCATTCAGTATCATCTTTAACTATTTTATGAGCGATGCTCCATAGAATACCAACACCAGTATTTTGCTTGTGGTTTTAAAGGGAAAATGAACAGAAAGTCATGTTTTTCTTACCATTTGACCAATTCTTGACATGTTTTAATTATTTAAAATGTTGTTGTTTTTTTAAAATCTCAAAGTAAATGTGTCTGCAAAGTTGAATATACACATTTGTGGATTAATGCATAATGTGTTTCTTTAGTTAAAAAAGAAATGATAAAAAATTTGGAGATAGAGCTTCAGAGAAAGTCATATATTTGTGCCTTTGCATACAGTATGAAAAAGGTGTTGAATTTCAGCGCCCTGATAGACATAAAAATTTAATCATCAAGTGAGTCCCTAACTATAGGAAAAGAGATGTAAAAAGGTGATTAGAAATGAAGATACTCAAGCTTTTTACTTTTCTTTGACGGTGAACCAAGCGCTTCCAACCTACATGATTCAGTCTTTATTTCTTGATTACCCACATACTACTTTGTAACTCTGATTATTTAATCCAATCCCATGTATAAAAGGTTATTACTCCATTCAATTTACATCAGAAGACACAAAAAACCAAACTCAATATTTTCTCTAATAATGCCAAACTATTGTGACAAGGGAAAAAATTGCTTATCATAAACAATTTCCCCTTCTCATTTCTTGAGTAACCTGATGCAAGTGAGATAGTGATTAAAGTGTGAACTTGGAACCTGGCAGTCCAGTGTTTGAGCCTCACAGACACCTCTGATTTCTTAGGTGTTGCCTTTGGCAAGACACTTTACAGCGCTAGTCAGGTATTAGTGAATGTCAGGAAAGCTGTGATATACCTGTGTTTATACATCATTAAACCCTTTACAAAAATAAAACAGACTTGTGTTCAATTCAGCTTGTCATTATTGTTTAATGTTTGTATGTTCAACATCAGGCGGTAACACAAGAAGACGATGTGGATCAGTCACATTGGGGCGAATTGGAATCTGAGTCTGAATCAGAGGAGGAATCGTCTGAAGAGGAGGAAGAGGAAGGGCCGGAGGAGTCTGGTCTCATCACTCCAGCAGAAGGGTAAGGGTTTTAGCTAATTGGTTATACTCTTTTATAACCTCTCATTAATAGGTTTTTCTCAATCAATGTAAGACATCCTATTGCTCAGTGGATTGGTTATTAGACCACAGTAGCATAGATAAAACAAAAACAGTTTGATACCTTTCACTGGCACCCTCCAAACCCTAATTGGAGGCTTGAGAGAAAAAGATCTTCCCCTTGATGACATAATTGAAAATTTCAATCATCATGGTTGTCTGATGAGATTATTATAATGGTTATATATTGTTAAATCTGTCATTGTGGCCTAGTGGTTAAGGCGTCCGCCTCAGGACGGGGAGGTTGAAGGTTTGAGTTCCACGGGAGGCGTTTGTCCGGAGAATGTTTCTCATGGGACTTAATCCGAAATGGTTGGATTGTGAGCTAGTTTAATTTAATGGTTACCGACTTATATCCGTATGGCGCCTGGCTTAGTGATAGAAGTTAGGAGGTACTTGGTATAATCTATGAAAAGTGTCTCATAAGCCAAACTGGCTGGCTCTTTCAATAGGGGTGACACTATAATAAAACAAAACCTTTACCTTTTATACTGATCCTCAGTTTTATCCAGAAACATAAACCGATCATTTCAAGGTGCTATCTGTCCTTTTAAGCCTCTAGAATCCCAGGGATAGATAGTGAGGCAAAGAGAGAAACATGCAAACATTGAATGATAGGGAGAGTACATACGGGAAAAAATACGCATTTGTAAATATCTTTCAATGATCCTAGAATTAAAGGTCATTTGTTTGAAACAAAGCCTATGTGTAATGTTTTGTCTTATTCAAAATGTCACAAAGGCACTTCATTAGACTAACATCAATTCACATTGTTCATAGTTTAGGTTTGATCTTTTAAAGTTACCACCAATGCTGGGGCATGTATTGAAACATCTGAACTAGCATTTTTTTATATAGAAAATGTATCACAATTTAAAAGTTATTTGGTACTTGATCAACAAATATGATTATTTTTAAACAATTACTAAGACAGTACTCATTGCCATCCCTTGTTATAACAAAGACAATTTTAGAAAACACTAGAATCTGATGAGATTTTGATGGTTTTGCTGAAGTTGTCTTTC
The DNA here is from genome assembly GCA_947846245.1 of Cerastoderma edule. Classification (NCBI taxonomy): domain Eukaryota; kingdom Metazoa; phylum Mollusca; class Bivalvia; order Cardiida; family Cardiidae; genus Cerastoderma; species Cerastoderma edule. The sequence goes on along the minus strand of OX401404.1, from coordinate 26,613,445 downwards.
TACTTTGCATTTTTTTTTGGATGATGGATTCCCTACAAAGGAGCTTCGACAAGGTTTTGATTATCCATTTGACCACTTATTGATTCTTCAGCAAAGCAGCAAATTGAAAAATTATTTTTGTTTATAGTACTGATTATAACTACACTATACCGTTAAGGAAATACAGTGATGCAAGGATAGGTTCATTACTAATGACATATTTAAACAAAAAAGGAATTAAATACATACATTCTGTTTGTTAGTTTGTTAATGACTGTGATATTCATTGTTTCAGCCTGGTCACACCGAGTGGTATAACATCTATACCTGTTGGAATGGAGACCCCTGACATGATAGAGCTGCGTAAACGCCGTATAGAGGATGCCATGGACCAGGGCGGAGAAACGCCTTCACTCTATCAAGTTTTACCAGAAAAGAAATCTGGTGTAGGTGGAGCAATGATGGGCTCTGCACATATTTATGATGTTCCAGGGGTGAGTATGTGTTTGATTGTTCATCGCAATGTTAGATGTGATTATCATTTGATCATCAATATTTTAAGTAGAATGTATGTGTAACTTGCCATGGATGTCCAACAAGGTAAAACAGGACTCCTTCATATAATTGGATTGGTCAAGTTTGGAAACGACAAGTTTTATATTTGTCATTTGGTAGGAAACATCATGAGTAGAGATAGTTATGTTTAGAACTTTTCCTTCTTTTGTCATACAATTGGGCCACGTCACAGGAAAAGGGGCACACGGACATAGCAAACAGTGTAGCCCCAGACCAGCCGCCACGTCAGTGACGTGGCATTTGATCATCAATATTTTAAGTAGAATGTATGTGTAACTTGCCATGGATGTCCAACAAGGTAAAACAGGACTCCTTCATATAATTGGATTGGTCAAGTTTGGAAACGACAAGTTTTATATTTGTCATTTGGTAGGAAACATCATGAGTAGAGATAGTTATGTTTAGAACTTTTCCTTCTTTTGTCATACAATTGGGCCACGTCACAGGAAAAGGGGCACACGGACATAGCAAACAGTGTAGCCCCAGACCAGCCGCCACGTCAGTGACGTGGCGGCTGGTCTGGGGTTACACTGTTTGCCATCTTAGAGAACATCAAGTTCTACCTTTAAATAAATACAAATGATAACTGTTGTGACTAGATGCTGGAAAAATAGCGCTAAGAAAGAGCTGAGTCGGTGGTTTTTATTTATGTCCGAGTGCTCCTTTTCGCATGACGCGGCCCAATTATTTAGATATTTGTTCTTAAGCTGTATAAGAGGTTGAATTGATACGAGACATAGTAAATTGATTTTAATGCATCTGCTGTTAATTGCAATCATGCATATTTTCATTTGGCAAAGCATACAGTGTAGAAGTTTTAAGATTTAATCAGAGAATTTAGAAATTTGTATTGTAAAATCCGATGTCCCTAAACCTTCTCAAGCTTTTAAGTTGAAATATAACACTTTTCTGTAAGTTGATGAAACAAAGAAACCATTTACTACTGACTTTTGGGAAAAAAATCAGTTTTGCTGTAATAATAAATGATGTAAAGTTTTAAGTGAGTGATTACTTGAAAAGATATTAGAATTACAAGAACTTGAAAAATTTAATTAATGTCTCTTTCCTTGCTTTTAATAACATGTGCTTCCATCTCTTTATTAACATGTGCTTTCATCATTATTACAGCTTGCCGCAGCCAAGAAGCCAGGAGAGAAAGGAGCAGTTGAAGGAGTTGAGATTGCTTTAAATCCAGAAGAGTTAGATTTAGACACAGCAGCCATGCAGGCTAAATATGACCAGACAATACGGGAACAGCAGTCACAATTAGAGAAAGAAGATTTAAGTGATATGGTGGCTGAACATGCAGCTAAACAAAAGGTTGGTGTCTTCTTGTTTGGTCTGGACAAATTACTTCTTTTTTTGGTTTCATGGTTTAAACTCAAAGGATCATTGTTTTCTGAATCCTAAATCAACCAGTCGCCAAAATGCCTCAAAATGAATATTTATGACGTTTTAGCTAATGAAATTGTGTACAAACCTCCGACAAGTAAATGCACTTGGAAATTGCTTTTTTATTGCTTTTCGTACATGAGGGAAATGATGTACATACTATAGTCTTGTGTATTTTAGAATATCCTCCAACAAACATCAGGTGGTCAACTGGTCAGTTGGGAATAAGAATAAAACTGGTCATGGTGGTGTATCAGTCTTTTGCATGCAGTGTTTCTTAACCAATTTGGTAACTCCTATTTCATGGGTACTCAGTGCAAGCTTCTTTACAACACAATTTCAATAAGAACCCATTATAATAGTTCATTGAAAAAAATAATGAAGATACCAGAGTAATAATGAAAATTGTTATGAGCTTATGAATGTAATTCTACTTGATTACTTCATTAAATAATGAAGATAGCAAAGTATTGATAATAAAAGTAAAAGACTTAATGGTTACTTTATTTGCTCTCTTTTTGTTTTCAGAAACGAAAGAAGAAACAAGATGAGACGGGAAAAGGAGCCAAGAAATATAAAGAGTTTAAGTTTTAGTGTCTGTGACATTGTATGTGAGGTTTGGTGTGGTAGTATGAATGCAAAAAATAATGTTTTAGTAAGATCGTCGTGTCATTACCTAGCTAAAATCAGCGGCAAGAAGATGTGATTATTGGTTATGAATAATGACATTTATGCATTAGTTTTCATGGCAAAGTTTGATAAAAAGGTAATACTTGTACTTTTTTATCTGTTAAGACTCAGTTTGAAATACAGTAGTGGTGACTTGGAATTTCATTAGAGGTAGTCTTATGGCTGACTATTGGAGTGCCCATGGTCCCCTCTGCCTTGGTTGGTGATCCTGATGGGTCAGTAATCCATAACCAAACAAAAACAAATTTTGACCAGTTTGTTGCAGACGACTCCTGAAAACATAGCAGAATAACGAGAAATTGCTCTAAATAAGCAATTACTTCTTTTCCAACAATGATTTCTGCCCTATCAGAGGATTATTTTTCAATTTCATCACATTTTGAATGTCATCGGCAAACTCTTTGAATTTGGGACAGTTGAAAATTTGGAGGTTATGACATCATCAGTCCAAAAACAGCCCTTGTACTGAATAAAGTATGGGTTCAAAGGGCATTTTTGTCAAAATATCTTTTGCAAACGTATCTAGTCACCTGGATTCTCCATATATGCTTATTTTAAATAAACTACAGAGCAAGATATAACAAGCCATTCTGACAAAAGGAGAAACTACTTGAACATTTTAATGTTTAGTTATATGGTTGGTTGCATTTTCAATTTGAGATGACAACCACTTGTCTAAGACGGTCACATTGTTATGACATCCCCTGTATTGTATATTTTGTTAGTCTATTCCCCTACAAAGGACTGGTCCAAATTAAAAACAGAAGACAACAAAATATTTCTGTACCTGTTAATATACTTTGCAGTAATGGGTGGAAACTATTTTGACAAATAGATAAATTGTTCAAAACAAGCAATGTATCTTTTTGTCACTGGTTTCTAAAGTCTCCTGCAGCAGATCGATCAAAGTGGGGTATTATGGAGTAAGGGGTTTATATGATGCGTTATCATATCTTGATAAGAGTAAATCTGCATCGATAAAATCATGAAGTACATGTGCATTGAATTTTGATCATTGTTCATTAAATATATGAAGATTGATATTTTTCATTGTTTGTGTTCCCTTTTTATCCACATACATTGAAACATAGGATAAGCAGTCATCAAAGGGACGACATGTAATTGGTTGCTTCACCCATTACCAAACAATAGCAACATTTGACCACTTTGTTGCAGACGGCTCTGGGAAACATTGTGCGATAAGGAGAATTGCTGTTAACCAGCAACGTCTCTTTTTCCCACAAAGTTTTCTTCCCTATCAGATGATTATTTTTCAATTTTATCACATTTTGAAATGTCGTAATCAAACTCTTTCAATTTGGGACAGTCGAAATTTGGCGTTTGGTAAAGGGTTAACAGAGCTGGCTGTTCCTAATCATCAAATTAAGTTTTAATGCTCACCCTCAACATTGGGCATTCAATCAACATATTCAAGAACTTTCTCCTCAAAAGCGTATCAAGCAAACCATTGCACACTTTGCTGCTCTATATGATGATACATCTGAATAATTGTCAATTGTTATTAAATATATTTCCGCTATGATGCCGAAGAAAACGTTTTGGCAAAGGAAGTTGTTTCATTTTTGTGGCATCTATCTATTTTGGCAGTGTTAATGCAGCAGGTGACAAAAAGTGGTTTGATATTGGGATTAAGAGAAATGCCTTCATATAGAAAACAATCTGTGCATTGGGTTCATAGTTATGGGCTGATTGTTTTGCTTAATCCATCTAAACTGGGTTGAAATAAAACAAGGGTAATTTACATACCAACTTCACAGTTTTATGCTCTGGAATATCAAGACGCGTTTGTCATCTGGCTCTATCCTCCAACAGTCTTGCTCTTGTATAGTCAAGAGGTATTCACATCATATAACCATTTTTTTCATAAGTACAGTGGACCACCTCTCGTTGTTTTAAATAAACCTGTTCAGTCAGTTGATACTGTCACGGTTATTGACTGTTCAAGGTTTAAGAGACGTGTCATAACGCAAACGATTTAAACAATGGTTAACGCAGCAAAACATTGATGTTATGCTTCTATAGGAAACACATTTCACAGATGCTGAATCTCTTTCTTCGAATAGCCAATTTCCTGGTTACAATTTTTATCACACATTTGGTAAACCAACTTTAATTCCTACAACTTTCAGTATAATCTTAACCCTTTCCCAAACAACACATTTTCGACTGTCCTAAATTGAAAGAGTTTGCAGACGACATTTCAAAATGTGATGAAATTTGAAATTTATCTTCTGATAGGGCAGAAAACGTTGTGGGAAAAGGAGAAATTGCTCGTTAATTCTCCTTTTTCCACAATGTTTTCTAAAGTCGTCTGCAACAAATTGGTCAAATGTTGTTATTGTTTGGGAAAGGGTTAATCCTTTTTGAAAAGTATGTTTTCTGTCTAAAATAACAGACCGATTGACCAGTGTATACTTGACATAATTTTTCACATTTATGTTGTATGGAAATATCAATTTTTCGAAAGGGGTTTCATGATCACAACAGTCACTTTTCATCATACTAAGCATGCAGCTACTGGGATCAAAACTGACTTTATAATTGTAATTCTTGTTCAAAGCTTTTTGAGTTGTTCACATTTTGCCCATGATGAAAACAACTTCTGGTTCTAGGTTAAGACACTTTTCTAAGCAGAATTCGAAATCGGGACTGGGGAAACTGGTTTTTTTTTATGAAAGCACTGAAAGACACTGATGTTTGTTTCACGATTATTTGTTAAACCCTTTCCCAAACAATTACGACATTTGACCACTTTGTTGCAGACGACTTTAGAAAACATTGTGGGAAAAGGATAAATTGCTCGTAACGAGCATTTTTTCCTTTTCCCACAATGTTTTCTGCTTTATCTGAAGAATATTTTTCACTTTCATCACATTTTTAGATGTCGTCTGCAAATTCTTTCAATTTGAGACAGTCGAAAATTTGTTGTTGGGAAAGGGTTAATAAAATCATTACATTCTATGAGATAATCCTTTAATAACGATCGACGGCTTCTGTTGCAGACGACACAAACTCGTTTTAAGAAATGGCATTTACAATAATTCATTTCCTTTTCAATTTCCCTTTATCTGACTACAGACGAATCCAATTTGGACGGTAACAAATTTACGACTCGTCATGTGAAGTTTATAAGAGCGACTCTGCAACAAGTAGAAAAATTATCAATTTGGCCGACTACCCTTTGTCGTTATTGTAAACATTTCTCCTTACAAATAAACCGGTGAGTATGTTTGTAGCATGTAATTATGTATGTACATGTACATGTATATGTATTGGAGCAATAAGTTACATGTATTGTTAAACTGTCACATACTATTGATGTATAGGCAAGGCTGACAGAGTAGTGCCAACGTTTCGTCTCTTGAAGCAGACGATATTGAACAATAAAATTTCAACATGTAATTCTAACGGTTATTCTTTTCTCAAACTAGAGATCAATTTAAGAAAGAATGTAGTCAATGCGGGTAATGGTACACCAAAGAAAATCTAAGTTTTGCCATCTTACTGTCGAATGAAAAGATCATTTTCTGCTTATCAAAACTTAGTTCCCGAACGTCTTCAGCTCTTTCTTGGGACATACATTTAGATCCTACCCAATAATCAATGCGGTTGCAAGATGCCATGCTTTTTGGCATATTCTTCCCATTTATTCTCTTTGGCTTCGTTCTCTACTTTCAAATAAAAGTCTTATTTTTTGTATTCGGACCGTTCACAAATTCTGGAAGAAAGAATACAGGCGATTAGCTGAGACTACTTCAAGATAACGCACATGAAGCAGGGGTCCGGGGCATGCTACCCGTTTTTTTTTATCTAATTCTATTTATCAATTTTTCAATTCTGTGCTACTAAAAAAAAAGCCATGAAGTACTATTTCTAACCAGTTTTGACCCGTTTTCATGGAAAACAAAGTGTGACCCAATTTATTAAACCAAACTTGCCGTCATAGGCCTACCTATCGAGGGTTTCACGGCAAAGTGATTTGCAAACTAATCTTACACACAGTTACGCGCGCCTAGGACAAAGACAAACTGCGGTCTATTCATTCTTATTAGAGGTCGATCGATCGCTATCCTTATGAATGTTATCTTCGTCCTTAGATTTTGAACAGATTCGGTTCAATTATTAGATCTTACATGTCTGTCCATGGCAGTTACCTTATTGGGGGGAAAATCGTTAGTAATGGCTGCAATAGATTGTCATTTTTATATAAATATAACGTTCTTGGTCAGTCAAAACTATACCAGTATACATATTGGCCTGACAATCAAAGACAAACACATTTGGTTATGAGAGAAATAATTAAACTGAAAGTAAGAAAATTAACGTCGAATCATCTAAGGTGACGTGTGAACGTACAACGTCTTTAATCGCGGAGTCGAAAAGAGTTTACAGAACTTATAAAATCTATGGTTTTCTATACAAATGAGACACCGCTGCTGAAATTCTGAACTTTGATTGTCATTTTTATTGGCATTAAGTTTGTGTTTCTGCCCATTCCGGCACGGGGACTAGAGTCATTACGATATCTTGAACAGTCAATAATTACAACAAAAAATACATGGGTGGCAAAAGTCCGCCTTCTACATAAGAGCGAGGGGCAATAGTCTGTCCTCTATATTAGGGTGAAGGGGCAAAAATCCGCCTTCTACATAAGGGTGAGGGGCAATAGTCTGTCCTTTATATTAGGGTGAAGGGGCAAAAGTCCGCCTTCTACATAAGGGTGAGGGGCAATAGTCTGTCCTCTATATAAGAGTGAAGGGGCAAATGTCCGCCTTCTACATAAGGGCGAGGGGGTCTGTCCTATATATTAGGGTGAAGGGCAAAAGTCTGGCTTCTACATTAGGGCGAGGGGGCTATAGTCTGTCCTCTATATAAGGGTGAAGGGGCAAAAGTCCGCCTTCTACATAAGGGCGAGGGGCAATAGTCTGTCCTCTATATTAGGGTGAAGGGGCAAAAGTCTGCCTTCTACATAAGGGCGAGGGGGCAATAATCTGCCCTCTTTATTAGGGTGAAGGGGCAAAAGTCTGCCTTCTACATTAGGGCGAGGGGGCAATAATCTGCCCTCTTTATTAGGGTGAAGGGGCAAAGTCCGCCTTCTACATAATGGCGAGGGGGCAATAATCTGCCCCCTATATAAGGGTGAAGGGGCAAAAGTCTGCCTTCTACATTAGGGCGAGGGGGCAATAATCTGCCCTCTTTATTAGGGTGAAGGGGCAAAAGTCCGCCTTCTACATAAGGGAGAGGGGGCAATAATCTGCCCTCCATATTAGGATGAAGGGGCAAAAGTCTGCCTTCTACATTAGGGCGAGGGGGCAATAGTATGCCCTCTATATTACGGTGAAGGGGCAAAAGTCCGCCTTCTACATAAGGGCGAGGGGGCAATTATCTGCCCTCTATATTAGGGTGAAGGGGCAAAAGTCCGCCTTCTACATAAGGGCGAGGGGGCAATAGTCTGCCCTCTATATTAGGGTGAAGGGGCAAAAGTCCGGCTTCTACATAAGGGCGAGGGGGCAATAGTCGGCCCTCTATATTATTGTGAAGGGGCAAAAGTCCGCCTACTACATAAGGGCGAGGGGCAATAGTCTGCCCTCTATATTAGGGTGAAGGGGCAAAAGTCCGCCTTCTACATAAGGGCGAGGGGCAATAGTCTGTCCTCTATATAATGGTGAAGGGGCAAAAGTCCGCCTTCTACATAAGGGCGAGGGGGCAATAGTCCGCCGTCTATATTAAGATGAAGGGGCAAAAGTCCGCCTTCTACATAAGGGCGAGGGGCAAAAGTCTGCCCTCTATATAGGGGTGAAGGGGCAAAAGTCCGCCTTCTACATAAGGGCGAGGGGGCAATAGTCGGCCCTCTATATTAGGGTGAAGGAGCAAAAGTCCGCCTTCTACATATGGGCGAGGGGACAATAGTCTGCCCTCTATACTAGGGTGAAGGGGCAAAAGTCTGCCTTCTACATTAGGGCAAGGGGCAATAGTCTGTCCTCTAAAGAAGAGCGAGGGGCGGGGCAAAAGTATGCCCTCTAGATAAGGACGAGGGGCAAAAGTCCGCCCTCTACATTAGGGCGAGGGGGCAAAGGTCTAACCTCTACATTAGGGCGAGGGGGCAAAGGTCTAACCTCTACATTAGGGCGAGGGGGCAAAAGTCCACCCTCTACAGTAAGGCGAGGGGTCAAAATTCCGCCAAATACCCAAAAGGACGTTGGTCCGGGGAATGCCCGTGTATCACCAATTTGTGACTGGTCGGAATTAAAAGCAACAGCAGACGACAAAGAAACCATTGTGACTACAGGAGAAATTGTCAGTCCCTTCATTATTATAGTCACGACTATTTCTTAAGACTTTTGCTGCAGGTGTGGCTTTTATAGGTTTTTTTTTTTAAAAAGTAAAGGGTGAATATTCTTATTTCAAATATATGGCTTATACGGGAATACATCGGTACCCTTATCTTGGACTTAACACTATATTGATGCTTCGGCCAGATTTAAATTAGCTTATGCTGCGACACTGAACCAGAGACATCTATATCTCTGACTGAACAAATCGTTTTCATGTGAGGGTAAACCGTTCAAGATTTGGAAAGAATATCATTATAACATACAATGAAGAATGGATAGATACACTGGTCGATGAAATTATAAAGGAAATAATGTTGAAAATAGCATAAAGGTCCTGTCTTACCGTCTAGAGTCTAATAAAGACGCAAATGAAGACGTCAGTTATATTTTTGAGGAGTTAAAGAATGTATTTCATAAGGGCAAACAAGTTAACATATTTTCAATTATTTTATTTGACAAAATCAACACAAGCATGCTTTTGGCCACACATCAACGGGAAGTCATTATAATGAGTGGTTTCCAAAATACACGCTATGGAATATGTGGCTGGAAAGAAATGCATTATTTATCTTTTCTGGACGAAAGGGTAATCCAAAAATGACATAGCTTAAATAACTTTGATCTGATATCAGCACATGTGGTCTAAATAAAGGCTTGTAGATCAGCAACCAAAAAAGATTATGTTTGGGGTCGAAGTGTTCGATTGGCGCATTAATATCTGATTATTTAGTACAAGAAAGTAGTTCCCATATTAATGTATACAATTAAATTTATAACAGTTATCGTTTCAAAACAATTGAAACCAGAACTATCGATAAAGTACACATGACGGGTTAATTCAAGTCTTTGGATATCAAATTAGTGATTCGGAAGATACTGTTATTGTTTTGACAGCGCAGCACGTGGGTATTGACCTCGTGGCGTTTGTTTGGTCGCCATTTGCACCTGTTATTTGTGATACGGCTAAGATACTCGGTCCCAAAAATGAGCGATGAAGATCGAGACGTGGATATTGAGAGTGATGTAAGTAGCTTCTCGGCGTTTTTTCCTTACTAAAATCAAAACATTATTTTGCCAAAGAGCAGGCATTTCTGCAAATTCTTGAGTGATGTGTAGTTCATAGGCGAGTCCTTTCTCTCGTTCCAGGAAGACGACGAAGATTTGTCGGGGCTGGGTTCACAAGCGGCCACTCATTTCATGACCCCGGTAAGTCCAGACATGGCAAACAAATTATATCTAATTTCATATTCAAATTCGCTTTGATCTCATGAAATAGCCAATTCCTAGCTTTAAACGGGCTTTTGTTGGGACATTTTGTTGTGAAAATATGCCTGGAGAACGGCGCGCATGCGTATTGGCACAAATATACATGACATGAAAACAATCACACGTGATGTTAAAATCTGCCTTTGTATGTCATCGACCTCAAGCCTCAAACCTTTTCTGCTTACATCAACTCATATTTAAATATAACCCTTCAATCGATAAAAACAAATTACTGTATGATAGATAATACAATTCTAAGTATTTCATATGACCCCATTCATCCATGGTTTAAACTGATGAAATAAAATATTGACCATATAAAAAGCATTTTTTTGTATTGGTGAACTTTGACCTGCAATCCATTTTGTGGATAAACATTTGATTATAGCTTCATGTGCAAATGATTGCAGCCCAAATGAATAAAGATTTTTTATGATATTACAAATATTTCTTGGTATTTCATTCCGAAGGTTGAAAATGAATTACCAAATTTCAGAAATCAGATTTTTTCTTAGGGTTACGCTGGCTAACAGGTTTCCGCTGCAGTATTTATCCATTGGCGCTGCAGTTTAAACATTTTATTGCATGGTCATATGAGGGCTAACCCTGGCTGAAAAATGTCTGTTCAGCACATTCACCAATTGACAAAAAGAGGAGCCACATTAAAAAAGTCCTGAACCAAATTCTGAGCAAATGGCTCCAATTAAAATATCATGATTTTAAATACTTTACATGATACACATGTTAAATGAACGCTAAACCAACATGCATCCTAACACATTGGTCGGAATGTGGTAAATATGGTTTTTTTCATGGAACAGCCTTGTCACATCTTTCAATGAAGCTAGTCAAACTAATTTGAAGTGATCTGAAAATATTGAGAAACTTTCAAACCATTTATTTAATGGTGGACAGTGCGACGAAAAATATGAAAAACTTATTTGGCGTTTTTAAATTGTTTAACTGCAATTGATGCCATTATTTGTTGGGTATAAGTTTATTTTACATATCTTGTCTTATCAATTGACTGTGAATGGCCATTTTGTGCTTTATTACTTACTTACTTAATCCTGAATTTATTTGTCATCTGCTGCGGGAGTCCCAGTCACTGGGGTGGGCAGCAGGCGGCTATACTTTCTGATACCCGATCTTCAACTTGTTCTGTCCATTGGACTGACACTGACGAGGTTGCATTCCTTCCTATCCTGCGCAATGCAGTCCGACCAGGTCTTTCTTGGTCTGCCTCATATCTTTGCACCAGGAATGGCCATGTCAAGAGTTTTATTAATGGAGATAGTAGAGCACGTACCTCTCCAAACCATCATAGGCATCTGCAGTTGTTACCTCAGATATCCCCAATTTGGCATAAAGAGTGTCTGAACTGGTGACATCATTTGGTTTGGCTCCACATATCCAGCGAACCATGGCTTTATCATTTCTGCGGAGTCTCTGTAAGTCAGCAGCTGTAGGAGCCCAGGTCTCGCTCCCATGTAGTAGGGCAGAGCGCACTATAGAACTTTCCTCGGGACACGGTCAAATGCTTTTTCGAGGTATACGAAAGCAAGGTAGAGTGGCTTATTTGCAGCAATGTATTTCTCCTGAAGCTGGCACAAGATGAATATAGCATCTGTGGTTCCTTGACCAGGTACAAATCCAAACTGCATGGGGTCGATGTTAACCATCCTCCCAATGCTTGAGTCCAGGATACCCTCAAGTAGCTTCATGACCTGGTTGGTGAGCTTGAGCCCTCTGTAGTTACCTCTATCTAGGGCGTCACCTTTCCCCTTGTAGAGGTTCAGGATGTAGCTTTATTTCCAATCCCTGGGTATCTGGCCACTACAGAAGACTGCCTCAGTGAGACTTGTCAGGATGTTAATTCCGTTCTCGCCAGTTGCTTTCAACATTTCTGCTGATGCCTGAGGGTCCTGAAGATTTGCCGTCCTTCATTTTGCTTAGAGCCTTTCTGACTTGCTTGGTGGTGACTAATGGGGGAGGACCCAAAACGGGGGCCACTTCCAGAAGTAGTTGACTAGGCCAGTCAAACTTAACATTCAGCAGTCTGAAGTAATGTTCCACCCAGGCCTTTATATCCGAAAATCAGAATTTAAAAAAGTTTGATACTAGTTTGATCCTGGCTGAAAAAAAATCAAGCATGCCAAGTTGTTAAAATGTAATTATGACCCAATTTATACACACCTAAGGCATTGTTTGACATAGGGAAAACAATAAGCGGATTAATTTGGGTATTTCGTAGATACTGTTAACTTTGTCAAAAGATATATTATCTGTCTGTAAAATCCGGCCAGGTTGTAATAACATGTGCCAACTTTCACAATTTAAGTGTAAATGAGCGCAAGTATGGCTTTAATAGTCAGACAAGTCTTTCAATCATCTTTAAAATGGTGGTTGCAAATGCCTGTGTTAAAAAATCTGTAGCAGACAACTTCAATTAGTGTTACTATATCATAAAAGCTTCTTTTTCAGCTTAAACAGTAGGCAAGATATCTTATTCAGCTGCAGATTTTGTGGGGCAATGAAAAATGCTGAACTTAAAAGATCAGAAAAATTATCACTTGTATTTCACAGTCTGAAAGGAGAGCCCACCATAATGCCCTGGAAAGAAAGCGCAGAGACCATATTAAAGAAAGCTTTACCAGTTTACGAGATTCAGTGCCACAACTTCATGGGGAAAAGGTAAAGGTAATATTTTAGATTTTAATCATTTATTTCTCCTTTCCTCATGACCAATTCCTCCAAAGATTTTCAGAGTTATAGCCCTTGTATGATAGATAATGGACATTGTATGCCACTGATGCAGTTGGGAGACATCTCAAAACAAACTTTAATTACTTGAATATTTGAACCAAACTTGACACCAAGGCATCATTCTAAATTGAATAGGAAAAGTATGGTTAATGTTAAGAACATGTCTTGGGATATTTGCACAAGTTGACTTCTTTGAACAGATATTAAAGAAAGTTTTTAACAATCCTTTTGTTCTCAAGTTAGCTCAGGGCTCACCCTGACGGGAAAAAAGTCTGCGCCAGCACATTCGCCAAATGACAAAAATAGGAGCCAAATTAAAGAAGTAGGAGCCAAATTCTGAGCAAATGGCACCAATTAAAATTTCTTTATTTTAAACACTTTTCATGTCATATGTACATATGTGTTAAATCCTCTTAGTAAATTATTTCTGTTTGTTATGTTTCACCATTTTTAATAAAATTGTAATGTCATAAATATGTAATGTGTAATGCCAATAAAAATATTATGTTAAAAAAAACAACAAAAAAACCCAAGACATTCCCCTTCCCCTTCCGAACAAATTTCAACCAAATATGGTATAACTAAAGGCTACTCTTTGAGTGACAAAATCAAAATGAATCTTTTATCTCAGATAACATCAAATCATATTGAAGACTATACATTTCTGAATTCTCAGTTTTGTTATTTATTTTAGATATGTCCGATAGATAAATGGAAAGTAAACATGATCTTAGGTCTATTTGTTTTTACTCTCGTCAAGACTCCGGTATGATGATTTGAATGATTAATCATAGAGGATCGCAATTTGAAAGGATCGCAATTTGAATAGTACTGTTGCAATGAAGGAAGCGAACTGTCAATATCAAAATACTTTACAAATTAACCCTCTTTAAATTCTTGCATTCTACCATGCATCATAAAACACTGGACGTAATGCGGTAAATAGTAATCGGTTTTCGTGGAACAACTGCATCGAGTCTACCAATCAAGTGTGCCGAGTTGTTTACACCTAATGATGACCCGATTAATGCCTCAGGCATTGTTTGACACGGGGATAACAATTAGTGGATTAATTTGAGGTTTTCGGAGATACTGTTAAGTGTGTCAAAAGATATAACTGTCTGTAATGTCCGGACAGGTGGAAATATGGTAAAGTTGAATGAAAAAAACATGCGCCAGGCAAATTCACCAAATCGGAAAATCTTTCGCCAGAATGAAATAATATTCGCATTTGGCGCATTTGGCGACCGACAGCGTGAGCCCTGTAGCTGGTGTTCTAGAACCATAATTTTATATGATTTTTATCTTGTTTAAACTCAAAATTTAAAGTATACATACATAAAAGCTTTGAAAAGAAGTGTTGATCTAGAAGTGAAATTGCATTGAGGTTTATGCAATGCTTTTGTGTCAACTTAAATGCTGTCTCAGATGACACGATATATGCTAAAAAGAAACTCCAAGAACACAGCTCATCTATCTTACCCATCTGAGTATGAAAACTTTACTAAAGTATAAATAAGGGTATGAATTCAAGTACAATGTACTAAGTTGTAAGTTTTTGAGAATATGGGGCCAGTTTGACTTTTGACAAGCTTACAATTAAATGAATACAAATTCCTTTTTTGAGCTTTCATGAACATCAAATGGCCATTTATGACCACATAGCTGTTCTCAACTTGATGATGAATTTCAAGAACATGTTAGGATCATCAAAAATGGTATCTTGAATTAAAGCATGGTAAATAATGTGGATAAAAAATGCTTTACTCTTATGCAATTTTTTTTTAAAAACAATATGAATTCAGATTATTCCAGATTACTGTTATGAGTAATGTTTCTAGATTTACAGTATTCAATCTTATTTGATACAGGTATCCAGGGCACAAATACTGAAGAAGGCAGCTGAATACATCACATATATGAGACGCAAAAATCATGGTCATCAACAAGATATAGACGATTTAAAGAAAAACAACAATGTTTTAGAACAACAAAGTATGAAACTGTTTGTTTTCTCTATAGTTATGGTTAAGTTTATTTCAACCGTTTTAGAAAAGAATGACTTAATAGCATTTACTACTCAGCAGAAAAGAAATCATCTTATTATCATATCATTTATTTAGAACTGATCAGAACAGTTCATATAGATTCTGGGCGTACACAGGGCAGCAGTTATACAGATGCATGTAAAGCTATTAGAAGTTTAGAATTGCTATTATCACTGAACAAAAGATGGATATTTTATGAAAGCAGCCCTACAACATTGTTTTTTTCCCCTTCCTAAGGAATATCTTCAAATTATCACAAGTTCAGTTATTGACCAAAATCTTGTGTATATGTTTAAGAGGACTTTATACAAAATGGGGGAAAACTTGTCTTAATGAGACAAAGGACTGTTCATGTTGAGGGATGGTATAGTTGAGGGATGGTATAGTTGAGGGATGGTATAGTTGAGGGATGGTATAAGTTAATTTAAGGTAGAATACCTATAATCGGCAATTCTAAAACATATTCAGAAATCTTTCATCATTATATTCTTGGCATACACCGGTCAGGGTTGGAAATATACGGTTTAAAAGGAATAGTTTCAGCTCGGACCAAAGTATACCAACAAAGACCAAAGTAATCTGACTAAAGAATATGTTTCAAAATGGAGGATTATGGGTATTCTACCGTAAACCTGATATTAGTTGTATGTTATTTCAAGTCATATTTATTTGTTTCTTTGTTTTGTTTCCAGTTAAATCTTTGGAAAAGGCGAAGACAACAGGACAATTTGCTGTGAATTCCAGTAATGGGGGTTTATCTGCTTTAGATGGCCATTCTAATGGTGAACTTTTATTTGAAGGATCAGATTCAGAACAAGAAGAAACTCATACCCAAACTGCTAAAAAGTTAAAACTCTCAATGGATTAGTGGATACCAAAGTTTTAGATATGCTGGAGTATGCTGTTTTATAAAGATTATCCTTAAGTCACAACATTTTCTATATTGCGGATCTTAATGACAAAATCATTCTCAGAGTATATCTGACCAGATTCCACAAACCTGATTACAAAAAAAGAAATTGTAAATTTTAGGATTTATCCTATCCTTTATATATACTCACTTAAATGCACCATCATACGATGTCTTTAGTAGAATTTGTGACAATTGAAAAAAATGCACAGCTAATGCCATTTTTTCTTTTTGTCATGAATTTATTTACCCTTTTTCACAATAGCCATATTTTATGGTTGCAATATCTTGATGCTTAAAAGTTTGGTCAATCTCCAGATTCATCACAGAGTAGGTCATAGAATGATTTGTGACCATTCAGTCTATCTGACTATCTAGGTAATGTCTGGAATGCATTACTTATAGGACAAAGTGTGATCAATCTGTATTATTGTTCAAGTGTGCAGGATGAACTGATGAGAATTAAATTTTTCTTTAATATGGATTCTTGCTGAACATTGAGAAATGGAAGCTACTGTTGACTACCCAACATATCAACTGGAGAAAAACCCTGAACATTGTTTAGAAACCTGTACGACTGGATGCCAACAAAGCCATGGACACCACATGAAGAGTCTATGCAATGTGTAGTTGGGAAGTGCGACCAAATCTTTGCTGCATTCTATTGTGTTTTAGGTGCATTTGGATGAATATGTGGAACATTGTGGATGTGGGTATTTAGCTTCACTCTTTGACGACATTAGTCTTCCACAAAAATGTCCAATATCTTGATAAGAGAAAGCGATCAGTTTCCTGTGACTTTGTAAAAGTGCTATTGTAGCTGTATCTGTAAAAATGTAAGTGTACATATAATTGATGTTATGTTCTGAATCAATCAACCCTTTTTCTTTGATACTCATCTTTTAAACTATAATCAAGGGGTTTAAAGTATTTAAACAAGACAAGAAAATATGTATTCACCAAATTTTGCCCCTATTTCATTGAGGCAATTTGACAAAAACGGTCCTAACTAAAAGTCAAACAAATCCCCATTTTTCCCACAACACATACTGCATACCATTTATCAACATGAGCTCAAGTTTTGGTATATTCTCTATATAACTCATTCTAGTGAACTTAACACTGGTTTCTTCCCTATACCTATTTTCTTACTTTTATGATAATGCCAAATCTTTGAATTTGGATCTGTGTCAAAATCCATAATGACAGAATGGATGGAGGATGCCATGTTCTCAATTGTATCTCTTGCTGCTAGAAAGCAAGATGAATATTTATTTTCTTAAACCTGTACCAAACACCAAATATTCGACTGCCCCAAATTGATAGAGTTTGCAGACGGCATTTTAAGATGTGATAAGATTGAAAATTAATCTTCTGGTAGGGCTTAAACCATTGTGGGAAAAGGAGAAATTGCTTCGTTTCCCACAATGATTTCCAGAGTGGTTTGCAACAAACTGGTTAAATGTCATTATTGTTTGGTAATGGGTGAAAAGAAATGTTGATGTGAAGGACAATATGTTCTCTTTTCCATCATTTTCTTCAGGAAATCACTTATAAGCAGTATAATAGTCCAATAGATCTTGACGGGAAACATTTGTTTGCAAGCAACGAATGTGGAATTATGCCTGTGACGGTTTGCTTTGTTAATTAACATGTTGATGAATAAGTATGTTTGTCCATTGTGATCATACGTAAGTTTGTATACTTATGAAATCCATCATAGATTATGCAAATATTTGCGCATTTCTACAGCTGTTAAGTTCAGTTTTGACAAGTCTTTTTAAACAAGCCTAGAACTATAAGCAGATAAAAAAGATCAGGAAATAAGTATGTAATACAGAATATAATGTGAGATAAATACATTATAACCTGCAAGAAACTATGTAGGCATTTTGCCCAATAATCTTGTTTTAATAGGTCATTATTGCTGAATAAGTGTAAAATGATGCAATGATTGCAGATTTCAATACTCATGTTTTTGTATATAGATTTTAACGGGACAGTGATGAAAGTTACGCAAGAACGTTGTCTGGTCATGTTTGGTAGGCATAAGATGTCCTTTTTGATGGATGATATATGGTGCAAATGACACTATGTCTTGCCTTTTTTATAAAAAAAACAAAGCATGTACATATTTTTGTCATGGTGAAATTTGAATCAAAAATATTGCAAGCTTTAAGAATGTAACATAGTTCAAGTAAATTGAAATGGTTTATCATCTCAAGGACAAGCCTGCTCGAAAAGTCAATGTTTACATCATGAAATATAGAATGGGTGGTGTAAAATCTTGTTCTAAATGCATTCCATGCAAAGTTTTCTTAAAAGAACAAATCTACATATTGATATGGGTTTATCTATTTTGCTGTGATAAGTTTCATAGGTATACTAAGAGACTCAAAATTATCTATGAAAAATGAAACAATTGATTAACATAGGATTCATTGTGAGGAAATAAGAAAACTGTTTGACCTTTTTAAAACTGAAAGCAACTGATGAAAAAATGTTATTTTATTTTCACCAAAAGGAAACCAAGTTGCTTTACATGTTCTGAAAACAATCATTTTACCACTGTTTGACTAAAAGGCAGTTTCCCAATCATGGAAATACAGCCTTTGATATTTGGCAGAGAATTTCCGTTCTTCCAATCTGCTTTTATTGCCTCTACAGATTGGCTGAAGGGTTTTCTTTCTTATCTTTCATCTAATCTTCAGAATCTTATTTCTTTCAGTCAATAACAATTTGTTCATCTAGAATGAAAACTCCTGTAATTAGATTGTGTATTTGGTTATAAATAGTTTGTGTTAGAGTAGACACCCATTCAATGCTGGTTTATGAGTTGGGTATTTGTTTTAATTTGTAGAAAGAATTGCCATTTGTGTGAGGAAAACAGCTAGATTCAAGCAGAATTTAGGTTTTTTTCAAGTGATGTAAAATTTTATTAAGAAATAAATAGCCTGTTTGGCTTTTCCAAATGGCTGAAATCAACATATGTTTTAGTTACATTTTGTCCTAGGATACTTCAAGATTTGTGACTTTCAGACAGTCAATTTTGTATGAGGCAACATCCTTAAATAATATTGGAACTGCTGTTAAAAGCTATAATTAGCCGTGAACAATACACATAACTTGAATATTATTGGATTTGTTTGAAACAAGATAAACTGCATTCGTCTAATCAGGAGGTTTGATTATATTTAGCCATGTCTGTCCAGAGGATTGCACATGGAAATCAACAGGTTAACAAAATCATACCCAAATGTTTATTGGAGGTTTTTGAACCATAAGAAGGTTGAATGCATGACTTGATATAAGTTCTTCATGTTTCAACCCTCAAATTACAAGTATTAAAAGCAGTGTTTACTTGCAAAGCACTAATTAAATTTTGAAATTCAAACACCCAGGGTCCAGAGCCCTTAACAAGCCTGGAGAAGACCCTGTATTTGTTTGTCAGAGGTTGGTATATAATTTCGTGGGTTAAACTGTTATGAGCATTCTGTTATCAATTACAAAGGTTTTGGACTGGTCATTTGATTAAGCTGTACATTGAGCTTTTCAGATAGTTTCATGACGAAGATTCTTGCAAAAAATGATAGAAACAGCCTCCCACTGTCACCGTTGGTAACAGCAATACTATAAATCTTGAAAAGAATTCTTATTTGTTTGGATCCAAGGAACCCGCATATAACTGAAAAAGGAAATCGCCATATGAGACCCCTCATTTGATGTCTTCTTTAAATCCGTTCATCTTGTGTGCTCCGAGTCGTCAAGTTGTCCTTGCTAACACATGAACATACTCAAAAGTTCATTAATACCAAATGTAACCGTAACTGATTGGTTGTTGAGAGAAAAATAAATCTTGTTGCACTGATTTCATTAAAAGTTAGAGAGAATATTGGTCAAGCTGGATCCCAATTTTGGGACTCCTGTATTACATGTCAGACATGCTGGTGAGGGAACTTGTGAGGAACAAATGGTCTTTATTAGATTACCATATCTGATACAATGTAAATCGTAGAGATTTATGGTTTCTGCCCATGTGAAATCTGACAGGTTAAATCACACTATCCCCCTTGCCGAGTTGGCATCATTTGCGTAGTGGTTACTTAGAGAAAAGAATTTGTATGGCCCCTTTCCACATTCAAATTACAACAGCATTTGGATTTTTATGAGAGGTCGTCTCCCAACTGACTTCCAGATGCCAATTGTTCTACCCAGCTTGACCAGCCCTTATGTGCTATGAGTATATGTAGCAAAACCCATCTTTTCTCATTTGCCTTGACAAAATCCATCTACATGGGTATAGCCATTTAAATAAGTGGTAGGGAACAGTCTTCTTTAGCTGTAGCTGTTTTTCTACAATTGAAATGTAACTTGCATTTACCAGACCTCAACTTTTGCAAGACATTTTTCATGTACAAGAATAATCATTATGAGGCAGGCACCTGAGCATCTGTAAGTTTCAAGAGGAAAGTATTTGAAGGCCTATGCACTTCAGAGTACATATATGACACTCGCATTCAATGTCCTCAGATAACTTTTAAAACTTTAATAGGGGCCTGCGTTGCCAAGTGTCTATGTTGACAGACTTAGAACTCGGGGGTCCCGTAATTGAGCCCTACAGACACTTCTGGTTTTGTGGGAGTGACCTTTGGCATGACACTTTAGAGCCCTAGCTTAGTATTTGTGGATCCAGAAAAGCTATTACATAACTGAAAAATTGTTGACACGGTGTTTAACACCATACAAACAAATAAAACTTGGTGGAAAAAAAGGTCAGTTCAGCTGGATCAATAATAATTACCTTTTATACAGTTGATAGCAAGAGCATTAATATTGCCATATCTGCGAAAGGGGTTTAAAGTGTAAACCATTACTTTTTTGGAATCAGATATATCAAAGTTAAATTTTCACAGTTGTTATGCAATATAAATTATCCGATTTTGTTGTGTGATGTCAAAACATTGCAGTTTTTTCCCCATTTCATGATGTTTAAATTGTATGAAAGAGTAAGGCTATGATTATGACAGCATTTAACAGACTTCAGTCTAAGTGACTAGTCCGCTTTTCTTCCTGTGCATTTGATGTCTATGCAAACATTAGACTGAAAAAATAACAAAGCTCCATTTAAATGTTAAAATTGTTTATTATTAGCACTTAAGAATCCATTATGACTTGCAAGGATACACATGTTTGTGAAATGAAAAATAATAACAACAAATTGCACCAATGTCATAATTGAAACTAGTTTCGAAAATGGACTATAGAAGACAGTGTCTTACAACAGAACACTTCTGAAAACAACTCAATGACAGAAAAGCAACTTTTCATAGTGAATTAAGTTTTCATTCATTTGGTTCATTTTAGGAGACTACTAAGTATATAATATCATAAAATTACAAATAATGATATTTTTCACCATTAAAAGAATTCAAAAATGCAACAACAAAAACCTTAAAAAGTCTAGCCATCAAAAACAATGATACGTAAACAACAAAGCGCATTTTGTTAAAGTATCTCTGAACGAAAACAACGTTTCTGGTCTTTAATGCAACTCCTCCACTTGATATAGTCTTACACTGAACACTTGATTTGCTTGACACAAAAACATATTGAAAACAGAAGGAGGACCTCATTGAGGTTTGTGAATAACAGATCTTGTATTTGAAATCGCAACTGAATCATTTTTCCAACTTGTTTAAAGCCATCATAGAAACAGGAAACAGACATGTGGTGTATATGGCACCTAAAGACTTAAATGGTGAGCAAGTCATTCAGAAAGCCCCTGTTTAATTTCTGAACGACTTGAGTCCTTTAATAATAGTATGCAGACGACATTTGTTTTACTTGAAGCAGAAGATTTTAGAAAGTCTTTGTAAAAACATTTAAAAAACAATTCAGTTCTGCTGTGTTATGTGTGAATAGATTGAAAAAGCATTGCAGCAAAAGGGGAAATTGCTTGTGACAAGCAATTTCTCCTTGTGCTACAATGCTTTTTGAAAGTCGTCTGCTGTAAGACGCAAAAATGTGGTGGTAATGTGTTAAATAATAAAAGAAAAAAATGAGAAATTACATGTTACAAGCATTGCAACCGTATACTGTTTTGTTTTGCTATCACAAATGACTTTATTTCAAAGAGAGAGTAATGCTTAACAAAACACTCAGTTTGTTTCCAAAACAACAATCTGTAATTCGCCTGTCCTTTTCAGGCTGTTTTGTGAAGATTTATGCAATCAAGTCTTCAGATTGGTCTTTCTAGGCCACAGGAAAATCTTTAATCTTTTTGATTTGTTTCCTCTTTCTTGGGATGTGGAAGTTGACGGAAATACATGTCTGCATGGACAATTTTTTCTACACAGACGTTATACACAGGATGGGTGGGTCTCTACAATAAACAATTACATTGTAATTTGACAGAACGCAATGGATAATAGGCAATTGACAACGGATTTAGTCAAAATCTTTCAATAGATGTTCTTTTTCTTACCTATTTAAGATTGAAAACTTAACACTTAATTAATATTTTAATACTCTTATCTTGAAAGTTAACAACTTAATATTCTTAGATATAGAGTGAACGCAAATACTCCTTTTGTAATGTTTTCTAATCAATCATAACTTGTAATGTTTGTCTTCTTATTCCTTCCAGGCTATATTAAACTTTAAATCATGCAAGAGTTTGTAAAGTAAAGAGTTCAAGATATTCAAAGTTCTTAAAGTTCTTGCTGAATGTTTCCATAACTTTTCTTTAAGGCATCTGTGCATATATCGAAATATATAAAATTCCCACACTTACAATTAGATTATTTTCATGTTATTCAAAGTTGTTACTGAATGTTTCCATAACTTTTCTTTATGGCATCTGTGCATATATCGCAACATATAAATTAACACACTTACAATTAGATTATTTTCATGTCCGATATTGTAAACATTACTAAGCTTCCCGCCAGCAAAGTGTTGTGATACAGACAAACCACTCAGACAGTAACATGTATGGTAATAGTCCCTCGACCTGGAAAACAATAATCAAACCTGGGCTACTTTCACTTTAATTAAGATCAAAGAATCGAACTACAGCTTCAAACAAACAATTTTGGAAAAGCACAAAACAAAAGTTAACCAATTATTTACCAGTTAAATAAACCAATCTTTGAAGTATCTTTCTAGTTTTGAGATGCAAGTTTAGAACAATGACTTCTCAAAATAGTATTTTAATAAAGAAGAACTCAAAATAGGTTTGCCATAAATTGTCATTTTGCACTAAGTAGCTTTTGTCGATTTCAGTCAATTTAGAAAAAAAATAACCTCAAGTGAGGACTGTACAAAGAAAATAAAACTTGGTTGATGAAACAAACCCTATGTTGCATCATTCCTGGCCTTAGCCAATATTAAAACAAAGGTAAGAAAAAACTTGCATTGCACTTAAACAATTTGAATATTCGTAAATTTTCAAACTGAATATAATAATCATTTTTAATCATTATGTTTAACATTTTGAGAATTGTATAGTTTTAGACAGAAAGCGTTAACTCACTCTCCCATTAAGGAATTGATGACTCATCTTAATTGAAAGCAACAGCAGAAGACAAAGAATAACCCAAAAACAAAACAAACTCATTTTACTCAAAGGTATTGGGTAGACACCATTGTGACAAAGTGATATTGCTCATTAGGAACACTTAAAGGCCCATAAAAGGAGATTAATGCTATATCAAACTATACACTTTGGTCAACTTTTGGACAGATTCAAATAGTTATCACCAGAAAACGCCATCAGCACAACTTAAATGTGAAAGTAAACCAGAAATAACCCAGATTAGTGAATTCTATAATTCAGACTTCCTGATTCTTCACCTCTGACCTTGACAGTTGATACACACATTTTTGAACTGACCAATAAGAATTCGTTATTTTGAATATGTAAACAAACAGGTTGTTGATAAACATGATTGAATTTGAGACAAGTATATTTCAGGCACAAAATCACTTATTTTAAATGAGTCTATTTAACAGGGTCTCAATGCATTCCTAAACTAATTCTCATGACTTTTATGGACATAATAAAGGAACTCCATATTATCTTTTAAGTAACTTATTTGTACTCATCTCCCTTTATGTGCCTTTAAGCCTTTTGTCACTGTGCCTTATAAGAATTCTCAATGATCTTTTGTAAGGTATTATTGACAGATTATTGGTCAGTGTCATATACCTGCCAGGTTTATCGATAAGTCCACCTCCTGGGTTCTGGCAACATATGAGGATATATTCTTGTAATGCCTCGTGATGAAACATCCATCGTTGGGCACTTAGTGCTGGATCATCTGAAACATAATACCAAAAATAACTTCATTATGTTAACCACTTGTGAGTTATCAATCAACTGTTATAATTTAAAAAGGCTGATTATTATACTCCTTTTGAGAAATTGTTTGTTTGGAACAAGAGCTGTAAGTGGATAACAATACAAACTACTTAAGAAGATACAAATTTCAGACAAAATGTGTCCAAAAAATGATCCAAAACAATTGACACTGCACCCATCAGCTTAGCGATTGTTATTATTGAATTGTAATCAATGGTAAGACTTGAGTTAAAAGTGTGACACAAACTTTGTTAGATGTCGTCCCAGATAAGTTAGATTATACAAGACTGCACAGATTGATCAATACAAATATTGAACTGTTCTCTACTTAAAATTTTAAGGCAAATCTCCAAACGCACCAAATACTCTGTGGCTAGAAAGTTTTATCTCCATTTCAAAACACAAGAGTATCATGACTATGTCCAAAGTATTTTTGTGCCATATGAAGGCCATAGACATGACTATTTACCATGTAAGGATAACACCATGTGTATAAGGGGAAATGCACCCCCCTGCCAGAATGAGTAACAACCATCCACAAGTTTGTTTGTACGGCCTTGAAATCCACCTTCATATTTCATTTGTCGGTACGATGTCCATTTCTGAAATGAGATATACCATTATCCGATTAATTTGCTTATATGTAGTTTTTCTTTTTTCCACCTTTTTTTCCTTTATGTAAAAACATTTTTTGTAACACAGAAAGGTGGTTTAGCAATTTGTCTAAAGGTAACTAATGCACTAAGTCATATTAAGATTATTTTTTGTAGAATTGTGCTTTGACTCATTGTCAACAATTTTACAGCTATAACACCTGTCTTATCATGGCTGGAGGAAGTGCGTATGATGTTTAACACTGTATCACCACTTTTTTCAGTTATGTAACAGCTTTCCTGGATCAAACAGTACTAGGCTAAGGCTCTGAATTGATTTGCCAAAGGTCACTCCCACGAAACCAGAGGTGTAGGTGGGCCCCGAGTTCTAAGTCCGCCTCCTTAACCACTGGGCCACGCAGGACCCTTGGATGAAGGAAGACATTAACTTAAATATGGGCTGGTCAAGATGAGTAGATATTCATAAGGAGATGAGCTTTGTAATATTTAGAAAGATAAATCATTCATCTTCGAGAGTTCAATGTGAGACTATAATATGTCCTCAACATACATGAATCACTTTCTACAATTTTGCACTGAATCCTCAATATTCATGATAAAGAAGGACTTAGGCAGATGAATTCATCATCAAAGATACTCGCTGAGTTATATATACTTACCAGTAAATTTTTGATATCACAGAGCTGGGTTTTGTTTAACAGTGTAAGAGCTGCAATTCCACAGAATGAGTAGCCACCATGGGCTTCCATACCTGGACAGCCAGCAAATCCACCCTCATATGTCTGACACCTGAAACAGGGTAACTCTGTCTTAAATCTCATTGATCTGCAGGTAACTGACTGGGGGTAAACTTTGTTTATATTAAAAACACTTACATATTGGTCTAATAAAAATAACTTAAGAATGCACTATTACAAAAAAGAAAAATTATCTAAATTTTTCTCAATGTTCTAAAGATTTGGTCAATATAAATGATAAAAAATAGATCATGATTTAAACAATAAATTGTCATCAAAAACAAAAATTAACTGTCACAATAGCTGCTGAAATGCGAAGGAATGTTGAATAAAAAAGAAAATCTCCCTGAGAAAATTTTAACTAAAACTGCAGCACAATGAGAATTTAATCATGGGTAACGATTCCCTCGATGTTACAAGTATATTCCAGTAGCAATTCCCTCGATGTTACAAGTATAGTCCAGTAACGATTCCCTCAATGTTACAGGTATAGTCCAGTAGCGATTCCCTCGCTGTTACAAGTATAGTCCAGTAACGATTCCCTCGATGTTACAAGTATAGTCCAGTAGCGATTCCCTCGATGTTACAAGTATAGTCCAGTAGCGATTCCCTCGATGTTACAAGTATAGTCCAGTAACGATTCCCTCGATGTTACAAGTATAGTCCAGTAGCGATTCCCTAGATGTTACAAGTATAGTCCAGTAGCGATTCCCTCGATGTAACAAGTATAGTCCAGTAGCGATTCCCTCGATGTTACAAGTATAGTCCAGTAACGATTCCCTCGATGTTACAAGTATAGTCCAGTAACGATTCCCTCCGTGTTACAAGTATAGTCCAGTAGCGATTCCCTCGATGTTACAAGTATAGTCCAGTAGCGATTCCCTCGATGTTACAAGTATAGTCCAGTAGCGATTCCCGCGATGTTACAAGTATAGTCCAGTAGCGATTCCCTCGATGTTACAAGTATAGTCCAGTAGCGATTCCCTCGATGTTACAAGTATAGTCCAGTAGCGATTCCCTCAATGTTACAAGTATAGTCCAGTAGCGATTCCCTAGATGTTACAAGACTAGTCCAGTAGCGATTCCCTCGATGTTACAAGTATAGTCCAGTAGCGATTCCCTCGATGTTACAAGTATAGTCCAGTAACGATTCCCTCGATGTTACAAGTATAGTCCAGTAGCGATTCCCTCGATGTTACAAGTATAGTCCAGTAGCGATTCCCTCGATGTTACAAGAATAGTCCAGTAGTGATTACCTCGATGTTACAACTATAACCCAGTAGCGATTCCCTCGATGTTACAAGAATAGTCCAGTAGTGATTCCCTCGATGTTACAACTATAATCCAGTAGCGATTCCCTCGATGTTACAAGTATAGTCCAGTAGCAATTCCCTCGATGTTACAAGAATAGTTCAGTAGTGATTCCCTCGATGTTACAAGAATAGTCCAGTAGCGATTCCCTCGATGTTACAAGTATAGTCCAGTTTATTTTCTTCATTTAAAGCAACCAAGGGTTGTGTTACTAGGTCTTCCAATTGTCTTGTGAATGAAGCAATAGCTTTGATATTTAGGGAGAAAAAGAATGGAAACTTGACCAAATTCATAAAGTTAAAAAGAAGACATGACTGCTTAAATACAATTCAAAATTAAGGTTTTTGATTGTTTGCAAGGGTTTTAAAATGCCTCAACAGAGTTTTCCTTTTCTGTGATGTCAGGCTAAAAAAAATAAAGTATACAAAATCACACCAGAATGAAGTTATCAAGAGATTTGATGAACTTTATTCCGTAAGATGGCAGCTGATAACCACTGAAAGTAAACTCACTGGACAATCCATTCAGGCGTTCCATCAAAAAGTTCTGGCGATAAAATATTGGTCAATCTGGCAACACTGGCAGCACAGTAGGCTCCTCTGTAAAAGAAGTCAAAATACCCCATAGACATCATTTACTGGTACTCATGAAGAAAGATAATTGTTAAGATAAATAAGGCAAAATCTCAACATCTGTAAGTAACGAATGTTATTAATGTGAAATAAGAAATCCTCATCATTATAAAAATAATCCTTTTCAATTTCTTTATGTCAAAGTTACTGTAAACCTGGATTTCATAAATAAAACACATACAACAAATTTTTATGCCTTTAAGTGCTTTGATTAAAAAACCCTTTAGAATTCCTCTTCAATCTTTAGAATGCTGGGTATTTTTCTTAAAATATATTTTTGTGTCGACTGCTTTCCAAACTTTTTTTGTCTGCTTAATTTTGATGTCAGAGGAGAGATACTCAGAGAAGTAAACAGATTAGATCACAGCTGGTTAAGTCAATTTAACAGTTTACTAAATCAGCAAGGTAAATGTGCCATATCTGTACCAAACATACATGAACATGGTTGAGATGAAAATCAATAATCTAGTAGATAAAGACGAGAAAAATCAATCTAATATGAATTCTTTTTTAAAGCATGAAAAGTAGCATTCTCTAGTATGTGGTTTTGGGTATACAGTGAACCCTCGTTTATCCGGACCCCGATTATCCGGATGTCTCGCAATCCGAACAAAATTGTAAGGGAACGGAATTATTGGACCAGTTTATTGCAGACAACTTTTGAAAACATTGTGGGTAAAGGAGAAATTGCTCGTGACGAGCAATTTCTCCTTTTCCCACAATGTTTTCTGCCATATCAGAAGATTATCTTTGAATTTCATCACGTTTTGACGTTTGCTAAAGGGTTATAACTATACACCGCTCATACAGACCGTTTATGTCTTAATGTGTATAAGAACATGCTCTGCTTCATTAGTCCGGATTATTCAGTAAACCGGACATTTTGTTGGGAACGGACGTGTTCGGATAAACGAGGGTTCACTGTAAACAAATGCAGAAAAGAGAAAATTTGATTGCTACACAGCTATATCTCCTTTTGGTAAATGGTTTCAACATTTTTATACGATGGCAGGATTCTAAAGTACTCTGCAGCAGACATAGCACAATAAGACGATAAATTAATAGTTTAACTCACCTGATATCTTCCTCTCCTCCACTGTGCATCTTAAATGATCCGTATGGAGATCGCATCCTCATTAAAAATTCATACAACTTCTCCCTAAAACAAAGAAAGACATACATTTCTAAAACCTATAGCAAATATAAAGTGAATTCTGGGCACACACTTTCAGTTATAGTTATAGTAAGATACTGACACAGGTCACATATGGGTCCTCTTCGTCACGGCCGTACCAACATTTTTCAGTTTTGTAACAGCTTTCCTGGATGCACCAGTACCAAGCTAGAGCTCTGAAGCGTCTTGCCAAAGAGCACTCCCACCAAACCAGAGGTCTCAGTTTTAGGAAATCATTCTTCATATTTTTCAACTCCCTGTTCATAGAGTATGTTATCATGGTAGTTTTGACAGTAACTTGGCATGAGAAACTATCAATAATCAAGATTCCTTGTTCAGTGTGAAATCAGCTTCTGCCTGTGGTTTTAAAAATGTATACTTCTTCAGGCAATCTTACTGTATAAAAAATGGATAACATAGTCACAAAAAAGTTTATAAGGTCAGACAAGAACTTTTCAAGTTAGAAAGTGCATAACATTTTGTAAAGTCAGAAAGTAATAAATTAAAATGTCCCCACAACTATGTAAGTAGAGATTTCAAGCAATCTCTCCGTTTGTTACAATGATTTTAAGTATTCATTATCCCTTTACCAAACACCAAATTTTCGACTGTCCCAAATTGAAAGAGATTGCAGACGACATTTCAAAATGTGATGAAATGTGATGAAATTGAAAAATAATCTTCTGATAGGGCAGAATACATTGTTGGAAAAGGAGAAATTTCTCGTTACAAGCAATTTCTCGTTACAAGCAATTTCTCCTTTTCCCACAATGTTTTCCAGAGTTGTCTACAACAAAGTGGTTAGATGTCATTATTGCTTGGTAATGGGTAAATCTGCAGTGTAGTTAAACTGAATGTCACTATAAACTATCATGATTCACAAGACAATCAACACAGTTTTACCTATCTACCACTTTAAAGGCCTCCTCTGTTCCAAGTATACACAAAGCATTGATGGCTGCATATGTTGGTGCTAAATGAGCCTCCTGACCTGGTCCACCTGCATCAAACATGTATAAATGTACATTTTATGTTAAATTGTTATAATAAATGTATGCCATTGAACAAAAGGGGATTAACCCATTACCAAATGCCAAATTCTCAACTGTTCCAAATTGAAAGAATTTACAGACGACATTTCAAATATGATGAAATTGAAAAATAATCTTTTGATAGGGCAGAAATCATTGTGGGAAAAGGAGAAATTGCTCGTTGAGAGCAATTTCTCCTGTTCCCACATTAACAAGCAATTTCTCCTTTTCCCACAGTGTTTTCCAGAGTTGTCTGCAACAGAGTGGTCAAGTGTAGTTATGTTTGGTAATGGGTTAACCTGTTGGTTATCCAGACATGTACGTGTAATGAAGGAAAATGCAATAAAAGTAAAGCCATTGATCAAAGATTGATCAACACTTCCCTTGTTTGAATAAATTGGTTTCCCTTCATGATATGAACATAAACCAAGGCAAAATGCCATTAAACTTTAAAGCAATTAAACGCATCATTTAATCCTTTCCCTATGATTATCATTTTGGAGGAACATTGTGACCGTAAGAAAACAAGGCTTCAACAAACTTTCTTGAACGAAAAAAAAATATGGAAATTCTTCACAATCATTTAATGCAATAATGAGGAGAGGTATATTCATTACAATAGAGAATTAGTTTACAATCAAAACTCATGGGGCTACTTTCCTTGAAATGGACAATTTATGCATTAATAAGCATTAGCTGTTCTACAAATCAACACTGAAATAAATATCTCAAGAATAGTAAGTGAGTATTGAACAATAAAGATAAATATTGCTCTGGAGAAATCACTACTCATTTTCATTTGGTAATTGATTTTCAGAATAACTTAACACAAAAAAAAAAAGTAGTAACCTACATCAGGACCTTCAACTGTAATGACAGAAAAATCTACCCTAAAACAACAAGGATAAATTCTATACCAAGCCCTGTTTAGTCCATTATGACAAATTCAACATAAAATGTTCGATGTAATTGGATGAGAGAATTAATAAAATAATCACTTTGTTAGGACCCTGTCCATGATCTACAAACAAATATTGGAAATTGTCAAGATGTTGTTACATACCCGCAAATCCTCCAGTGTCACACTGACATTTACCAAGGAACAGCGAAACTCTGAATTAAAAAGAGAAAAGTATGGGTTGTTAAGTTGTTTTACTCCAATTCTTTCCTTATGACTGGTCCAAATGAAAACAACAAGGTTTGAAAAATAACATAAATATAGCATGAATAAGAAACTGTTTATTGTGATTTCGTTGTTGACAAAAGAGGAAAACACTCTCTATGTTACCAAAACAACTTTAATATTGTACTTCAGAAGCCACAGTTAAGTTCAAATATTTTATTTTTCATTTTAAAAATGAAACATATAATGATTTATGTGATAGGTAGAGAAAATAACTGAAGTCATTTAAGTCCCCAGGCGTCAAATGATTATTTTTTTCAGAACTTACGAAAGAAAAGGAAAACACATTTATAGAATATATTTCAGCAGAGAAACCAATAAAACATTTATAGCTAAATTTGGACATTTTTCATTTTATACAAATCTGGTGACAATACGACAAAATCTAGTTAAAGCACACATATATGTCAAGCTATAGATAACAGGTCACATGATACTCAGAAAACACACTAAAAACAAACATACACGCTATTGCAATTAAGTATTTACATCAAACTATCTGGAATAACACATGGTTGGCCATGTAGAACTTACACAGAAAGAACAACAGGGTAAACGGGTAACTAATTACCATATAGTGGATGTATCATCCAGTTAGTGGTGCCGTGTGGGTTTTCCGTCATTAAGTACATTTATAAATCGATTTTTATAAATTTTTGTTTGGAGCATAGCTGAATACCATACGCCAACTCCACATTTTACAAAATATTTTTATTGTATGATGTTCAAAAACTTTAATTACTTTTTTGTTGCAATGATGCAATGACTTCATGAGTAATCTGCAGGAAGTGTATCAAGTAAAGATTTTATGAAGAAAAGGGTATATAAAATACACAGCATTCAGTCAACAGTTCTTTGTTAAACATTAGTTCAAGCCTATATTATGGGCAGCCAATAAAATTGCCTAATACACAAGAATAAAAAATACACACAGCATAGGCTTTAGAGAAAAAAAAACCAATAATGAACATGCAATAGTTACTGTCATCAGGATGTTTGTTTATTGTGTAACTTTCTGATGGATATTAAATAACTGTTCATTGGCAAATAAATTATCTGAATCTGTTTAAGTTATATCCCCTGATCTTAAACTCAACAAAGCAATACTGACTGTGTTATAATCTCATCACCAAAGGCAATGTCCAATAACTCCATACTGTGTAAGATCCAGTAACACAACCAGGGTCTACTAGCATCCAAACACTGAAAATAAATAAAGGCAGTTCAAATTTTAATGAATTATCCCTCAAATATAACAAATATCTATGATCTTCGTTTGTTTAAATAAGGTTTAACAATATTTCAGTTAGGTTATAGCAGTTCAAATTTTAATAAATTATCCCTAAAATATAACAAATATCTATGATCTTCGTTTGTTTAAATAAGGTTTAACAATATTTCAGTTAGGTTATAGCTTTCCTTGATTCATAAGTACTAGGCTCGGGCTCCTAAATGTCTTGCTTAAGGAAACTTCCATGAACAACAGGTACTGGTGGGGCCCAAAAATGGGACCTCCAAGTTTTCAAACTGCCACCTTAAGCCTTTGGCCGTGCAGAATCTTAACTTAGTATCAGCAGACAATTATTGATATATCAAATTGGAAAGAAGGAGTAAAATTCCCAAATACATTTCTCCAGGCAAAACAAGGAGAAATTGTTCATAACTCTATTTCTCACATCTAATTCTACCTGTCAATTTCTCAATTTGCCCCAACTATTATAAAATGTTTTTTTCTAAACAAACTGCTGAAGTCTGACAAGAGTGTTTTGTTATGAATCAGACCATGTTCTACACATCATATTGGTGTCAATCAAAGTTAATAAATATCAAACTTTTCAGATCATTTCAGTATAAAACTATAATGATTTACAATTTTTACTGACAATAGACAACCCCAATTCTATAACAAGAAAGCCTCTGGTACCAAGGCTACCGAGTTTGATCCTTATTAGCTACCATGTGAAATTACCGGGACTAACCCACAAATCGGCCCAAGAACTGGTCTTGTAACCAGGAAGAAGGCATCAAGATTGAATCTAAAAACATTTAAGCATCTGTTACAACCAATGTTAAATAAATAATTTAAAAAAACAACAAGAAAGATGTAGATATAAAACTCACCTCATAAGATGAAGAGAGGCCCTTTAAACCTTTCATTAGGAACTCTGCATGACAGTCCTTGTTAAGGATGGGTAAAATACTCCTATAATAATCATATATAGTCCCTTCTCATTATCATATTCAAATAAAGTAATTCATTAACAGATTGTAGATAACCTTTTATAAACAGTGACCAACTCTGTTATAATGAAATTCATTTCTCATTCTCATTTTCTCAATCTAGCTGAATAATAAATACAAAGAACAAAAGTAATTACCCCGTTTTTATCCTCAAGCTTAACCCTTACAGTACTGGAACCAACTTCATGCTTATGGAAACAAGTTAGATCCAGGCTGGCCAAGTAAATTGGCGGCTGTCCTGTGATCTTACCTATTTTCTTCTCTGAGTATCTTTCCTCAACAAAATTAAGCAGATATCTTAGGTTTTGGAAAGCAGACGACACAAGAATCTATTTTTAGAAAATTACCCAGCATTCTTAAGGTGAATAATCACTTCTTCCTAATCCTCACTCTGCCCAAACTTTACCCTCCCCTAGGGCTTTCATATTGACGGCCTGCCTGCAACATTTACCCGCAACTTCAAAATATTCTAGAAAACATTTACCAAATCCCAATTTTCAACTGTCCAAAATTCAAAAGAGTTTTCAGACGACATCTTAAATGTGATGAAACTGAAAAGTAATCCTCTGAAGGCAGAAAACATTACAGGAAATGCAAAAATTGCTCGTTATGAGCAATTTCTCCTTTTCCAACAATGCTTTCCAAAGTTGTCTGCAACAAAGTGGTTAAATGTCATTGTTGTTTGGTAATGGGTTAACAGAATTTGGCCCAGGAGGTGTGTCTTCTTTCACAAAGAATATCAATAAAAATCATCATACATACAGCTATTTAGATGCAATGAATTATATCCAAATAGAAATGTAGTATCCAGATATCCTTATACAGTGAACCCTCGTTTATCCGGACCCCGATTATCCGGATGTCTCGCAATCCGAACAAAATTGTAAGGGAACGGAATTATTGGACCAGTTTATTGCAGACAACCTTTGAAAACATTGTGGGTAAAGGAGAAATTGCTCGTGACGAGCAATTTCTCCTTTTCCCACAATGTTTTCTGCCATATCAGAAGATTATCTTTGAATTTCATCACGTTTTGATATGTCTTCTGCAAACTCTTTCAATTTGGGACGGTCGACAATTTGGCGTTTGCTAAAGGGTTATAACTATACACCGCTCATACAGACCGTTTATGTCTTAATGTGAATAAGAACATGCTCTGCTTCATTAGTCCGGATTATTCGGTAAACCGGACATTTTGGTGAGAACGGACATGTTCGGATAAACGAGGGTTCACTGTACATACTTATTCTGAGCCCATCATTTCGGAACTTGACCAACCATTTTGGCACCATTAGCCAATTTGGCCCATATATTTTGAAAATAATCTAAAGCTCTGCTCTTTAACTTATTCACCACCAACTACACAACGTCCCAACTGCACTTGGAATGTTGTAAGGCATGTAAACAATCCCAAATTCCTTCACTTGATTATGACAATTATTGATTCTATTGATGTACAAGATTAATCCTACTTACTCTTGGTCCATCTCCAGCCTTCGTTTGAAATGTGTAAACTGCTTACTTACAGACTCTTCAACCTCATTCTGAAAATAACAAGAGCTTTCCATAAAACATGGGGCTCAACTATTAAATAAATGTCAGAGAGGGATATAGGTCAGTGAACAATAATTTGTTTCTGAAATATTAAGATGGAAACAAAACTTTAACCAAGATTTTCTGAGCATAGAAACTTGTATTATTTCTTTTAGAGTTAGTGTACTTGGTCTGTAACCTTATATTATGACCCTAAACACATGTGTGAAGTTTCAATAAATTATCTACCAGTGATTTAGGATGCAAACTTGCATGAAAACTTTAACCAAGTACAAAAATGCATTATTTGCTTAAAACTAACCCATGGGATTTCGCAAGTAACCTTTGAAATTGATCCAAAACATGCACATGAAATTTAAATCTGATCACAGTAACAGGGGTGTAGAAATTTAATTTTGATTTACTTGTCTGTAAATGCCAAATCTTTTCTACACTTCTTCTTATTAAGGTTGTGTAGTAAATTTCAGTAAAAAGTCAATTTTGTCTGGTAAGGCCTTTGTACAAGCTGGGCAAT
Source organism: Cerastoderma edule (assembly GCA_947846245.1). Taxonomy (NCBI): domain Eukaryota; kingdom Metazoa; phylum Mollusca; class Bivalvia; order Cardiida; family Cardiidae; genus Cerastoderma; species Cerastoderma edule. The sequence continues at coordinate 26,578,109 of OX401404.1, read as the reverse complement.
ACATACAATTACTTTTGTGATCCCTGGGCAGTAGTTTTGAGATAGAAACTTGCATGCAAAACTTTAACACCAAGATTTTCTCAACGCAAAAAGGGGCATAATTTCCTCAAAGTCCAAACCACAGTTGTGCGACTTGGTCAGGGACGTAACATGTTAAACACAAACCCATGTGTAAAACATAAACTTATACATTAACCAAAGTGGGACATGATGCTCAGGACTGGTGAGAAGTATAGGTCTCCTTATTCTTCAAAAAGTGACGCTAAAACAATGTTTAAACATCATCATCTAACAACAATTCCTCTAAGAGGTGAATTATTTAAGAGGCAAAGGACAACTTATGCAGAAAATTTATGCATGGATCCAGTTTTCTCAATAATGTCAACCTCTATACAATGTGATTTAATCAATCAAATATTATCCCTATTTATAGATTTTATCTGGAAATGAGGCAAGCAGAAAATGGTTACCAAGAGTTAATAAAACCGTACTTAAAAAGTAAATATGTGGAAGACCGACATGTAATAAGTATATGGATTGATTAAAAAGGGATTCATTTACAACTTTTATGATCATTTGATATTTTGCTGTAAAATGGAAATCCATGTGTTTAAACTTGGTGACAAAAATCAGAGACATAGATAACAGAGATTGGCAACTCCCGAATTATCGCCAAACTCTCGCGTGCCGCGAGGTTACTGCGAGATAAGGAAAGTGCGTACCTGTTTATCCGTTGCCACGGGAGATGTCAACCGTATTTGATACTTCATTACAGCTATGTCTTGGTTATCTGTTTGCTTATCTGAACCAACTTCTGGACATTTTGTCTTATTTTCATTTTATTAATTTGATATAATGTTTAAAACAAAAACAAAAATTTCCAGTAGGCCTCCTTTTTAAATGACAGGCTTGACTACCATGCAATGTCTTTCAAGCAAAGGTTTGAATAATATTTTGTAATAAATCATTCATCGAGTTACTCTATTTAGCTGAGTTAATAACAAAAGCATGAATTTTCCACTAAGACATGACAGTTTTCATCAATATAAAAAGATTGCTTTCTCACTTCATTTCATTTATTCTGTGTCGTAAAACTGTTTACATTGCTAACTTTGTCATAACAAAACACATTTTTCATCATGACATTATTTCAAGCCAAATGTTTCAATTTAAGAAAATGAAAAGTATTTTATGATGCTAAAATGCATGTAATGAGATTTTTTTTAAAGTGGTTTTAGTTAACAAAAAAACGTAAGCAAATACTGACGTGCAAAGTTTTTCAATACACCTTTTACGGCAGATTCATCTCATATTGATTACAAATCAATAACAACATAATTATTCTTAAAACACGTAAGTATCTGGTCTTACCATGCTGCTGACCGAAATGATTTTAGAAAAAAGAAATGTGTGCCTTTTGAATATTAAGCTAACGAAAATAGTTTGTCTTGCACCTTCAGTTTTATTATCATTTCTCAACGATAAATTAAGTCAAAGCACACACCTTTTAAACCCAGACAACGCTATAAACAGAACAAATCCTCCCTTTAAAAAAAATTCCGGAGCTTAAGCTCATTAAATTTGAATGAGGTGTCAGAGAGTGGATACAGGGTTAGCACCACACACTTCTTGTGTAATCGCCCTAGCATCAAAAGGTTTTATGACATCAAGCTACATATTTTATGGGGTGGCAAGTTACAATCACACTCTGTATTGTCCACTACCGTGATTGACTCTATCAGCCTTCGTTCTTCAAATGTCACATTTTACTTGACATATTTGTCAGCGATCGGAATTAAGAAGAAATATGACGAAAAAGGAAATATTGTGGTGTTTCTGACTAAGAAAATCTATCCATTCTCTTTTGTCCATTTATTGAATGGATTTTATTCTACTTATATAGGAATATCACTTTGGAAATACCGGTAACTATAGGACTAAGTCAGCATTTTAATACAGGATCAATTCAAACTCATTCAGACGTTTTCAGTCATAACACATTTGATAAAATCCAAGTCACACAATTTAAGTTTTAATTGATACAAAAATGAAAGATTTTGGTTGAAAATAAAATGGCTGAAATCTTGATCATGCTTGTTTGGTAAAGTAAACCTGATATATCTTACCTTTATAAACACGACAATCACCATAAAAAGAGGGTAAGCATAAAGCAAAAATAACACTTCAGGAAAATGTCAAGTATGATATGATCCAGTGCATAGTTTTTTAGTTTTACTAACTTGCTACAACTTAGGAATATTTTGGTTTGAAATAAATGGCTGAACTCATTAAGGTGGTAAATAAGACATATTTAGTATGAAAGAACTCCTAAATGACAAAAAATATCAAACTGAAAATTTGGAAATCAACAAAATCATATTACCATATTAAAATGGACATAAATTAGAAATGTTTGAATAAACCTCCATTAAAACATTTACTTTGTACAAGTATGAAATATTTTGGTTGAAAACAAAATGGCTGAAATCATGATCATGCTTGTGTGGTTAAGTGAACCTGGTATAACTTTGTTATGGAAGCGAAGATTACTATAAAAATGCGGGCAACCATAAAATAAAAATAGCACTTCAGGAAAATGTCAAGTATGATATGATCCTGTGCATAGTTTTTTAGTTTTACTTGCTACAACTTTGTCAATTTTTGGTTGGAAATCAAGATGGCTGAACTCATTAAGTTAGTAAATGGGACATATTTAGTACAATAACTTCTAAATGACAAAGAATATCAAACTGAAAATTTGGAAATCAACAAAATCATATTACCATATTAAAATGGACATAAATCAGAAATGTTTGAATGAACCTCCATTAAAACATTTTACTTTATACAAGTATGAAATATTTTGGTTGAAAATAAAATGGCTGAAATCATGATCATGCTTGTGTGGTTAAGTGAACCTGGTATAACTTCGTTATGGAAGCGAAGATTACTATAAAAATGTGGGCAACCATAAAATAAAAATAGCACTTCAGGAAAATGTCAAGTATGATATGATCCTGTGCATAGTTTTTTAGTTTTACTTGCTACAACTTTGTCAATTTTTGGTTGGAAATCAAGATGGCTGAACTCATTAAGTTAGTAAATGGGACATATTTAGTACAATAATTTCTAAATGACAAAGAATATCAAACTAAAAATTTGGAAATCAACAAAATCATATTACCATATTAAAATGGACTTAAATTAAAAATGTTTGAATAAACCTCCATTAAAACATTTTACTTTGTACAAGTATGAAATATTTTGGTTGAAAATAAAATGGCCGAAATCTTGATCATGCTTGTGTGGTTAAGTAAACCTGGTATAACTTCGTTATGGAAGCGAAGATTACTATAAAAATGCGGGCAACCATAAAATAAAAATAGCACTTCAGGAAAATGTCAAGTATGATACGACCCATTTAATAGTTTTTTAGTTTTACTTGCTACAACTTTGTTAATTTTTGGTTAGAAATCAAGATGGTTCAACTCATTAGGGTCGTAAATTGGACATATTTAGTACGCAATAACTTCTAAAACAAACCCCATATTTAAAATGGACTTAAATTGGAAATATATGAAAAACCCTCCTTTAGAACATTTTGAATCTAAAATAACTCTATCATCATGTTTATCGCACCCAACCACGAAATTGGGAACAATGCAACCAAGTTTTATAATTGCTTGCTTAACGGTCTTGTTGGATGGAATAACTTTCCAACAATAACAATATAGTTAATTCGGTAAAAAAATAATTTTGTTATAACATAAAACACAGTTATATGTGTGTTGCCTATTTCGCGTTTAGTTGAAAATGGCGTTGATAGACAGATATTGAAAGGTCTCTCTAAATAACGCGTCATGCGAGACTTTGCAAAACCCGGCTATAGGTAAAGAAGGAGTTGCCAATCTCTGTTATCTATGTCTCTGCAAAAATCTTGTCCATAGCTACAAATGTCCACAATCAAATAAATCATTTGAAAGTCTGATGTGACAGAAGATATTGCTCAATGCAAACAATTCTCAATATTTTCCAATCGCATCAAATAAGTTTGACGTCTATTAATGGTAACCAAATTTTTCTCCAAAAGCATATGTGCGAACGCAAGCTGGACCAAGCATTCAGGTACGAAAGTACAACGTGACATACACACTTTAAGAATCGAAAACCAAGACAAATAAGTCTAAAAAGATAAACCACAGTTTGTCAAAACCAGATTACTGTCAATGTTTTCATGAAAAGTGGCCCAGATTTATGATTTTAAAATCGATTTTGAGTGCCGCGAAATCTAATGACAATCGTCCAAATATTGTTAATGTCACATGACAACCGCTTGGAATCATACCTGCTCCTCGGAAGATACTGTTGGAATGTCATCGTCGACGTTTCGATTCCTCTCCTCGAAGTTAGGGTCGCAAAAACGGAAATTGTACAGCTCCATTCTTGCAGCCTGATTGAAATATCGTCTCTGTCACTGTGACGATTGATTTAATTAATTTCAAACGTCTAAATACGTGGTTTCATCCATCGACAGATTCGCTATTGAACTGTTCATATTGTGCAAAGATCTGTTATACCATTACAAAAATAAAGAATGTATTTAGAATGGACATTGGTTAACATATTTGTTATGCATTTTGTTTTTATTTTGGCTTACTTTTATCAATGTCAGTAACATTTAGTCTTCTGTCATTTAATTGCATTTTCATCATCTTTGAAAAGCGCTCCCAACAACCAGGAGGTTCTCCTCAGAGATTTGTGGGATATTTGCACGAGTCTGGGACCCAAGGTAATGGAAAGAACACTTTTATCTATAGCCCGGGCCTGTGCGGGGATAATCAAACTGATTTGACGCGATCGAGAAATATTGAGAAATCTTGGTGTTAGGCAATATCTCCGTTGGATTGCACCGTTAGAAAATAAAAGGCAATCTTCACGTCGAATTATTTTGACTAGTGCGTGGGTGCATTACGGAAAATTTTGCGTAAATCAAAACCCATATGCATGAAAAGAAAACCTCTCACCAATAGATCGACGGAATGTTTTTTTTTTAAAGAATCTGCAGTAATCACTTCGAATGAAAACCAATACTGTTGACCATATTTCTCTAGGAAATAATAGGTAGACCTTGTCAATGATCATACCAGCATACTCGATACACCAGGCCTGTGTTTCATAAAATGTCTCTACTTTATTACGTACGGTATTAAATGCATCTCTCTGTATGATACTACACCATACAGGAGAATGTTTCTACATGTCTCCGAAAGAAAGCCTCTTTAAAATTTACAGGGTGGAATAAAGCCCCTCCAACAGTTTGCAGTTGCTTACAAAGCCCTTGACCATTAAGCAAGGGGGAAATAAGTCCCTTTCCCATTTTTGTAAGTGCGGAATAAGCCCCATCATCATTTTGCAAGTGCAGAATTATCTATTTCCCACGTGAGGAATAAGCCCCTCACCAGTTTGTCAATACTTATAATACTTGTGTAACGAACCGAGCAAATGAACCTCTCAAGACTCAAACACATCCGATCAGTGAAAAACACTGTCGTTCACTGAGCGGTTGTGTTGTCTATATATATACCAGCATGTTCTCTCAAACAATGCATTAGGTTCCTAATTTGCTTAAACGTTCAACGAACGTTACAGTTGAAACCACCAACGACAATTTCACCTGTCATTATTTTCAATGTTTGCAAATAATGAAAGACGGTTTGTTACGCTACCCAAGTTAGCTATATTCGTTGTATGTCGAACAGAACGTACCATAACATTATTTATCCCAATTACAACATATGTGCACTAAGAGTACATTGCATTGTTTTACAAACTATAAATCAATGAAGATGACAACCGGTATAAAAAAAAACTTGTATGGGGAAGGTATCAGTGTAAACCACCCACAAGCTTCTTCGACGCCTGATTACAGTGTCTAGTCAATGGACCAGGGCAGGCACAGAAAATAGGTACCAATTAATGGTGCATATAGTAGGGGATACATACATTATTATTTGTATTCCAACGGTCCGTGTTATGAATGGAATTATTGGCGACATGTAAAAGAACCACTGTCTTTAATGAACATTACATTTTAATTTAACTTAGTCCGTTGTCTTGTAAAGTGAGACGTTGGTTTCACCAACATGAAACACTTGATATAGTCTTGCATAGAACCATCAAGATGTATCTCAAGATGGCGGGGGGGGGGGGGTCAAACTAATTTGACGCTATTGGGAAATATTGAGAAATTTGCATCGGGCAATATCTCCCGTCACATCAAACTTTCGAACGATTCATTTAATGGAGGACGCTGCGACAACATTTTTGTCGCACCTTTTGAAGCCCGATATTTCCATTATTACAGTAAAACGACAAATGACAACACTCACAGTTATGAATCAATCCCTTTTAAATCGATCCATTCACATAACATGTTGGTTTTCCTCATATTTTATTTTGTAAGAACGGTTTAATTGACACTAGGTGACGATTTTTCTGCACCCGATACTTCCATTGCGCATGTGCACTGGAGTGTGAAAAAGCTAATTAAGCGGGTTTTTTTAAATTATTTAACGGCAATTTATGCCATTATTTGGTGGTATGTCAGTTTATTTTACATAACTTGTCTTATCAATAGACTTTGAATGGCGATTTTATGCTCTAAATCCGAAAATCCGAATTTATTTGGAAAGTCCGGCACTATTTGGATCGTTCGAAAATTCGACCTTTGATTGCCCCATCAAAAAATAATCAAAGCGCCGAAGGACTAAGGTGCGTTTAAAGCAAGATGATGGAGGATACATTTGAAAATTTCTTTGGGCAATATCTCGAGGAAAACAGCTGCTCCTTTTACCACCATAAGTATAATTATTATTTCTTTGAACAGAGAATGAAAGACGACTCTGGAACACATTGTGGGAAATGGAGAAATCGCTCTCAACGAGCAGTTTTTCCTTTGCATAGAATGCTAAGATATTTTTCACTTGTAACACATTTTGAAATGCCGTTTGCAAACATTTTCAGTTTGGATCATTCTAAAAGTTGGCGTGTGAGAGCAATTTCTCCTTTTCCCACAATGATTTCTGCCCTATCAGAAGATTATTATTCAATTTCATTACGTTTTGAAATGCCGTTTGCAAACATTTTCAATTTGGAACATTCTAAAAGTTGGCGATTGAGAGCATTTTCTCCTTTTCCCACTATGATTTCTGCCCTAGCAGAAGAATGTTTTTTAATTTCATCACATTTTGAAATGCCGTTTGCAAACATTTTCAATTTGGAACATTCTAAAAGTTGGCGTTGAGAGCAATTTTTCCTTTTCCAGCAAGGTTTTCTGCCCTATCATGTCGTCTGCAAACTTTTTCAATATGACACTTTCAAAATTTGCGTTTTGTAAAGGGTTAAACTAAAAACCGGGCAAATGGGATCGTTTACAGAAACGGGGTCTTACGTCCCAAGTCAGAAAATCACATCTCTGGACAGACGTTATAATATGTAAAGGGAGCGACAATGAAAATTGTAGAAAATCGATAATTTTAACCCACCGCATTGTTTACCTATCTATGAAATAAAGTAGCCGAGTCCATTATTGAGCGGTAGTAGGTAGGACAGGTGGTGTTTTTCAGGGTTTATACATATTTTGATTTAAAAGAATTTAACTATCGGATTCGAACGAAAGCTTTGAGCTAAATTGAGTCCCTCCTTTGAGTATGTTTTAGGTAAGTACACGGTTTTTAAAAAGATACCTATTCTTAGACCAAACCATTCTTAAGTGTTTATGTTTACTTGACACTATAGCCGTCGTAAACTGTAATTGACAAAGGCTACGTAAGTCGTGGAGGTTGTAAACTTGACAGTTATAATATAGAGAAAAATAAAGCGTGTAAATCCGGACTACATTCCTAGTTCCAAGAAGGTATTAGTCCTCACAGTGAAGGCGGATGTTTAAATGAGTAATTGGGGTCAGACCGCTGTTTGTGTATCAATAAAGTACTGTCCCTCAAAATGTGGTATGTACATTCAATAAACTAAGGTGCTGACGTACCCATAGTCCAAAGAGAAATCTTCACATCGAATTATTTTGACTAACGGGGGTGTGGGTGTATATGACACTTTCATTCGTGGTGTACAGAATTCCGAGGTATCACTTCACGGGGAAAGTTTAAGACCTACGTAGATATACTTTGTACAGCTTTCCGATGTATCACTTTACGCGGGAAAGTTTAAGACCTACTGGACATACTATGTACAGCTTTCCGGGATCACTTAATGTGGGAAAATCGTAAGACCGATTACTATACAGCTTTCCGGGATCGTTTTTACACGGGAAAGTTTAAGACCTACGTAGATATATACTTTGTACAGCTTTCCGAGGTATCACTTTACGCGGAAATTTTAAGACCTACGTAGCTATACTATGTACAGCTTCGGAGGTACCAATTCTTGTTGGAACGTTTAAGACCTACTAGACATACTATGTACAACTTTCCGAAGTATCACTTCACATGGTACGTTTAAGACCTACGTAGCTATGCTATGTAAAGTTTTCTGAGGTACCAATTCATGTTGGAAAGTAAGACCTACTAGACATACTATGTACAGCTTTCCGATGTATAATTTTACGCGGGAAAGTTTAAGACCTACTATGTACATTTCGGGATCACTTTATGTGGGAAAATCGTTAAGACTGATAACTATACAGCTTTCTGGGGTCACTTTACTTGGGAAAGTTTAAGACCTATGTAGATATATACTTTGTAAAGCTTTCCGATGTATCACTTTACGCGGAAAGTTTAAGACTTACGTAGCCATATTATGTACAGCTTTCTGAGGTACCAATTCATGTTGGAAAGTTTAAGACCTACATAGACATACTATGTACAGCTTTCCGAGGTATCACTTCACATGGTACGTTTAAGACCTACATAGCTATACTATGTACAGCTTTCCGAGGTATCACTTCACATGGTACGTTTAAGACCTACATAGCTATACTATGTACAGCTTTCTGAGGTATCACTTCACATGGTAACGTTTAAGACCTACGTAGCTATACTATGTACAGCTTTCTGAGGTACCAATTCATGTTGGAAAGTAAGACCTACTATGTACAGCTTTTCGGGGTATCACTTTACGCGGGAAAATTTTAAGACCTTAGATGTACGATGTTCAAATTTATATTGTTGTTGGAGTATCACTTCAGTGGGCAAGTCTAAGACCAGGATACTTTATGTACAGCTTTCAAGTAATGTTTTTAGAGTATCACTTTATATGCACGAGTCTAAAGGTGCTTTTTCAAAGAAGAGAAAATTTGAAAGTCAAAATAAAATTCAGTTTTTTAATTGTTGTTTGACTATACAATTAAAAGTAGCTATTGAAAGCATAATTAATTCAGGAAGCATAAACTTATCGAAGTTTGTACATTTTGTATGCTGTAGATCGCGAAAGAGATGTCACACTCTTAAAATACATGTAAATCTACTGTGTACATAACACACTTAAAAGAATTCAAAACGAGCTAATTTTGCTTCCAATGAGTATTCTTCAGCGCTTAGCAGTTATACCGAAATTAATTTTTAACTTCCAAATTTCCTCAAATATATGAACAAGCACCTTAAACTCGATGTTATAATTCAGCTTTCCAGATATTTTTCCCACGTTTCACTTCACACGCGCAGGTTACAGCCCCATTGTTGCGTTTTAAAGTTAAACTCCAGAGAATTCCTCAACGCCAAACCGTAGTCTTGCTTTCCGTCCGTTCCTGAAGGCAACTCTGGATATATATACAAGGTCATTATATTTGTAAGTTACAGGGAAACAACATTTTCTGGGCTTCCCAGAGTAGTCACCTATTCTGGTACTAGTCAAAACTTCACATCCGTTGTTCTCCCTGAAAATGGAAAATATCAAAACGTTACCAATCATGCATCTTTTGTGATTATGTTTCTGGTTTAAACAATTATTCCGTGTTTTTGTGGATATCCACTGATCTAATCACACACACTACCCAGAGATCTGTAACAAGGTTTGTTTTTATCGAAAGTCACTGGTAGTACTTTCTCCTCTAAGGCACTGATGGGGAACTTGAAAGCGTATGGCAATATTAGTACATCCATAATGCATTATCATCAATTAATTAATACTGATTTAACAACGCTATTTCAGTTATGATGAGATGCCGGACGAAGACCCCATACTCAACTGCCCATAAAGGCTGACCAAGCTGGGTACAACCAATCAGCATTCGGGAAGTCAGTCGGAGGACTAGCTCTCATGAAAATCATGCCATGCGATTTCAATGGCTGTACTCTTACTACCAGGCCACAGAGGCCCCTTATGGTACTAGTAGTTGCATCCAGTAGACCCGAGAAAGAGCTAGAATGTAAATGTACCCATATGCAGCTGAGGGTATCATACCATTAATATAATGTCAATGAGACAAGAAGAGAAACTGCATGCAACAAAAACCTAAAATACACAGATCTTTATGCGTCTCTGCAAATTCTAGTTAATTTTCGTAATTCAAACGGTTCACGGTGCAGGAGATTTGACTGTAGGCGTTTATAGAGACTTTTTGCATGTTGCAATGGTATCCACCATTTAACGTATCGAATATTTCTCTCTTGGTGATAAGTGTCACGTGATATGAGGCAAATAAAACGATTGGTTGGTTAGGCGAAAACTGTATCGAGGAGATACAGCATCTAAACTCAGTCGGATAATTTAAAACATTTTGGAAACTCTCGCGAGGTTATTTTCTACAGGAGATTCATTAGAATGGGTAACCCATACTTAGATAATCCATTCCGTAATGCAGTTGCAGCTTGGATCATCCAAGTTATGAACTACCCTATTATCTTTCGGGATCGAGATGTGCATAGATAATGCTGTGTTGATTTGGTATTTGCTGACAATAAACAATTCCTTATTAGTTCCAATGGTTTCCCCCCAAATTTGTAGACAGGAAGTGCCACAAATTCGCTTGACCATCTGCTGAAAGATGTTATATTTGCTTATTAATGGATGAGTGTCATATGTAGTGACATTCTTATGACCTTTTCCGACAATGCAAGTTTAAATTTAAAAAAAAAAAAGAAAAAAGAAACTTCCCGAAACTAGGAGCTTATCTTCTAAACAAATCGAAAGCAGTTTAATCTGTTTAATGCACTTTGTATATTTAGAAAAGCAAAGAGAAAACTAAACATACAGATATTAAACAATCCAAACATAACTAGTAGGCCTATATTTTATAAGCTATAATAGAACTCAAAATTTCTTCATATGATATACATACAATAAGCTGATATTTGGTTTGTTCCTCATGTAATCCGCTTTGACATAGACCAGACAGTCGCCTTTTCAATAATTACTGTGCTGCATGAGATAAAATCACATGCTGTAATTTATCATTATAACATATGGTCATGCTCGTTCTGTGTTGTAGACACGACCTTTACTAAAAGAAACCATTACCGACTCTTTTTTGAGTCAATAGCTTCGGCAAAGTACCTGTATCAGAGAGGTAAGTTTCATTATTCCTGACTAACGAATGGACGCATTAGTTACATGATGATTGCATCTCGTCTTTTAACTCCAATATTGCGCATGTTCTTGAATTGTAAATCTGTGTAAAAGAAAACCGTAAAGTAGATATACATTTAAACATGTGTATAATTTACAATACTAATAGAGATAAACATTTATCATTGTATACCAGTTTACTCATGACAAACAATAGATCAACTCGTACACCCAATTCATGATGATTAATAAATGCATGGCAATATAAATAGGACAGTTTAAGCTATAATAAGAAAGAAAATGAAAAAGAAAAATGGTCCAACTATGTACAATGAACATAAACACTAATATACTCTAACACAGAATGTTATAAACCGTACATGTTATTTTGTTATTTCAGACTTATCTTGACCTAGCTTCTATGTATACAAAAACTACTAAATATTTTAACAAAATATCAAAGGTTCAGTGCAATACTATAGTAAGTGCTTCATGTTTATGAAGCACTTACTATATTCTTGCATTGAACCCTCGATATATTATTTGACTCCAAAATGACCCATTTTCGAAAATTTAAAGTGACATCCTAACCAACTTATATAACGAATATCAATTAACCAATATAGTATCTAGGGTGTTCTGAAGTTTCCCAGCGTTTTAATCAGACAAACATTCTAACCAGCTTTCACGAAGGTTGCGTTTTTCATTTATCCCCTTGAAAACACAAATGGTATCTGAAATATTCACCCAGTTAAGGTGGCGAGATCCCATGTAGTTGAATTTCAAATTCAGGAATATATATATCATACGCATTGCGATACCCAGTAATAATTGAAAGAGATCCTTAGCTAGGAAGAACCATCTGTATTTTGTTGGTCAAAAGAAAGACAGCCTCCCATGAAAGTCCCCATGTCCACCACTTTAATTACTGGGCCTTGCAAGAGGGGCTCTAATTGGTAACAAGTAATCCGTAACATATATTCGGTCCCCACTCTACCCACGATTGATTCTTGGTTATCGAGGCAAATATTCTAAACAATTTTAATTTGGTTGAAACTGTGCCTGCTCTTAAGGAGTAATTTCTCCTTTTCCAACAATGTTTTCTGCCCTATCAGAAGATTATTTTTCAAATTCACCACATTTTGAAATGTCGTCTACAAACTCTTTCAATTTGGGGGTCGAAAAGTTGGCGTTTGGTATAGGATTAAACATGCTTTGGCTTTGTTACTTATTTGACATCCTAAATCATCAGGATTCAACAGGAATGAGATATAACCAGACGAAGAAGAAAAGTCTTGAAGACTTGATAACATGACACTGTGGCCACACAAACGGTCAAATGTTCGCATAAATTTAACAAGCCATTGATCAAAATTGAAACTTATGTAATATATACAATGATTCTGACTTTGATGCCGAAATTGTGTCAATCAGTAGAGTGATTACAAGGGTGAACTTACATTTGACCTTCCTTCACCTGTAATTAACCCCTTCCAATATATTTATCATCACCAACAACATTTCAGGTATATTTGATGAAGATAAGGTCAACATTATGGCCACTGGAGTGGTTGACTATTTTCTTAAAGATCTGACTTATTGAACTAATTTTTGAATCTTCAAATTGATGCAGATTTTACCGATACAAACATGTATTCAGAAACTGAACCAAATCACACATGTGAAACTTTAATCCAATCACCGCTGTAGTTGTTGAGAAACAAACTTGAATGAAAACCGTTTAAAAATATTTTTTTTAGTACAGAAAAGACCATCTGAAACAAAAAGGCCATAATTTGCTCGAAATTGAAACCAGAAATATTTGGTTCATCAGTGACCATCGGTTATGGTCCTAAACACATATGCGATGTTTCAATCTGATCACTTCAGTACTTATTGAGATGGAAACTTGCAGTTGAATCCTCAACCAAGATTTTTCAACTTCAAAAAAGGAGATAATTTACTCAAAATTAAATCAGAACCACAGTTATAGGACTTTGCATGTGACCTTACATCTTGAATTTAGACAATAAGATATAGCTGTTCACAAATACTCAGTCACATTAATTGTATGACATCAGCATAACAATAACTGTAAATCCCATATATACATACATGAACCTGTTAATAGAACTACACTTACATCTAGTATATACATGATAACATTAAGAAAAGATGATGGATACTATCTAATAATGAATGCAAAACCACCACCAAAGACATAAGAAAATATCAAACAACACAAGACAATATAGTATTCACCTAAACATATTTAGTTATGTTTGTTTGGTAATAAGTGAATGTGGACAGTTCACAAATCAATGCTCCTAGGATGAATTAAGCATTCGTGTACACCGTGCCTAAATAGTCACAACTGCCTGTTCACATGGACCCAAGTGTTCATTGGTGTTGGGTAGAAACCACTTCAACAAGATTGAAGTGCCCTTCACAAACATTTCTTACTTTGTTCCACCCAGTTTAAAAACATAAGAACTCCAATATTTTTTTTTAAACGGATTCGAAACAAATGGGAAAATAATGTTTTTACTAAGCTGGTGTTCACATGATAATAACATATGTACCAAACAGGTCTTAAGCATAAAAAAAAACAATCTGCAAAAAAGGAATAAAGTTATGAAACAGTTATACAGAAACAAAGCTGATATATACATAGATATATCTATGGACACACCACAAAGACAAACAACACATTATGATATGAAAAATGTCATTTGTGGTCAACCCTGTCATAATAGCAATACCTCTTTTCCCATTCCTTGACCATTTCCTATACATCAACACACTTTTTAATGCACCCCAAATATTCTTCAAAATGATAAAGAAGGGTTTGTCATCCTTTTGCTTACATAAAAAACAATACCATAACATAACATGGTAATGAAACAATACTATAATTTTTAGTTCTCAGTCTTTTAGCAATGATTTGTCATCAGTTGCACAGGGATTAATAGATTTATGGGGGGTAATGGCTTATATATATGGGTTTTACATCACATCAACATTATTTCAGTTATGTAGCGATGCCCGACTATTAATGATGGAGGAAGACCCCATCCTCAACTACCCATAAGGGCTGGTCAAGGCGGGTAGAACCATCGGCATTCCGTAAGTCAGTCGGGAGACTGCCTCTCATGAAAATCCATATCCCTCTCAGGATTTGAACCCACGCGGAGAGGGGCCATGTGATTTCAAGTTCTGTACTCTAACCACTAGGCCACGGAGGCCCCGGGGGTAATGGCTATATGGGGGGATAATGACTATATTGGTGTTATGGTTAAGGACATGCTCGGTAGTTTTATCTGCGCACTTCATCTGCGCATCCAAGGGAGATAATAATCTGTTACTGAAGAGGTACTTACATAGTAGTCGGATAAACATTTTTATTCGGATGAAATTTACTGTATGCATTTTGTTTAAAAAAATAATCCTATTGTATCCATACAACTTTAAGAGTTTATGAACATTATTATATATTTCTCATTAATATAAAGCCCCAAGCTTCTATTTTTCAACTATAAAGTTATTTCAACCGTTTTTATATATTTTTTTTTTTTATATGGGTTTTACATCACATCAACATTATTTCAGTTATGTAGCGATGCCCGACTCTTAATGATGGAGGAAGACCCCTTACTCAACTGCCCATAGGGGCTGGTCAAGGCGGGTAGAACCATCGGCATTCCGTAAGTCAGCCGGGAGACGTTTTTATAAATGTTTTTCAAATACGGTTACCATGGAAACTGTGATTTTACAGAAAAACTAACTCACCATCATATACTTTTTTTTGCATTTTGTATTTCAAGATTAAATTTTACTTCATATTCTGAAAAATAGGACAATTATATGAAAGGAATTATTAAAAATCTTCACTTATTTGTAATAAACATATCAATTTTCATTATTTTTTGTGGAATACAAAATTTTGAAAAATTGAATTGGATTACAAAAATTGTTTGTAATAATTTGGAAAAACATTGAATCATTAAGTATTGAATGTATGAATTCATGTTTTTTTGTGTTAATTATTCTTCAGAATTATTTCATTACCCTTGAAGATGGTATGGTCATTTTGACCCAATTGGTTACCATGGAAACTGTCGTTTTACGAAAAAACTAACTCGTCAACCTGCATTTTTCTTTTCATTTTTAATCACAATTGAATTTTAAATAACATATAAAAAATTTAGAAAATTCAATGAAAGGATTATTTTCTTATAAAACTGTAGAACATGTCCTTAAATGGGGGGGTAATGGCTATATTGGGGTAATGACTTTACTGGGGGTAATGGCTATATTGATATTGTCTTTACTCCCAGAAATTCCTAACTATGAATCCCTGTGATCAGTTGTACAAGTAAGCCAGTCTGTGCATCACTTCCAGTTGTCCTTTACATTTATGCAACTTTACAAATGTGATTGTAACTCGGATGATCAATGCTGTAACTGTGTAGAATAAACTAATCTGATTGTTGTAATTCATTACTTTAAAAGAGATTGATGTTTGTAAAGTTGCAGGTCTTTAGAAAAAAAAATGGCTATTCTTTATTAACATTGTATATCTGGTAAGGTTTAACCATAAGGCTTAGTTCTCTGTTCTATACATGTGGTAGAACCTGTCATAGCAAATCTTAATGAGAAGCATCTTTTTCATCAATAATTTCTGGACTTAAGTTTAAGAATGTCTTGTCTATAAAGATTCCTCCCTTCTCACAAATTCCCTCATCATTGAACTATTTTCTTGAAAAATAATGTATACTTACCTGCAAGTTCATTTGGAATAGTAAATGTAGTCCATTAAAGAATGAATTATCCTTGTTGTAGTGGTAGTAAATGCTTAATTTTCTTCTAAAGTTGTGCAAAATGGTGGTCCTTGCTTCTGTTCATCTTCGCCACGATAATGCATTAACCCACTACTAAACATTAAATACATTTGACTTGTTTTTTTTGCAGACAAGTCTGGAAAACATTGTGGGAAAAGGAGAAATATCTCTTAACAAGCAATTTCTCCCATTTTCACAATGTTTTCTGCCCTATCAGAAGTTACTTTTGTCAATTTCATCACAGTTTGAAATGTTGTCTGCAAACTCTTGGTTACAATTACTCAAATCTGTTTTAACTAGACAAATTGGATCCGCTTTCAAATAAGCACTTACCTTGCATTCCACTTTAAAATTCCCCATCAGATCAGTGTAACTCTATTGAAACTTCACTTACCGTCTATTAAAAAAACCCAAAGAGCTGGCTCGACATTTGACTTGAAGCTTTTCTGAATTAATTGAACAACTATGACATGTCCATCAGTCGATCATGGAAGTTAAAAATTTGATCCTTCATTTGCTTAAGTATAATATCAAGTATAATGTATATCTAAACGGTTTTACATCACATCAACATTATGTCAGTTATGTTGCAATGCCCTACACTTGATGGAGAAAGACCTCATACTCAACTGCCCATATGGACTTGTCAAGTTTGGTAAAATCATCGGCATTCCATTCCAGTCTGGAGATTACCTCTCATGAAAATTCAAATGCTGTCAACGAGATTTGAACCCACGCCGAGAGGGGCCATGTGATTTATTTGTTCTGTTTGAAGCTATATAACAAGTTGGCCATTAATCCTTCATACATATTTCATCAAGTTCAAGATGGTGTATGATCAGCTCCTTAGTAAAATGGAAATCATATTCCCCTTCTTGGTATGCTCCACTATGGAAACAGAAAATCAATTTTCTTCAATAGCCAACTTATTTTGAAGAAGGATTTGTGAAATAGATCCAACCACCTCATAAAATGTTGTACATCAAGTACAAGTTTAAACATCAGAAGCATGGACAAAGGGGGCTCTCCTAAAACAGTTCTTTTTATCTTTCATGTATTGAACATCTCTCTCGTTTTTCAAAGTTAGATCTATCATGAATCTCTGACATGGACCATTGCACACACAGGGTTTTATTTCTAAGAGAAAATGGTGAAAACCTGGTCTAGAGGTAGTGTTAGCACAGGGGCATGGATCCAATTCCATGAGTAGCAGCTTCCACTTTGAGACCTGTCATTAATCCAAATTTAGTGACAGTGCTGGTTTTGTATCCAGGAAGCAGAATCAAGTGTGATCAATTCAAGTTGTAAGAACTTGTTTCACCTTCAAAGTAACATAAATAACTCTAAAGCTGCATAAATCGCATTCATAAGACTAAACTAGACTACATATATAATTATCACTATATTAACATACTTGTATCATCTGGAGTAAATACCAATCATCTTGCTGTATTTAAACAATTAGGATGATAATCTCTTGCCTCAATTAAGCTTTGTGTCTTGAGAGGAAAACTTCACATCAGGCTACTGTATTTGATCCTTTACATATATCAGGCAGGGGAATCACGTGACCAATGTTTACAATCTTATGTCCGAACAAGATGGCTGTACGGAGGTATCTTTGTGTTTTTCAAATACCTTGGCCAATGATAGCCACATTGTGTATCCTTCATGAGAAGACCATCAACGTTCCGGTTCTGATGGAATATGACAATTCATGCTTTTTTTAGAGCGTATCTAACACCCTGCAAATAAATAGCAGTCGACAGACTGGCATGTTCAAAACAGTGGGTCTTCGACTGCGATTTCTCTGCCAAGTAAGACACAACGCCATTATAAAGCTTGAGTTATCATATACCACAAGAACCGGAAAGTTGATGGTCAAACCATGCAGGGTACACAATGTGACTATCATTGGCAAAAGTATGTGAAAAAAGCAAAAATAACTGTGGCCCTCTTGGTCGAGCATATGTTTGTAAAAGTTAGTATTAGTACCGTTTAAATGTGAAACATTTGAAACTGTGGTATATAAAATATACATAACAGTATCCCAGTCAACCAGAGGGAACTTGGCTGTATTCAATAAACCATTTATCAACAGTCACATTCATTAAAACTAATGTCTGAATCTGTCAATAGAAACTTACTTGTTTCCTAAAACATAAGCTATAACTAAAGGCTTTTGAGGTTAGAGAATAAAGTACAAAAAATGAACATGTCTCTTACTGTGCATCATTTGGAAGCTAGCAGGAGTTAATGATGGGCAATTACCAATCGGTGACACATAGCTTAACCCTTTACCAAACAATAACGACATTTGACCTCTTTGTTGCAGATGACTCTGGAAAACATTGTGGGAAAAGGAGAAACTGCTCATAATGAGCAATTTTTCCTTTTCACACACTGTTTTCTACTCGATCATTAGATTACATTCCAATTCCAGCACAGTTTGGAATGCTGTCTGCAATCTCTTTCCATTTGGGACATTCGAAAATTGGGCTTTTAGTAAAGTGTTAAGTTTATTTACTGAAAATTGTTTCCTTAATGATCAAGTCAGTGATACAGGTTGGAAATTCTTTTAGAAAAAAATATTTCTCAATGAACTCTCTCACTCCCTCTCTGGGAAACATACAATCTAACAGGTGTTAGGCCTGTCACTTTTCTATAGACACCCACCCTATCATTATGATACCAGCCAGAACAAGAGGTTTGGGGGGATAAGCATTAGTAGATAAACTCTCTCTATCTCTCTGGGACACCTAGATGCTAACAGGTGTTAGGCCTGCAGCTTTTCTAGACACCCACCCTATCATTATGATACCAGCCAGAATAAGAGGTTTGGGGGAATGAGCATTAGTAGATAAACTCTCTCTCTCTCTCTCTTGGACCCCTAATTGCTAACAGGTGTTAGGCCTGCAGCTTTTCTAGACACCCACCCTATCATTATGATACCAGCCAGAACAAGAAGTTTGGGGGAATAAGCATTAGCAGATAAACCCTCTCTCTATCTCTCTGGGACACCTAGATGCTAACAGGTGTTAGGCCTGCAGCTTTTCTAGACACCCACCCTATCATTATGATACCAGCCAGAACAAGAAGTTTGGGGGAAAAAGCATTAGCAGATAAACCCTCTCTCTATCTCTCTGGGACACCTAGATGCTAACAGATGTTAGGCCTGCAGCTTTTCTAGACACCCACCCTATCATTATGATACCAGCCAGAATAAGAGGTTTGGGGGAATGAGCATTAGTAGATAAACTCTCTCTCTCTTGGACCCCTAATTGCTAACAGGTGTTAGGCCTGCAGCTTTTCTAGACACCCACCCTATCATTATGATACCAGCCAGAACAAGAAGTTTGGGGGAATAATCATTGGTTGATAAACTCTCTCTCTCTCCCTGGGACACCTAGATGCTAACAGGTGTTAGGCCTGCAGCTTTTCTAGACACCCAACCTATCATTATGATACCAGCCAGAACAAGAGGTTTGGGGGAATAAGCATTAGCAGATAAACTCTCTCTATCTCTCTGGGACACCTAGATGCTAACAGGTGTTAGGCCTGCGCTTTTCTAGACACCCACCCTATCATTATGATACCAGCCAGAACAAGAGGTTTGGGGGAATAAGCATTAGCAGATAAACTCTCTCTCTATCTCTCTGGGACACCTAGATGCTAACAGGTGTTAGGCCTGCGCTTTTCTAGACACCCACCCTATCATTATGATACCAGCCAGAACAAGAGGTTTGGGGGAATAAGCATTAGCAGATAAACTCTCTCTATCTCTCTGGGACACCTAGATGCTAACAGGTGTTAGACCTGCAGCTTTTCTAGACACCCACCCTATCATTATGATACCAGCCAGAACAAGAAGTTTGGGGGAATAATCATTGGTTGATAAACCCTCTCTCCATCTCTCTGGGACACCTAGATTGTAACAGGTGTTAGGCCTGTCGCTTTTCTAGACACCCACCCTATCATTATGATACCAGCCAGAACAAGAGGTTTGGGGGAATAAGCATTAGCAGATAAACTCTCTCTATCTCTCTGGGACACCTAGATGCTAACAGGTGTTAGGCCTGCAGCTTTTCTAGACACCCACCCTATCATTATGATACCAGCCAGAACAAGAAGTTTGGGGGGATAATCATTGGTTGATAAACTCTCTCTCTCTCTCTCTCTTGGACCCCTAATTGCTAACAGGTGTTAGGCCTGCAGCTTTTCTAGACACCCAACCTATCACTATGATACCAGCCAGAACAAGAAGTTTGGGGGAGAAAGCATTAGCAGATAAACCCTCTCTCTATCTCTCTGGGACACCTAGATGCTAACAGGTGTTAGGCCTGCAGCTTTTCTAGACATCCACCCTATCATTATCATACCAGCCAGAACAAGAAGTTTGGGGGAATAATCATTGGTTGATAAACTCTCTCTCTCTCTCTCTTGGACCCCTAATTGCTAACAGGTGTTAGGCCTGCAGCTTTTCTAGACACCCAACCTATCACTATGATACCAGCCAGAACAAGAAGTTTGGGGGAATAATCATTGGCAGATAAACTCTCTCTCTATCTCTCTGGGACACCTAGATGCTAACAGGTGTTAGGCCTGCAGCTTTTCTAGACATCCACACTATCACTATGATACCAGCCAGAATAAGAGGTTTGGGGGAATAAGCATTAGTAGATAAACTCTCTCTCTATCTCTCTGGGACACCTAGATGCTAACAGGTGTTAGGCCTGCAGCTTTTCTAGACATCCACACTATCACTATGATACCAGCCAGAATAAGAAGTTTGGGGGAATAAGCATTAGCAGATAAACTCTCTCTCTATCTCTCTTGGACACCTAGATGCTAACAGGTGTTAGGCCTGCAGCTTTTCTAGACACCCACGCTAATGATACCAGCCAGAATAAGAGGTTTGGGGGAATAAGCATTAGTAGATAAACTCTCTCTATCTCTCTCGGACACCTAGATGCCTACAGGTGTTAGGCCTGCAGCTTTTCTAGACACCCGCACTATCATTATGATACCAGCCAGAACAAGAGGTTTGGGGGATAAACATTAGCAGATAAACCCT
Source organism: Cerastoderma edule (assembly GCA_947846245.1). Classification (NCBI taxonomy): domain Eukaryota; kingdom Metazoa; phylum Mollusca; class Bivalvia; order Cardiida; family Cardiidae; genus Cerastoderma; species Cerastoderma edule. The sequence continues at coordinate 26,556,674 of OX401404.1, read as the reverse complement.
CTCTCTATCTCTCTGGGACACCTAGATGCTAACAGGTGTTAGGCCTGCAGCTTTTCTAGACACCCACCCTATCATTATGATACCCGCCAGAACAAGAGGTTTGGGGGAATAAGCATTAGCAGATAAACTCTCTCTCTATCTCTCTTGGACACCTAGATGCTAACAGGTGTTAGGCCTGCAGCTTTTCTAGACACCCACCCTATCATTATGATACCCGCCAGAACAAGAGGTTTGGGGGCATAAGCATTAGCAGATAAACCCTCTCTCTATCTCTCTTGGACACCTAATTGCTAACAGGTGTTAGGCCTGCAGCTTTTCTAGACACCCACGCTAATGATACCAGCCAGAATAAGAGGTTTGGGGGAATAAGCATTAGCAGATAAACCCTCTCTCTATCTCTCTGGGACACCTAGATGCCAACAGGTGTTAGGCCTGCAGCTTTTCTAGACACCCACCCTATCATTATGATACCAGCCAGAATAAGAGGTTTGGGGGAATAAGCATTAGCAGATAAACTCTCTCTCTATCTCTCTGGGACACCTAGATGCTAACAGGTGTTAGGCCTGCAGCTTTTCTAGACACCCACCCTATCATTATGATACCAGCCAGAACAAGAGGTTTGGGGGAATAATCATTAGCAGATAAACTCTCTCTATCTCTCTGGGACACCTAGATGCTAACAGGTGTTAGGCCTGCCGCTTTTCTAGACACCCAACCTATCATTATAATACCAGCCAGAACAAGAAGTTTGGGGGGGATAATCATTGGTTGATAAACTCTCTCTCTATCTCTCTGGGACACCTAGATGCTAACAGGTGTTAGGCCTGCAGCTTTTCTAGACACCCAACCTATCACTATGATACCAGCCAGAACAAGAGGTTTGGGGGATAAGCATTAGCAGATAAACCCTCTCTCTATCTCTCTGGGACACCTAGATGCTAACAGGTGTTAGGCCTGCAGCTTTTCTAGACACCCTACCTATCATTATAATACCAGCCAGAACAAGAAGTTTGGGGGGATAATCATTGGTTGATAAACCCTCTCTCTATCTCTCTGGGACACCTAGATGCTAACAGGTGTTAGGCCTGCAGCTTTTCTAGACACCCAACCTATCATTATGATACCAGCTAGAACAAGAGGTTTGGGGGATAAGCATTAGCAGATAAACCCTCTCTCTATCTCTCTGGGACACCTAGATGCTAACAGGTGTTAGGCCTGCAGCTTTTCTAGACACCCACCCTATCATTATGATACCAGCCAGAACAAGAGGTTTGGGGGAATAAGCATTAGCAGATAAACTCTCTCTATCTCTCTGGGACACCTAGATGCTAACAGGTGTTAGACCTGCAGCTTTTCTAGACACCCACCCTATCATTATAATACCAGCCAGAACAAGAGGTTTGGGGGAATAAGCATTGGTTGATAAACTCTCTCTCTATCTCTCTGGGACACCTAGATGCTAACAGGTGTTAGGCCTGCAGCTTTTCTAGACACCCAACCTATCATTATGATACCAGCCAGAACAAGAAGTTTGGGGGAATAAGCATTGGTTGATAAACTCTCTCTCTCTCTCTCCCTGGGACACCTAGATGCTAACAGGTGTTAGGCCTGCAGCTTTTCTAGACACCCAACCTATCATTATGATACCAGCCAGAACAAGAAGTTTGGGGGAATAAGCATTGGTTGATAAACTCTCTCTCTCTCTCCCTGGGACACCTAGATGCTAACAGGTGTTAGGCCTGTCACTTTTCTATAGACATCCACCCTATCATTATAATACCAGCCAGAACAAGAAGTTTGGGGGAATAAGCATTGGTTGATAAACTCTCTCTCTCTCTCCCTGGGACACCTAGATGCTAACAGGTGTTAGGCCTGTCGCTTTTCTAGACATCCACCCTATCATTATAATACCAGCCAGAACAAGAGGTTTGGGGGAATAATCATTGGTTGATAAACCCTCTCTCTATCTCTCTGGGGCACCTAGATGCTATTTTTTTACTCGAACAGTCCTCTCCAATATTTATTCCAGATGCTTACTAATATTCATGTTTCTTGACTTTAAGTGCAATTAATATATACATACAACATAAAATAAAACACTTAGATCATAAAGCATAACAAACTATAGATAGACACAGCACTTTTACATAAGGCATTTAGCTTCCACATGTCTTTATTTTTATCATTCAAATGGACCATTTCCAATGTTATACTTAAGTATTAAGGAAACACAACACTTTTACAGCATGACATTTACGCGATACCATTCACTAATTTATTGTTATGACTAAACACTAATGACAGTTTTCATACCAATCATTTAGCAGTTAACCCTTTACCAAACGCCAAATTTTTGACTGCCCCAAATTGAAAGAGTTTACAGACAACCTTTCAAAATGTGATGAAATTCAAAAATAATCTTCTGATAGGGCAGAAAACATTGTGGGAAAAAGGAGAAATTGCTCGTTAAGAGCAATTTCTCCCTTTCCCACAATGTTTTCCTGTGTCGTCTGCAACAAACTGGTAAAATGTTGTAACTGTTTGGTAATTGGTTAAACATTTATAAAGGTCTTTAAATTAGACAACACTTTTAAATGATAGCATTTACTCATGATTTCAATGGCATATCCTTGCTTCTCATATAATTCATCTATAAGAAATGAGACTGTCAATAGGAGCTTTAATGCAATTTCTCAACTCTTTCTCTAACCATGCTGTAGATTTATGGCATAAAGGAAACTTGCTCCTCTTTTTGTCACAATGATCTTAAGGGCTAAATATAACTTTGGTATCAACGGTTACTAGATTTTAGTGTTGGCTGATTAAAACTTCTTTGATTTTGAAAGTTAACAAAAAACAAAAAGCTGTTCATGAGTAAGGGGATAAACTTTAAGATAACATTTTGAACATGACATACCACTGTAAAAATTCCCTTCTCTGTTGACCCTTTCCCAAACAACACATTTTCATCTGTCCCAAATTGAAAGAGTTTGCAGACGACATTTCAAAATATGATGAAATTGAAAAATAATCTTCTGAAAGGGCAGAAAACATTGAGGGAAAAGGAAAAATTGCTCATCACGAGGAATTTCTCCTTTTCCCTCAATGTTTTCTAAAGTCGTCTGCAACAAAGTGGTCAAATGTTGTTACTGTTTGGGAAATGGTTAAAGCTACGATCTTGTATGTAAGTGTTTAGTTTGAAATGTTGTTAGATAGCGCGAAATGTGTGCAGTATACTTCAGAATCAGTATATCATACCAGAAAACTTAGTTTAAATGGAAGAAGACAGCACAAAGCCAACAATAACAATATTAGTGTCATTCCTTTAAAAAAAATTCATCTCAATTAAAAAAAAAAGGATGTATCCAAGATTTTGGGATTTTTTAAAAATCTTTTGAAAACAAGTATGATTTAGGATATGATAAACTTAGCTGCCTTATGAAGCTGACAAACACCTAGAACAATCAGATGTTTCGATATGATTCCAGACTAGGGTGGAAAAGTAACTATAAAAAAACTGAATGCAGCAAAAACTAGCTGAACTTAGTCAGCTTCTGTTCTGCCTTTTCTCTTTTTTGCAATTTAGATACTGGCAGGTGGGTTATCCCATCTTGAGAGGAAAATACACTTTTGGCCCAACGAGGCAAAATCAATCCAAAGATAAATTTTCGAATAGAGAAATAGGCAATGGACAAAAATGAAAAGAAACATAAATCATGCAGAATCAGGCATGGATTACTTCTAATATTCATTTCTGCATGAGTTACATTACATCTCTAGAACTGTTCTATCTATCTAATGTAATAAGGTTATAAATGCAATGGTTCTCAAACCCCAAACTCCATATTACCCCACTTTATCATCTTGGTACCATTTTACTAAGCAACTTAAGGAAAATATTTGTGTAAGTCATATAACTGATATACATAGATAGTATCTTCAATGAAAGTACAATATTGCAAAGTGACACGTCATTGGAAGCGTCTCGGAGAGACGATTCCAATGATGTGTTAATTTGCAATATTGCTTCGCCAAATATTAAAATAAGAGGAATTGTTGTTTAGACTCACGCAATTCTTAAATGTAAACTAGTAAAACGGTACTCAGTTGCAGAAGACATCAGAATTAACTAGGATTGGCAATGAGTAACCTGTTAACAAGTACTTAATTGGTGAACCCAGTATTGGTTCCTACATGAAGTAATAAGAAAAATGCAAATATTGGTCAAAATGCCTTGAAAATACAAATACCAAGTCTTGCTCTCAGCATAGATACAGCCTTTAATTGAATAAAAAAAATCAATGCATTTTATTTTCTTTATCATAAATGGGTTAACATTGAATCAACAGTATACCAGTTATTTATCAAAATTAGTACTTATGCCTCCCTAGCAGCAACTTTTGCAGTAACAAAAACATTAATGTTTTTGTCACAGGTCAGGGTTCACGCTGGCCTTCGCAAATGGCGCCATTGGCGACAAAATCAAGAAATTGGCGCAAGAAAAACAAATTTGGCGAAAGTGCCTGGCGCCGACTATTTTCCGCGAGAATTTGATGTTTGTTTACCGCATGGTTGCCGATCTCGAGTCAATATCGATTTGTTTTTACTATAGAGCTGAGAACCATGTATCGATGGTTCCCGTAATCGCAGTACTTTGAATTAGGACTCGGGAACCAGCTTGTTTATCAAATGCGATTTTTGATACGGGATAATCCCGTTTTCACACTTGTTCAGTTCATTATCTGTTGATTATCAAGTTTGTTGAAGGTGACACTTTCTTGTGTACACCATTTAGTCATTCGCCAGCCTTTACAACTTCAATTATATGGAAATTATGACTTTGATTACTTTATTTGCTTTTCAATCAAAATGTTTGCCCTTGCGCTCCTTTTAAAGAAGTTGACATCAAACATCAACGAAGTCAGTTGTGTTGATTGACAAATAAATGAAACTCTTTTATGCACCGAAGTTTTGGTATATAAAATCCGCGATTTTAAGTGACACTTAATTCTGATCCAACACAAGAGTGACTATAAATCGATCTTCTCAGTCGTTGAATATGCCTCCCACTAAAAAAGTCAAATAAACATCTGACAAGGAGGCCTGGAGGACAGGAAATAGTTGGTTATAATATGACGCCAAGGTGAAAGTCATGTTTCTGCTATGTCCTGTTTCAAATGTTGAGTGTGAGAGAGGATTTAATCCATAAAACCTAATGAAAACAGCACTTAAAAATAGATAGAACAAACAAACACTTGAGATCCTCTTTAGAACCGTAGGTGACCCTAATGAAGGATTTCCCCTTCTACAAAAGACTATTTTGGCTCTAACTTATTGAATTTGGCTCCAATTTTTTTAATTTGGCTCCAATTCTTTTAATTTGGCTCCAACTTTTTCAATTTGGCACAAGTGTTGGCGCAAAGAAAATTTTAGCCAGAGAGAACCCTGCAGGTAAATGAAGTTATTTCTTCTTGAATCCTCTGCTATGGCATTTGAATAAGACCAATTACACATCTATCAATAGTGGGACATGGGCTAGAAAATTATCAGTATGGCAAATAATACACACTGTAAACATACAACCTGCTTATTTATACTGCTTTAAGCTAGAATACCAACAATCTGCCACTTTCATCGGATAACTTTGGCCGTTCTCAGTATACATCAGTCTGAACCGGAACTATTTGAATAAAAATCTATATTTCCGACCCTGACAGGTGTAAAATCTATTTGCCAAAACATCTCCATAAACGCCAAATGGAATTTAAAATGGGAGGAGCAAAACAGTTAACAACACCTATGACGTCATTCACGCATATCATGACATCATTCATGCGTATGAATACATTTGAGAATACAAACATTTTAGTGCGGCCATGACTTTAAGGCAAAGGAATGGTAAAAAAAGTAGTTCCGTCAAAACTGATATCATCACAAGTGATGATATGACTTTTGTATATCATTACTAGTGACGATATAAACTGTGACAAAAATGGAAGTTAATACACTAAGACATCCCTTATTTCACTGATAGAAATATAATAAAATTCTATAACACTTTTATGTTGTAACTGCGGTTGTATTGTTTACAGTGTAAGGAAACCGCCACACCAATAGGAACCATTGCATTCATAACACATTCCTAGTTTTTTCTTTGATGTACAGGACATATTTATGTAGAACATTAGAATCTTCTTTTTGACTTCAATGGATTAAACTAACAAACGTTTTATCTCATTTGCTCTCAAACATGGTTAGTAAAATTCATGTTAAACAGCTAAAACTTTACATTTTCAACTTTCGTCTACTTTTTCACTTTGAATACACTCTGTTATATATCATTAACTCCAGCAAACATACAGTACACTATACTACACCTCTACTATAAATATTCTTAAACATACAGTAATCTACATTAAACAATAACACTCTTAACCCTTTACCAAACACCAGATTTTTGACTGTCCTAAATTCAAAAAATTTGCAGACAACATTTCAAAATGTGATGAAATTGGAAAATAACCTTCTGAAGGGGCAGAAAAAATTGTGGGAAAAGAAAAAAAAAGCATTTTCTCCTTTTCCCAAAGTGTTTTCCAGAGTCGTCTGCAACAAAGTGGTTAAATGTCGTTATTGTTTGGTAATGACTTGTTTGAAGTGACTTGCCAAAGACCAGGGGTGTCGGTTGGGCTCAAACCTGGGACCCCTGAGTTCTATGTCCACCAATTTGACCACCAGACCTTGCAGGACCCCAAGTTGTATTAATAAGATGCAAAGTTCTCCAACATGGAAATGAATGCATTCTGTCAACTTAAATCATTAAAGTATACCAAATTTGGAGAACCAAATAAGTAGAAGAAGTATCAAATTTCATCTGTTAATTTAAATGAGAGGTTAAGGATCATACAATGCAACAGATTCTTCACATGCAAAACGTTTCTCTCAGATTTTTTTGGTCCATTGTGATAACTTTTAAATGAACTAGATATAATTTTTCACAGTTTCATTTTTCCTTATCCTATATGCCAGCCACAAATTTAACCAAAAAGTCTAAAATAGGAGAAAGCTTCATTTCAATTTGTTTACGGGGGTTTGATGTTACATCAACAGTAATTAAGAGAAGCCATGGCTTTCCTAGGAAAACGATTTGCTGTTAGAGGAATTCCAACTCACCTATGTTGGTAGGCATAACACATGTACTTTTCACCTCAACCATGTGTACCTGAGTCAATTAAATTAAATACAAACATGTAGGAAAGATCAATTAACTTACCTTAAACTTTTGACAGTAGACATCAGTCAAATTAATCATAAATGACCATTGAAAATGGCAAGGCTAATACATAAATATAAAACAAATGTGACAAAAGCATTTGCCCATGATGAGCAAATACTCCTTTTGTTAAAACGTTTTGGAATAACTTCATGATACATGTTCCAGAACTTTAGTTTTCGGGTTTTCCGTATAATCTCTGTCCCCAGTTATCTATTTGGAACAAATAGCAAACTGTGTATAACAAACTCCATGTAACAGGGAGTAATACTCTTTCCATTATGGTTGACTGTTTCGAAATGGTAACCACACAATGTTGTAGTTAACACAATGCACTTGTTTGCACATGTCTGTAATAAACAAGCCTGGTAATTGGCCATTAAAACTTACCTTAATTAGTTGTTGTTGAAAGTACTTTAATGTAACACAACTGAAAAGCGATGCTTCTAACTGGCTTACACAGTACAACTGGATGACAACGTAAAAGCTAAGTGCCGTGAAATGGTTGTTGAGCAAAACTAATGGTAAGCAAAATGGCAACAAATCAAACTTAGAATTACTCTCATTGAAAATATTGCAAATAATGGGAACTGTCGTAGTACAAAGGAGTGTTACTCTAATAAAACAGTACATGGAATAGGGAGTAAAGATTCTAGCTAAATCTATTGAAACCATAATCAGTTGATTTAAACAGATATAACTAAAGTCATTCCCTAAACTGTTTGTGAGATTTTCTCCCCTTATTTGGAGTGCATAACACAGCTGTGGTTGGTGTAATGGGGGACAGAGTTGACCACAAATGTCACCATGAATTGGGTCTACGTAGTTGTCTATCAACACACTACTTTGATTAGGGATGTGACAAATTGTTTGTGTCAACAATAAACTTAATGAAAAGTGTGTCGTCTTTAATATACTTATGCGTTTCAAGGACAGTATGGGAGACAAACAGTGGGCAGCCACTTGCGATGTTCATCTCTGTTGTGGGCTTCTTGAAGCTGGAACTTGTCGGGTCTGGTCTGAACGTGTCGGACAGATTGACCTGTCCAGTCTCCTGGTCAAGTAGGATCATGGTGACCTTCTGCTGGAATGGCCATGGCAACAGGTTGTCATATTCACCCCGCATAACGACGAAGAATAAGCTCAAATGCGATCCTTTGCCCATCCCATCTCCATTGAGATATACCTATAAAATAGAGTTTTCAGGTTCATGCTGACTTCTTAAAAAAGAGTCAAGAGTCATTTCTCTAAATGCCAAAAACAAGTTATTTCTTATCTATTCAAATGGGTTTTACATCGCTTCAATATTAATTCATTTACGTTGTGATGCCCACAACTTAATGATGGAGGAAGACCACATACTCAACCACCAATAAGGGCTGGTCAACCCAGGTTGAACCATCAGCATTCTGTTGGTCAGTCGGTAGGGAAACTGGCTCTCATGAAAATCCAAATGCCGTCACTGGGATTTGAACCCACGCAGAGAAGGGCCATGAGATTTTTCAAATAATGTACTTTAACCACTAGGCCAAGACGGCCCCTTTAAGCCAGGTAGAACCATCAACATTCTGTAAGTCAGTCGGGAGACTGCCTCTCATGAATATCCAAATGCTGTCAACTTGATTTGCACCCATGCAGAGAGAGGCTATGTGATTTCAACTTTTGTACTCTAACCACCAGACCAAAGAGACCCCTCAATTTATTTCTAATACTTATAAGAAAACTAGTGATCAGCAATTTCTCAAAACACCACAAACAAGTTATTCATAATACTTCATAATTGTCTTCTTATTCTTTCAATTTGGAAGAGTCAAAGATGGTATCAATGAAGGAGAGATTAATATTAAACAACGGTAGAAGACATTATGTAGTAACAAAATGTTGTCAGGAAGAAACCCATGTAACCGAAGTATAAATTGTTAATAAGAAGATTTTCCTCCTTTCATCACATTGGTTTCTAAAGTGTTCTGTAGCTGATCATTCCAAGTTAAGATATAATGGAGTAAGGTTTGAAAAGATGTCAGTGTCTCCCTCTGATCTGGCTCACTAATCCTTCTCAACACCCCACAAACTCACAACACACACCAAATCTATAATACAGGGACCTTTACAGTGTTCTCAATAAGAACAGGTCACACACCAAATCTATAATACAGGGACCTTTACAGTGTTCTCAAAAAAACCCAGGTCACACACCAAATCTATAATACAGGGTCCTTTACAGTGTTCTCAATAAGAACAGGTCACACACCAAATCTATAATACAGGGTCCTTTACAGTGTTCTCAATAAGAACAGGTCACACACCAAATCTATAATACAGGGACCTTTACAGTGTTCTCAAAAAAAAAAACAGGTCACACACCAAATCTATAATACAGGGACCTTTACAGTGTTCTCAATAAGAACAGGTCACACACCAAATCTATAATACAGGGACCTTTACAGTGTTCTCAAAAAAAAAAAAACAGGTCACACACCAAATCTATAATACAGGGACCTTTACAGTGTTCTCAATAAGAACAGGTCACACACCAAATCTATAATACAGGGACCTTTACAGTGTACTCAATAAGAACAGGTCACACACCAAATCTATAATACAGGGACCTTTACAGTGTACTCAATAAGAACAGGTCACACACCAAATCTATAATACAGGGACCTTTACAGTGTTCTCAATAAGAACAGGTCACACACCAAATCTATAATACAGGGTCCTTTACAGTGTTCTCAATAAGAACAGGTCACACACCAAATCTATAATACAGGGACTTTTACAGTGTTCTCAATAAGAACAGGTCACACGACAAATTGACCACTTCAAATTATGTTTTGGCCGGTTCAAATTTGCGGAGATGTTAAGAACCCCCCTCCAAGCGCCCTGTTCAGATTTTTTTTAAGCCTGTTCAGCAAATTCTTATTGAGAACACTGCCTTTTTGGCCCAGTGGTTAAGGATGTGAACTTGTAGCTAAGAGGTCACAGGTTTCATCCCCATCTGTGCCCCTAATTTCATTGGAGTGTCCTTTGGCAAGACACATCAGACTCCCAGCCAAGAAAGGGCATAATTTAACTGAAAAACTGTTGAAAAAGTTCTAAACCTTACTAAATTTTTCTAATCTTAAAACTAGCTTTTGGAAAGGAAAGCTTTTATTGCTTATATGGGGTTTAACATTGTGTCAGCAGTTTTCTATGGCTTTCACAAAGTTTCGCTACCCAGTGTCTTGCCAAAGGATATTCCAACCTAAAATCCCAGTGCCATTGGTCAGGATTGAACCAAGGACACCTGTGTCACCAATCCTAAACCTTAATCACTGGGCCACGCAGGACCCTGATGGAAGCTTTTAATTCAAGAACTCTTTGGAAGTCTTTGTAACTTACCCGTGCACACATTTTATAGCCAAACTTATTGGTGTAGAAGGGCTGACTGTACAAAGACAGTGTCTTCCCAGCTACTGCCTCAGCCTTGCGACGATTATAGTCACGCAGTTTCCACAAGAGATGGCCGTCATAACAGGCCGTTTCCATAATCTGAAACCTCAGGTCTAACTCGGCCATCTGTACGTCGACCTGTCCTAACATTGTATCATGTTGATCCAGACGTCTTGCTAGGTCTAAAATATTGAAAATAAAACATTCCGTAATTCAAATTTTTACTATTAAAAAATTTGATGCTGAGGGTAAAATGCAAAAGTACAATAAGTCCTTCATAAACATGAACAATTTACTTTAGTCTCATATAGACCCTTTCTTATGGCAAAGAAGTTCATAATGATTTGAGGATGGATTATTCGAATTTCTAGCCTGCTAAAATGTTGTAAGGAACAAATATGTAAATAATAAGAAAAAGTATCATTTCATAAAAGTGTTCTTCATAGAAGAGAAATAAACCCCTTTAGAGGATGAAGCTTGATTTGTTACAAAGACCATATAAAGCAGTCACACTTTCAACATAGACAGTAATAAAACATTTATGCATTTTACAGTTATATGCTATAGATGCTTTAAAACTGAAAATGCTAAAAATTCATTACAAAGCAAGGCTATGGGCTTTCCTCGGATAAGAGCAAACTCATCCAGGGTTCAGGGGCCTGTCTCAATGGTTTGTTTGACATAAAGAGGAAGCGTGCCTGGGAAAAGCATTAACTCAGACATGAATTGAACAAGAGTCCTACCTGTGAAGTATTTATGTATGTTTGTGAGAAAGGCCCCAGAAAAGAGTGTATATCAGAGACTTAAATATGTGCTACTTCAAAACTATTCAGGAAAAATAAAATCATATTGAGGGTTATTATTAGAATAATCTACAAAATGTTTCTAATCAGTATGGTCAATACAGAGGTAAATGCCTACCCTTTTTTGTATATATAACTTAGGCTGGTTTATCTTATTACATGAGATTTTATGAGTGATATAAATCAAAAGACAATTAATGTACGTAGTAGGATAAAATGTATTCTTTGAGAAATTCCGTAGAAACCTCAATGACAACTATTTCTATACATGTATTGGCAACCTGTAATATCTATTTTATGGTTTCTTAAAACTTCCTCAGCAACTAGTGTGAAAAAGAGTACCAGTACATGTAAATGTAAAGTAACCGGTTTCGTAAATAACATCAACTGCTTGTACAAATATATCAATAAACTGAACTATGTGCTACAAATAATCATTTGAAACACTTCAATATAGTGATCTCATTTCAATTAAGCAGTGAATGTTTATTTGGACATATGCATGACAGAGAAGTTAACCCATTACCAAACAATAACAACATTTGACCAGTTTGTTCCAGACAACTCTGGAAAACATTGTGGGAAAATGAGAAATTGCTTTTAACAAGCAATTTCCTCTTTTCCACAGTCTTCTGCCCTCTCAGAAAATTATTTTTCAATTTCATCACATTTTGAAATGTCTTAAATGCATACTCTTTCAATTTGGGACAATCGAAAATTTGGCGTTTAGTAAAGGGTTTAAGAGCTGAAGTTGAAACCAGATGATCCCTCACCTCTTGGGCACAAAGTTCTTTCCCACTAGGTTTGAAATTACTACAAACTTTCACTTATTCCCTTATTTCACTTATTGCATGATACCAATGGTCCAATGGTTGACCCAGCCTTGATGATCTCCCACAGTAAAAGGTACTTGTTCATAGATGTGAGGAAATTTAAGTTGAAATTATATTTCTTTAAGACTACACCAATGCTGTACTTTTTATATGGTACATACTGAAGAACAGCCAAAGAAGAAGCAAAATGAGATCGTTTTTAGTTCATTCAGGTGTGTACAATTGTCAAGCAATTGACTGTCTCTTTCAAAACCAACACGGATGACATTTCAAAATGTGATGAAAGTTGAAAAATAATCTTCTGATAGGGAGGAAAATTTGGTAATGGGTTAAACAAAACCAACACAGACAAGGATCAGCTGTTCAGACTCCCCCTACACCCTCAGGATCAGCTGTTCCAGCTCCAGCAACTGCCCCACACACACTAAACACTTAAACACAAAACCAACACAGACCAGGATCAGCTGTTCCGGCTCCCCCAGTACCCCGGGCAACTGACTGTCTCTCTAGGTTAGCTATGGATGTTCTCACTTGGGTCATAGATGTCTGCAGATTCCGGACATCTTCATCATGTTTCTCCACATGCTGTTTCTTTGCCATGTCCTCAGATTTCCTTTCAAGGTGAATTAATCTCTCCGTCATTGATACCATCTTAAGCTAGTAGAAGAAAATGTATATGGCATTCAGTTTATGATTCTACTCAAACCCTGCCACACAAACGTTTGTCAGATGTTCTACCACAATATGATGAATCAGTGTCCTTCACTTGTGTGCATTGAGCAATTAATCCTTTTGTCAATCAGGTGTCACGTTTTCTGAAGCAGGTGTGTCAATATTTCTGAATCCAGTAAGAAGTGTTTACTATTACCTTACAGAAAGACCATAGCTTGATTTCAAGACTCTTTATTTCCCTTATAAAAACTAAATCATTTTACATCAATTGTTGTGGAAGCTTGAAGCTTACTAACTTAACTCTTGATGACAGTCAATGACTGCTTCCTGGATACTTCACATTACTTGTGACGATTTGTGGTTTAGTCCCAACATTTTCACCTCACCCCTAACAGGAACTGAACTGGGAACTTTGGTACCAGAGGCCATTGCTCTACCTCGGCACTACTGTCGCCGTAGAAATCCATGCTCTAGCTCAAAAGTCCTCAAAAGGTTAACTGATTAATTTTTCCATGGTGTGGGAAAACCAATTTGTTTGGTGCGGAGAAATGAATAACTCTAAAACTTCTCCCAATGGCTCCATATATCTCATAAAGAGTATCTATCAAACCAAGGTTTACAAACTCTCTTCTCCCAATGGCCCCATATATCTCATAAAGAATCAAACCAAGGTTTACAAACTCTTTTCTCCCAATGGCTCCATATATCTCATAAAGAGTATCTATCAAACCAAGGTTTACAAACTCTCTTGTCCCAATGACTTCATTTATCTTGTAAAGAGCCTCTGTCAAACCAAGGTTTACAGACTCTCTTGTTCCAATGACTCCATTTATCTCATAAAGAGTCTCTGTCAAACCAAGGTTTACAAACTCTCTTCTCCCAATGACTTCATTTATCTTGTAAAGAGCCTCTGTCAAACCAAGGTTTACAAACTCTTTTTTTTTACATGGGTTTTACATCACTTCAACATTATTTTAGTTATGTAGCAATGCCCAACTCTTAATGACTGCCCATAAGGGCTGGTCAAGGCGGGAAGAACCATCGACATTCCGTAAGTCAGTCGGGAGACTGCCTCTTATGAAAATCCATATCCCTATCAGGATTTGAACCCATGCGGAGAGGGGCCATGTGATTTCAAGTTCTGTACTCTAACCATAGGCCACATAGGCTAGGCCCTTTACAAACTCTCTTGTCCCAATGACTCCATTAATCTCATAAAGAGTCTCTGTTAAACCAAGGTTAAGTTTAAACATATCTTATTCAATGAAAAAAACACCATTATATACATTTCAAACAATTTTGTGAAACGGATTGGAATGAAAGCTAAAAGCTTATAAGGACCAAGGTTTACAAACTCTCTTGTCCTATTGACTTCATTTATCTCATAAAGAGTCTCTGTCAAACCAAGGTCTTCTGGCTCAGCTGCATCCCTGTGTTACGAGTCTGATCTAACAACAACAACTACTACAACAACAACAACAAAACAACAACAACATCATTGCTATATTGAGGTTTGTCATAGTTCAGAAACTTTACAGCTTATTTAATATGATATCAAATGTACATTATCTTGTTTAACCCTAAGGTGCTGGAAAACTTCATGCTTATGCAAACAGGTTATATCCTGGCCACCACCTGGCCTGTGATCTATCCTGTTTTCTACTCTATGTATCTTTCATCAACACAATTAAGCAGATATTCAAGGTTTTGGAAAGCAGAAGACACAAAATTACCCAGCATTCTAAGGGTTTATCAGTGTAGGAATCACTGTATGAACATGGGAAACATTGTGAAAACACAGCAGACAAATAAACTAATTGCAGGAAAAAGTTATTTATTTGAACAAATTTACTTTTTAAGGACTTATTTCTGCCATACTATAGAAACTTGTTCAAATTAAACAAAATTTAAATTGTCAGCTACAAACTTATTCAACTTGATCAAATTATTAATGCATGTATATTTCTTCAAACACAATTTGGTTTAAATAATCCTATGCTGTTAACAAACTATGGAAAATGACAAATACCTTTACTAAATGAGTAAAAATCATTGGTACAAAATCATTTTCCACTTTTGTTCACAAAAGCACTTCTTGCGACTAAAGTAAATCAGGTATACATGAGTAAAAGTGTAACCGACTAAAGTAAATCAGGTATACATGAGTAAAAGTGTAACCAACTAAAGTAAATCAGGTATACATGAGTAAAAGTGTAACCGACTAATGTAAATCAGGTATACATGAGTAAAAGTGTAACCGACTAAAGTAAATCAGGTATACATGAGTAAAAGTGTAACCAACTAAAGTAAATCAGGTTTACATGAGTAAAAGTGTAACCAACTAAAGTAAATCAGGTATACATGAGTAAAAGTGTAACCAACTAAAGTAAATCAGGTATACATGAGTAAAAGTGTAACCAACTAAAGTAAATCAGGTATACATGAGTAAAAGTGTAACTTGGTTATCTAACAAAGAATAACAACTAAAATTCTATCACTTACCTTCATATCTTTAATATCTTTGTTTAGTTTATCAACCTGTGCTTTCAAGGATGCAGCTTCTGTTCTACTTGTGTGTAAATCTGCTGTAACAGTTTCTACTTTTCGCTTTAGTGCATCTCTCTCTGCAGTTATCTCCTGTAACATTTGATAGGTGTGCCTATCACAATCTACCGGCAAATCACCATTTTCACCACTTGCAGAAAGACAAAAGGGTCCTTGTTGGAAATACCCAGCACTCTTTGTTTCAAGTGTCATTGTAAAAGTTGTTTTATGTCTTTATTTTTGTATTATTCACTTAGAAAGTCTTTGTCCTGGTAAAATGTTGATAAACAAATAATTAAAACTGCAGTCAATCTCTATCAAAGCCAGAATAGCACTCAGTAACAGTAAACATTTGTATGTTCTAGAATAGATGACAATTAAAGGTCATATTTCCCGATAAACAAAATTTTCTTTAATTATGGTTTTTGAATTAGGTTATGGTTTCGTTATGACGGAGGTAATGATTTTTTTCTCATACAGAAGCGAAAAATGTTGTTTTTGACTACTTTTATTCACCTTTATCGATTTTTGTGAATGACTTATCTCCCTTGTTGTGACGTCATTTGCGCTTCAAAGTCATATGAACTATCAATAAGAAGAATCTAGTTCTCAGTAACGACGGTGTTTTTGCACAAATTTCGGACATTTTAAGTGTTGAATTGTGTTTTGGGAAACATAAATTGGATATTGAATATGGTATTTTGACAGGTCTTCTGGTGTTATTCTGCTTTTGGTCGCAGGGATGTGAGTTTCTCCCGTTTTCCCACGAACATAAAAGCTGCAATAAGTTTCGATAAGTAAACTGGACCGTGTTTACTCTACAAATAAGCAAAAGATATATGTCCAAACAAGAACAGTAGGCTGTGTTACTTTCACTTCGAATATGGCAAGTTTACGCATTGTTAGGCGTTTCCAGAGAATTGATTTTATTGATCTTTAAATGATCGGACTCAATTCAAAGTAATTTATACAGGTGAAGACGCTTCAAATTCATTCTACTTATTGAGTAACTGTTATATTTCCCTTATTTGAAACACACCAACAACATTCACTTTACATTGATGTATTGTTTTCAAGACTGTCAATGCAAACCAGACAAAGCTAATCTCACTTTCAAACACCAATCAAGCGATAAAGCATACAATCATGTGTCAAGACATTGGTGTGACGCGCGAATGTGTACATTGTATTTCGGAATGACCCCAAATATCTATCAAAAGTCGTTGTTTTATTACCCAATGTACCAAGTTGCTAATGATAATTTAAGCCTGAAGTCCTTTTGTTACGCTGTTTCCCACATGATCTCAGGTAAAGGAAAATATTTTTCAAAATTAACGTTGTGGTGAACTGATGTTTGTGATTAAAACAATTCCTGACTGTTAGTTTGGGGTGTTAGAGCCTCGTGAAGTCTTGCTAGATCTTTATATAGAATTTGCACTGTGTAAATGTAGATAAATTCAAGAAAAGGATAAATCACATTGATAACACCTTTTTTGAAAGTTAATTTCCTTGAATGACTCTCTTACTCGCCAAGCTAGTTTTGTTTGGAACAGATTAACTATGCTACATACTTAGTAAGGAATACTTAGTTAGGCTGCTTTACGATTATATTACGTAAGAATTCAAAGGGTTGCAAGAATATGTTAATTTCATCCAACATCATAAGATAATGTATTGCCATGTCTTTGGGTTTTAAACGCTTAAATGCATCTTGTTCTTATTTGCAAAACTTGTTTTATGTTTTAACATAATTGTAGAAACGTTGCCATTGTACATAAATGAGACAAAATGAAAAATGTACGTTGATTGCTATGATAACAAACCGATTAAAACAAGCAAGTTTCTTTTATCTGCCGTTGTCTTTGAATGAAAATTCAAAATAATGAATATTTGATATCCGCAAACTGTCTCTGAACTCATCAACGCAAATGATAATGGGTTCGATCTTAACTTAAGCGTCTGCTTTTCGGAATTATTTAAATCACACACTTCATTTTTTTGCCATTGGTAATATTGGTTTAAGTGACGTATGTCACACTGAAATGCAGGTGTTCAAACATGATTATTACAAATTTATATTGATAATTTAGTAATAAGATCACTAAATATATAATTTACACATTTGAACATAATCTCTTTGTTTACAATTTAATTGATTATTGTCAGTTTACCTCACATACAAAGGGTCAATCAACAAACATCAGACATTACAAGGATTAAGGGTCGTGATGCCAATTTAACACCAATCTGCCACATTTGCACAGGATGTTTCAAGTCTCAAGTCCTTTGTTGTTTAGGCGAAAGATAGCCTCTGGCGTTAATCTCTTAAATATCTCTGTTGTTAATTAACAGGTCTGACACGTTCTGCTATTCAAGACATGAAATAACAAGCGGCAAATCTCACACTTTCAATGCGCGGCAATCGTATCACAAGCAGGCTTTCTACTGCCTCTCCACAAAAAACTAGGGCAAAAGTAGGGCAAGATTTTAGCAAAAAGTAGGGATTTTTACTGTTTAAAAGTAGGGCTAAATAAGAAAGTTATTACCATTTTTCAGCTGGAATTACCGTTAAATCGATACATATCTTAGTCCATCTGATGCTGTGAGAATGCCTTGTTCTGCCCATCCTTGAAATACAGGCACCTGAAATTTTAATTTCTCATTTAACATCAATTTACACAATGGAATACAATAATGAACATGACATTCAAAACATACACTGTTAATCTTATAATGCAAAAGACAAAAACCCTTAGTATCAACCCTTTCCTCCATGAATATGTACTAAACTTCACCCACTATGAATATATAAGTATTCTTGCACTAGTTCTTACAAAGAGTTTTCTCACCACAGACAAAAGTATGAAGAATTATGTTTTTATCATAATTGTATAAGCAAAAAGAGAAAAAGGTCTATTCCGTTTGTAAAGGTGTTAAAATGAGTATACATGGAGTAAAGGGTTAAGTAAAATTAGATACTACATAAGAATGACTATTTGAATGTACTATTGTGTGTTGTATCCATGATCATAAGCAGTTAGAAAATATTATTTATTGCAAGGTTACATTTATGCAAAAAGTATGCAAAAAAACCACCACAAGCTCAGCATCTAATATACATAAAAAGCAATCTACAACACAATGAGGTGGAATAGGATATGCACGCTTCAATACACTGGCCAAACATTAAAAGAATATACATAGTTAGTTATAGGCCTACAATATCTACATGAACCATATTATTTGCTTGAGATACTGATTTTCTCTTTTTGAGAATAACTTGCAATCAATTTGCTCTTTTTGCTTTCAATATCATTTCTCTGCTTTCTACATGTCTCCAAGGCATTTGTGGCTTTATCTATTTTGGTCCTGGCAACATCAAGTAATGCATGGGCAATGTCTATCTCCTTAAAGTCTTTCTTTTTTATTGCAGATGATAGCCTGTCATTAGCCTCCTTGAACAGGTTGTTTGCTGCACACATATCTTCATGTAGGCCTGCCTCATTCTTCTTAACTTCCTTTTCCGTTTCAGATATCTTTCTTTTCCTGTCTTCGTTTTTCTTGAAAGCCTCTGATTCAATTTCTCGTCTCTTTTGTTCAAGCTGCACCTTTTTAAGCAGATTGGACTCCTGCTTCTCATCTTCCAGTCTTTTCAAGTATTTCTGATGTGAGTCAGTCACATACTTCATCATTGTTTTGGTTATAGGAACAGCAGTTACATTTCCATCATATTGTTCCACTGCATCTCTTGTAAGTCTCAATGCATTCAATGACTGCTCAGAAAGAAGGGTGCTTTCGGAAGTCAGGATCTTCTTATTGATGGACAGGCTACGTTCCACATCAGCATTCCCATGGGTAAGACAGAGATGAATATACAAGTTTTTGCAGTATAGGAAACTTTTGGTTGCCACTTGCAGATTTTCTGCTCAATATATCTTTCCAAAAGTGATCAACTCTCTTTAATTTATCATCATTATCATACATGACACTGTTTTCAATTTCTTCCACCCGGTACGAATTTAAAACACAGCATGGCATTTGTGGGTTCCCTCAGCTAGTAGCATCATTGGGAAAAGAAGAAACTTGGCAGTGTAAAGTCTAGATGAAGCGTGCATATCTGTCACCTCTTTTTCAAGAAGCATGTATGTATATGATTAAATAGAACATACATGTATTTTCACAGTGAAAAAGATATTATCTTACCTAAAGACCAGTATGTCTGTACTGACTAGCCAAGGAACCACAGTGCTTTCAAGGATGGACATAACAAGGTGATCCCCCAAACACATCTGAACTGTTCTCATTACAAAAGATTCATAATGAATGGAATTTCTGCAAAATATCTAAAGAAGAATCATGTAAGTCTATATTTTACATTTTATTTCTTTTACTTGCAAAATGAAAAAGTAGGGATAATAGGGCTATTTTTGAAAAAAGTAGGGAAAAGTAGGGTTAAGAAAAAAAAGTAGGGAAAAGTAGGGAAAAGTAGGAAAAGTAGGGACCAGTAGAAAGCCTGCACAAGTAAGTTGGGTTATAATACGGTTTGTTTGTTCGCAATTTATGATCTCCCGTTTCATTTCATGTATTGATAAGACAATGCAGGGTGAATTTGACAGTTAATAGTTATACGATGTACGGTTTTAAGACAATTCGTTTATTTAGATCTATGTCTTTGTTTACTACTCAATTAACACCTTAATGCTAAAACACGATCATTGACGAAAAAGTACTCGTAATGCGTTATGCTAAAATGTTGCAAATAATTTCAATGTGATTCTTTTACTCCATATTTTAATTTTATGAAATAAACCCAACCTGTACATATGACCTTTAACATAAAAAGACTTTGAAATACCTTTTAGAAGAGTTACTGAGATGGTTAACTGTTCATTTTTGGTGCTTTTAGAAAGAAAAAATAAGATTTCTTCACAAAAAGAGGTATAATGAGGTCAGGCGAGAATTCTAGGGGTAAAAATAGTAAAATGTCAGGGACCAATAAATGAGAGAAATTCTCCATTTTGAATGTTTGTACTTTTGTTGTTGTTGGATAAATAACAGAAATTTATGTGTATCATTTACATGACTTTTACAATACTTTTAGCAGCTCATCATTTAGTCATCATGGTTTCTTCCTAATATAATAGACATTAAAAATTTTTAACATTATTTTTCTACTGGTGTTGTTTAATTTGGACCAAACCCATTTGTGGTCCCTTTTAGGTAGATTGACTGTATTTATATACAAAAAAATAACTACTTCACAGATTTCGATTTTAATCTTTTTGAAATAAATTGTCTTCAACCAATAAAATGACAACTTAGATTTCTGAAGTAAAATAAGACTAGATTATTAACGGTTTTCCAACCCCATTTATAACCGTACATAAAAGGTATAGATCATTTATATTGCAGAAGTAGCAAACCATTTAAATGGCTTTATATTGTAAGAAAAAAAGCTAAACTTGAAATAAGAGGAGCTATTTTTAGATTCCATCATCATGTGGATCCTGTGTTTATTTCTTTTTATTTCTTTTCTTTTTTTATGGGTTTTACATCACATCAACATTATTTCAGTTATGTAGCGATGCCCGACTCTTAATGATGGAGGAAGACCCCATACTCAACTGCCCATAAGGGCTGGTCAAGGTGGGAAGAACCATCAACATTCCGTAAGAGACTGCCTCTCATGAAAATCCATATCCCTCTCAGGATTTGAACCCACACAGAGAGGGGCCCTATGATTTCAAGTTCTGTATTCTAACCACTAGGCCACGGAGGTCCCCTGCGTTTACTTATAATAAGCTTTTCCATAGAAGCACTGACAGGTGCAAAGGCTCGATTCATATTATTTAACCAATTCCCAAGATTTCAGCAATTTAGAAGTTAAAGAATTGAAAATAGCCATTGGTTAAAAGCATACTAGCGCTCAGAAAAACTGCAAAATTGGGTAATACGAGTTATAAATTATGATAGAATATGTTGAAACATAGCGAATAACCACAGGATCATGACAATATAACACCTGCACTATTTATTAACTATTCTTGAAAGTGCTATTTTTACAACTTTGGTGCCCACCAATTTAACTTCATTGTTTACATACTAGTTACATCTAAAATAGTAAGGAGCACTCAGTTAAACAAGTAACAACCACCTGGTTAGACAAATCATGTGAAACATTTAAAATGATGTCATTTATCAAATATTAACAATGCAAACATTCAAAATGAAGAATTTCTTGGGTTTTACTGGTTCCCAAGGTTTCTCAGCTGACCTAGTTTTATCGCTAATTGTAAACAAACCGTTAGTTTTCACTCTTTTAAAAGCATCATGTGAATATGATACAGTCTCAGTTCCCCTGTAATAGGGAATTTAAAGTACTTTTTATGTTAATTTTCAATTATTTTAGAACTTTCACAATTTTACTGTAAATGAGCCCAAGTATGTCTTTAAGTTACAATAATTGTCAATATAAAATTTCAAATGTTTATTACTCCGAGACCATAAATCTTTGAGTTAGTCCCTTTAGACCACTTCCTACTACATTAGGATCACAGTATTCATCCAATGTTGACCAAACAATGTCAGTATCGTTATGTTAACACATCTTAGTTTAAGTTTTTTTTTTTAACCCTTTCACCGCCGTAGTCGACTTAAGTGGACAGCTTAGTTGACCACCGTAGGCGACTTTAGTCAAAATAAGCTTGCATTAAGCAACCACCCTTATAAGCAGCCAACCTGTCTTAGACAACCACTTCAGAAAGTCCCATTGTTAGATTTATAGTTTACATCAATTTGTGTTAAGCAGCCAACCTGTCTTTAACAGCCAACTTCTCATTTCCATAGGCTGACTTTTTACCACAAATTTGACTGTACATCTTTTTCCTAGAAAGTGCTAAATATATTTGGCGCTGAGATGAACGTTTTGCTATATATTTGGCGGCGAAAGGGTTAAATTAACATTATGATTTTAAGAATTCATACGAAAACATACACATAGTATTTTAAAACCTCTTTGACAAATCCTGTAATCATTTATTAAAGGCTTGAAGAAATAAATAAAGGAGTTTGCTCTGGGATAACTCCTGTTCTAGACATCTGCTTCTACTCAAGAGGATTCAAACCCACTACCTTAATGTCCAAAGGCCAAGTTCTACCCCAGGACTTCAGGACTACTACCATATAAATCACAATGACATCCCCCCCCCCAAAAAAAAAAGAAAGAAAAAAAAATACACACATACTTCAAATTTTTACACATCTACAAGTCTCATTCACAAGAAATAACAACTCAGCTAACCTATCACAAAATAAGAAAAACAAATCCTCGAGCAACATTGACTTGAATGCCAAAAAAAAGGTATAACAACTTTGTGATCTGTTTTTAAAGATTACATGAAGAAAACCGGCTATGAGACGAAATTCCCAGAAAACTGATAATGTAATAGATGGAGAAATACCAGAAATCCTATTTTCAGTACTGTATTCATTTGAGGGATTTTGGTGATAACTGACCACTGACCACTAAACCACAGAGGTCCCCTAGATTGGACAAACATATAGATAGCTGTGATGATTCTCTTACAAATATTCATTGTTGAAACCATCTTTATGACCCTTTAAACAACAGCTTTATATGTATTAAAAATAAATTATGACAAATTATCAACTTATCATCACATTTAATACATTTTAGATGATTAATTCTTAGATGTAATGTATGCTCTAAAAATGTTAGTGAAGATGATATTGCTTACATGACAAAACAGGTTAGAAATTTTATGAGTAATGAGGGAAAAACTAGCCTCAAAAACATCAAATTATTGGCACGCATGGAAATATAAGAATTCAGAAAAAAAGTCAAGGTTTATTCTATTCATTTTAGTTTAAAATACTTAAAAAGAAGACCATTTCATAGAATTCAATACAATTTCTATTTTAAATCCTCATATGTTGTCATTTTACTGATAAAAGACAATTTATTTCAAAAAGCAAAAAATCCAAATTTGTGAGATAGTGCATTTAAAAGCATTAGGTAAGCCATGGGTAATCACAGTATATAGAATAAGGAAACCAACATGATTTCAACAGAAATCATCAATATTCATAGGCCTTGATAACGTCAGGAGGCTTGGTATTTATACATCTGGGATCTCCTGATTACCAACAGTTAGAGAAGAAAGGATTTTTGGGATCTTTCAATTAGGCAAGCATTATTGAGAGTGAAAAATAACTTGTTTCTTTTTCCATATTTTTGACAGGCAATGAGCAATTTGTCCTTTATTCACAATAGATTCCTACAACTTTTGCCACAAACAGATATAAGGTGAGGTGATTGATGAACAAGAGTCTGAATGTTTGTTAGAAAGGCGATCACTTCATCATTTCAATTATAATCTGTATACTTTTTGTATATCCATTAAACACCAAATAGTTTTTTATTGAAGATGTATGCAATTTTTAACATAATCTTAATCATATTACAGTAGTCAGTGCACCTTAATAATAGGGGATTTCCTTTTAAAACACCTGAAATATTAAGATTGAGCAAGATTTATTCATGTATAGGAATTGGAAAAACACACATACTATTTTAGGAATGTACTAAATATAGCCCAGGTATGGGAATTCCCAGTTCTATTTTAAACTATACAGTATATAATAGCTACAGGGTATTTACAAACAGACTACAATTTTCCACTTTTGATTGAGTAAAGCATAAAAAGACAAATTACCGATTTGATGCCTTAGTTTGATATAATGATAAAAGTTGTTAATCTCAAGGAGATATTTTGAGGAAAATAAGACCATTTTGTAGTAAGTAAAATAAAACCCCTCAAAGTTTCTTCTTATTACTATTCCCCCCCTGCTCTAGTATAAAATTTCATTTGCTGATAATGTTGAAAAAGGGACATTACTCCAAGAGCTTGATTTTCTGAAATAAGACATGGCATTCACATGGTCTATCATCTGCATAGTTTTTGAAGCATTTTAAAAAAAAAATTCTACAGTTTAATAAGAAAATAATCCTTTTATAGATCTTTCTCTAGAATAATGTTATTTTGAATAAGAAAAAAAAATGCAACTTGATGAAATAGATTTTATGTAAAATGACAGTTTCCATGGTAACCATTTAGGGCGAAACTGGTAATATGACCCTTCTATCTATAAAGGTAATAAAATAATTCCTTGAGGGTTTATAAACACAACAAACATGAATTCATACATTCACTACTTTATTAAATTATAACAATCTGATATTTTTTATCCTAAAAGTTTTTGATGAATTCATCCATTTTTGACATTGGGCCATTTTTGATAGTTAGTGAACCTACCCCTTTCTCTACTCAGCAAAGTTATAATAAAAATGTACATGTATATTACAAAAAAATAAAGATATTAAAAAAATTCCTTTTGTAGAATTTTTTTATATTTTAGTATATGAGGTAAAATTTAATTTTGAAATACAAAATGAAAAAAAGTATTTATTGACAGGTTATTTTTTTCATAAAAAGGCAGTTTCCATGGTAGCCTAATTTGAAAAAGATATATAAAAACAACTAGAATATCTTTTAAACTTGAAAAAAAAAGAAGCTGTGGGCTTAATTTGCATGAGAAATATCAATTAAAGTTAAAGTTTTAGGGATAATATGATTTGTCTTTGAAAAGTTTTACATACAATTTTTTGTCGGGATCGGACATGTTTGCATGATCATGAAGTCAATTTCAGCACTATAAGGGTTAAGAGATAAGCGTAACTTGGCAATGTTCATATCAATACACAGAAAATGCTCAGGGGATGGGGGAAAAGTGCATCATCTCTTTTTTCAAATTCCAATCAAAAACAACATTGATAATCTTTCACTATTGACAAAGCTGAATATGGACAAACAAGAATATTGTATTTGCCAATTTCTCAACTAACTAGACATATGAGCAACTATACATACATTTACTACTGTTCTTATTGATTATTGTTTTACAAGGTAATAAATTCACATGGGCAATAGTGACATAAGTGATGTGAGAGAAAAGAGATAAGTACGAGATAAAACATACCTTTTATTCTTTCAGGTACATTTAGTAAATGGTTATTTTGAACTTTCAGGGCTAGTAATTGATGAAATTATTAAAATCATAAGTAATACAGCAGAGAAATTTCAATTTTCAGCTGATAATCTTTTAATTATTCTGTGTTCATAAGTGCGTATAGAACCAGCATGTGCTGTTCACATGTCAATGCAATGAGGAGGTCATATATCAGAGTAAGTTGAATGACTAAATGTAAGAAAACATACATTTGGGGAAATTTGATCTCAAGATAGATTTCTTGGTAATTCATAATCAGGAGGATTTTCAGCTTTGAATCATTTATATTATATCATACTATATGGATATAGCTTTTGTAAGTTATTTTTATCTCATTGGGTATTTATAATCATGTACAAGTGTACAAATGTAACCTTTGTAAGTAATTTATAACTCATTGGGTATTTCCTGATATGAAGATCTCTATGTATAAAATGGCAGTCATGTGAAAGATTATGGTTGCACTCACTACAGTGGTAAGAACTTTTATTTTCATGTCCTGCTGTTTGGTAAATAATCTGATGGAAAGTGTTACAAATCATTGTATGAAAACATTTTACTATGTCATGGCACAATGTAGGATGATATTTCAGTATTGGCTGTGTAATTCAAAACATGAAGTTTTTTCAGACACTGTCATGCTTGATGCATGGGTGCCACATGGGAGGGGGTTACCCCTTCCCCTGTTGATTTTGTTTTAGATATGCACCCCAAAATCAGTTTTTATGTATATTTTAGAATTAAAAGACAAGAAGAAATACCTTTCCTAATTCACAGCAAATGTATCAAGCAATGTCGCAAGCAAGTAGACTGGCTGTGGTATAAACTTTCATTAATTATGTGATGGATTTAACAACATTGCAATTCTTTTGGATTACATATTTATTTATTGTATTCAGGCTCTAAATACTTAAAAACATATTTTACTTCCAATGGCCATTCTTAAGTATGTCTCATACAACAATACAATTTTAAAGAAATGAAATCTTAATGTCAAAATGTTCTTACATCCATGAACAAACAGCTTTATACCAATATAAACAGAGAGCAACAGCAAAAAAATCTTAAACCTTTACAGTGCTGGAACCAACATCATGCTTATGCAAACAGGTTAAATCCAGGCCAGCTAGCAACTTAACTGGGGGCTGGTCTGTGATCTAACCTGTTTGCCACTCTGAGTTTCTTTCCTCATAAAAATTAAGCAGATATTTAAGGTTTTCGAAAGCAGACAATACAATAATCTATTTCTAGTAAATTACCCAGCATATTAAGTGTTAAATACGGAAAACAAAACAGAGCAGTTGAAATGGGGCATATGGTGGGAATCATTGAGACAAAAATGCTCAATACAGTGTTCTCCTGCAGGTGCCTCAGAGAGTCGGCATGTAGTAGAGATTAATCAAACAACACTTGCAATATTGAATTCTACTTTTGGTCAAAACTTATAAACCAAAGTATCAAGATAACTGGCTGCATAACATCAATTAAAGCCAGAATGCCCCCTAAATAACCAATAAACTGTGTAAATTGAGTTATATATAATAAAACAATGTTAAAACATACCAGAAAGCTACAAGGCCTGTTTTATTTATAATCAATGTTTTAAAGTCCTAGTTTTACAAATTGTTGGGCCAGTATTTTAACAACTTTGTTTGCATTCCAGATCTATCTAAAGTGTGCTAAAAAAAAATAAACAGGGGCATCTGTTTGAAAATGACATGTGATAAACATAAACTATTACGCTAAATCAACAAAAACTTATGAGACCTGAACATTCAATTTCATTGGTCCCTGACATTAAACAAAATTTTTCATGGCCATTTTCCATTGTCCTTATTTTTTCACTAATTATAAACAGACCCATAGATTTTACACTTCTAAAAGTATTGTTTGACATAGTTTTCGTACAATTTTCTCTTTAAAAGGTTGTGAGATGTATTTTGAATCAATTTCAATTGTACTAGATTTCCCAAGATTTTACTGTATGTAAGCGCTATTATCACTTTTAAAAACATCAGGCAAAATAAGAGGTTCAAACTGTAATTACTCTCTTGGCACAGTGGTTCTTCTATGGTAGAATCTTGTCAGCAACAAATAACAAATAACTTCGTTTATACACAAAGACATTTCGAAGGTTCAACCTAACACTGTCGTTAGTGCTTCACAAACATGAAGCACTTGCAATAGTGTTGTGCTGAACCATCAATTTGTGAATGGTCAAAATAGAAAGCAAGACCCGACAACTATGAAGCATAAAAAAATAGCTTTTTCTCTGTGATACTAGATTTAAATATGTGCCACACACACATTAATGACATGTCACATTTCTTACTCAAGTCTAACCAGGATTTAGAGGCTTCTAGGCTTATTCTTTACTCAAGTCAAACCATATCTGAGAGGCTTCTAGGCTTATTCTTTACTCAAGTCAAACCATATCTGAGAGGCTTCTAGGCTATATTCTTTACTCAAGTCAAACCATATCTTAGAGGCTTCTAGGCTTATTCTTTACTCAAGTCAAATCATATCTGAGAGGCTTCTAGGCTTTATTCTTTACTCAAGTCAAATCATATCTTAGAGGCTTCTAGGCTTTATTCTTTACTCAAGTCAAACCATATCTTAGGGGCTTCTAGGTTATATTCTTTACTCAAGTCAAGCCATATCTTAGAGGCTTCTATGTTTTGTTCTTTACTCAAGTCAAACCATATCTTAGAGGCTTCTAGGCTTATTCTTTACTCAAGTCAAGCCATATCTGAGAGGCTTCTAGGCTTTATTCTTTACTCAAGTCAAACCATATCTTAGAGGCTTCTAGGCTTTATTCTTTACTCAAGTCAAGCCATATCTTAAAGGCTTCTGTGTTTGTTCTTCACTCATGTCAAAACAGAATTTGAAGGTTTCTATATTGTCTAAGGAAAAGGATTTATTTACCTGAAACTGGCGGCGCAAAGTCACATTACCCGTTTCCAAGTTGGCTGTGTAAACAAAAATCAACTCCAAATGAGCATTGACATCACTCTGTAAGTGTTCATCCAATTCTTTTTCATTTCCCTGTAAAAAACACAAATACACCAAATAAATGTTATTGAAATCCATGCAAATTGGAACTTATTTTTTCATGCATTTTACATAAAAAATTTGCCAAGCAAGTTCAGCAATAGATCTTCTTTGTTCTAAGTTGAAAAGTTTGTTGATTTTCCATAATTCAAAAAACGAACATACATATACTTCTAATGATATTTGAAAAATGTTGGAAAAGGAAAATCTATTTATTACAAATATTTCTTTCTAAAAAATCCTTAAAGACTTTAGTGCAATGCTGAAATTAAAAATTGGGAGTAATTTGTTATGAGAAGATGTATTCTAATAAAACCAAATGACATTTTAGAGGAATTCCAAGATTATATCTCAGAATCCCAAAAAGTTTGGTTGCTTCAGAAAGGGAAAGCAAGAGAACTATGAAGAAAAACACTGAAAGTAAGTGCTGAACAATAAATTTGGCATGATAATATGCTCGATTATATGAGTTTCCAATCAAATTGATGTTTTTAAACATTTTTTATGTAGGTATTCCGCTAACAGTTGACAACATTTGCTGCTTGTTCCCAATAAGTAGAAAACACTTATCAAGTGATCCAATTGTATTGACATTCAAGACGCAGGCTCTCCCAATTACCTAGATTTTCATGTAGGGATTGATAAAACTTGTTTTTTAATTTTTATGACCTGGACTGAAACCCCTTACATCCTAGGCCCAAGGCCTTCTTTGTGCCACTACAAAGAAGAGGAATTACTATTGAAACTTTTGCTTTGTTTGTGGAATATTAGTTCAAATTGGATTACCTAACCCATTGTTATAGAGTACATGCAGGTATATAACATAGAAAGCATAAAAGATCAGTGTACAGCAGTGTTTTCATCTTATCAGATGTCATTGTGTCTTTGAGAGGTTAATTTGCTTCATGGTGGCAGCGGAGTGATATAACTTCTCCATATATATAGAAGTTGCCATTTCTATGCATCTCCCAAAGGCCAAGATTTGGGATGAGTCTTCTCGGAGGTGGGAGTTATGGAACATTTGTGGAAATCTGATAACCTAACGCATTGTCATAAAGAACAACACTGTTTTCACTGATCAGATGTGATTGTGTCTTTTTGATATGTTAATTTGCTCTGTTTGTTACACTATACTCTTGTTAGACCTGCATGCAGCCAAGGTATTCTCACCTCAAAACCAATTATCATATGACAAAGATTCATCAAATATCAAGCAAAGTAAATGAATATCAAGAGAAAATTGTTCTAAAACTGAAATTGCTTATCAAAGCAATTTGTTTTCCCAATAATTTCAAGTATTGTATTGTTGGGAAATGTTAAAACCAATGAAACCATTTAGGTACTGAATGTAGTGTAGAGAACAGATCCAGAATATTCTATTCTGTTCCAGTTACGAAATGTTATCTAATAAGACTATCATTTCAATTTTGGGGGTTAAATTTTGATGCTTTTGAGCATGTGAAATCTGTTGGATAGATTTAAGTGCAATTTCCACTTTATATGCAGGGTATATAAAAGTTTGTTCTGGTATATGTGTCATATTTGGGAAAAATTGAATTTTGGAGAAATCACAGTTTATTACCAGCTTTTTTCCATGGGGTAGAAATCTGAAAACACAAAGTGTTTCGAGTGATTTTCTTTGACGTCATGACAGCGAGATTTTGATTCCATGACATCATGACCAAAATATTCAAAGTAAAACCAGCTTTTTGGCTTCAATTTCAGCGATAAAATTTCCCAAATCAAGGGGAAAAAAGCCCTTAATTAACATTTAGGGTCATGCCAAAAAGACAATGCACAAGGGTACTCTACACTACATTCAATTCCGCAATATCCTTCAGGTGTCGCCTTCTAGTTATTTATATTTCAATAAACAGGTAGATTCAAGATTTTTATCGAGACTTTTTACATAGACTATTCATAAACAATATTCAGGTGCAAATCTTGAAGAAAATAATTCAACCATTATCTGCATAGAATATTGTTAATGGTCATATCAAATACATTGCCAAATAGTTATGAAAAGTGAAGATGAATCACATTTTCAAATGTGGAATGTTAAGTAAAACATTGTCAAAAAGAAGGTACATGATTGTTATGTGCAAATTCTTTTTTGTTTGTAATGAATCATTTTAAACAATGTAGGAAAAGGAGAAATTGCTATTTACGAGCAATTTCTCCTTTTCCCACAATGTTTTCTGTCCTATCAGAAGATTATTTTTCAATTTCATCACATTTTGAAATGCTGTCTGCATACCCTATCAATTTGGGACAGTCAACTATTTGGCGTCTGGTAAAGGGCTAAAATGAAAATTTCCTAATTCCTCTATGTGTTTTTAACGAGTAACAGGAAGAGTGTCTTTCAAAGATAAGACCATGATAAAAAGTCAATAAATATATCAAATACATGTATTCAATGACTAAACAGAACTTTTTTGACAGGAAGTTAAATCATTTCGTTTGATATAGAGTGTGCATACAGCATAAGACTGGCATGAATCCCCAAAGTAATTCAATTTTTTTTTTTATATGGGTTTTACATCACATCAACATTATTTCAGTTATGTAGCGATGCCCGACTCTTAATGATGGAGGAAGACCCCCATACTCAACTGCCCACAAGGGCTGGTCAAGGCGGGTAGAACCATCGGCATTCCGTAAGTCAGTCAGGAGACTGCCTCTCATGAAAATCCATATCCCTCTCAGGATTTGAACCCACGCGGAGAGGGGCCATGTGATTTCAAGTTCTGTACTCTAACCACTAGGCCACGGAGGCCCCTAAAGTAATTCAATATTACTTCAGGTAATGGAAACTGAAATAGCAGGTATGTGAATATTAAAATGTATTTGTTTTGTTTAAAAAAATATCTGCTTTAATTTCACATATAATCAAACAATGAGGTCACTAACATATTTGAATCAGCTATTTTCTTTTTACAATTGATTTTTTCATTAATACTTGTTTCAATGCTCCTGAATCAATACATTCAATAAAAGACTTTGAGAAAGGAAGAAATTGCTTCAAATGAGCAAATTATCGTTTAGTCACAGTTGTAAGAACCAGAAAATGTCATTTCAATCTCTGTTGCCGGTGCATTCAATTTTAAATTTTTACAAACATGAAAGATCAATTCTTTCCATTTCTGAATTTGCTTCCTTACTCCATAATGCCTCAGTTTACAGCATACTATGAATAAGGATAAATTGCTGGGAGTTATCCTTTTGACCTACTTCTGACCTATCTCTTGTTGTCTGCTGCTGCTTTCAATTCGGACCAGACATAAATCTTTGTATTCGGAAATCATTTTGTTTAAAAATGATTTAACACAAGAAACCATCATTACCAATATATCCTTTATTTCCAAAGACAAATCCTTAGGTGGTTAAACCACAGTGATTCTGGTTGTACGTCAGTTTTCTTGCCAGAGGTAAGAGAAATGATCTTGCAATCTCAAGACTTGTTTTTGCTTGGGTTCAAATCAAAGCTAGGTTTTCCTTGACCCCCGAATTATATAGTGAATGATCCCAAATTCCTGGAAATGACTCCTAAAGATCATTAATTTCAATTCACAACTCCAGATAAGGGGTCAAAAGTCCCCCAAATTAGCATTCATCATGGGGTCAAGGGAATACCCTGTAAAAGTACCAGCTAACAAATATTGTTCATGGAAGAGTCTGACTAACAGAATGCATATCGTTCTTCTCAGCTTGATAAGCCCTACCAGGAATTAAGTACAGGATTTTCCTCTGTCCATCCCTTATGAGTAAGTCATTCTAACATAACTACTGATGCAATGTAAAATGGAAAGGAAAATGTATTTTCTCAATCAACAATTTTGTATCAATTTACGACCTATGAAGATTGGTGAATACTTGAAGACTTTTTCGTTTCTTTTTTTTCCAGAACACTTACCATAAAGGTACACCCAGATACGCTGAACCTACACTTCTGTGGTCTGACAGGACATTTCTCCATGTGGTCATTCATCTGGAATTAATTAGAGGTAAAATTACATTTTGTTTATCAAACTCAATAACCAACTATCTCAATCTGTCAGAAAGTGATACCAGACAAATGCAAAGTATGAAAACATTTGTTTTCTTTATAGTACATTGATTGCAATAAGTGATACCAGACATAACGGTATGTTAAGTATGAAAACAAATTTTTTTTATATTTATAATACGTGATTGCGATATTTGATACCAAACAAATGTAAAGTATAATAACAGTTGTTTTCTTTATAATAAAGTGATTGCGATAAATGATACCAAACAAATGTAAAGTATGAAAACAATTGTTTTCTTTATAATACAGTGAGTGCGATAAATGATACCAAACAAATGTAAAGTATGAAAACAATTGTTTTCTTTATAATAAAGTGATTGCGATAAATGATACAAACAAATGTAAAGTATAAAAACAATTGTTTTCTTTATAATACAGTGAGTGCGATAAATGATACCAAACAAGTGTAAAGTATGAAAACAATTGTTTTCTTTATAATAAAGTGATTGCGATAAATGATACAAACAAATGTAAAGTATGAAAACAATTGTTTTCTTTATAATAAAGTGATTGCGATAAATGATACAAACAAATGTAAAGTATGAAAACAATTGTTTTCTTTATAATAAAGTGATTGCGATAAAAGATACAAACAAATGTAAAGTATGAAAACAATTGTTTTCTTTGTAATAAAGTGATTGCGATAAATGATACCAAACAAGTGTAAAGTATGAAAACAATTGTTTTCTTTATAATAAAGTGATTGCGATAAAAGATACAAACAAATGTTAAGTATAAAAACAATTGTTTTCTTTATAATACAGTGATTGCGATAAATGATACCAAACAAGTGTAAAGTATAAGAACAATTGATTTCTTTATAATACAGTGATTGCACAATCTCACAGATTATTTTCTGTTAGTGACAACGGTTCAAAAGGTAATATATCTAATATTCTCAATAACTTTATTTCAAAGATCCTAAAAATCTGTGTTTTCATTAAGGATTTTGAATATAAATTTTTTAATGTTTAATACAACAAAGCACACATCTCTGAGAGAATCATCAACCCATACAGAGCTGAAACTGACTTCATGCAAATGCAAACAGGTTAGATCCAGGCCAGCCGCAAAGAAAATTGTGATCTAACCTGCTACTCTGAGTATCTTTCCTCATCAAAATTAAGCAGATATTTAAGGTTTGGGAAACAGGACAACAAGAAAAATCTATCTTTAGAAACATACCAAGCATTCTTAGGGTTAAAACATGACGACATGGTTAAAATCCTAACAATGCTCATAAACCATTGAAAGAAAAGATGGTGGAGAAGGAAGCAAACATATGTCAACCTTAGACAATGTAATATTTCACTTTAAAAAACAATGAATCAAAACCTGTTGTTTATTTTACAAATGGAATAAAGACAAACCTCCTTTCTCGATTGAAAACTGGTGTCGCAGCCATATCTACATTTCATTGGTGCGTCATTACACTCATAAAGTTCATGTTCCTGAAGAAAAGCAACAGTGATTGAAATATAGAAAAATGTAAATTCTACTGTCATGACAAAGTTTACATATTGATCTGCAACTACAGATGCTGTTACGACGAGTTGGTCTAGAAGAGGTATTTCTTTTTACTTCATTTATCATTCTCTTAATATATTCAGTTTAAAATGAATTTTGAATAGATAATAATCGCATCTTAAATTCAATGGCTCAAAATATTCATAAGTTTGTCTCTGGAAACAAAAACACACACAAGTAGTCGCAATGAATATAAAAACAGACAGAGTATAAGTAGCTTTCTCTAATATCAAGGGATCAGTAAGTCATTGTGTAGATCCTTTCATTGAGACAGTATCTCTGTGAGTCATTCAAAGAAAAATAAATAGTTTAATCATTTTTGTTGTTGTTTTCTGATATTTTCAATACGGATCTTCATAAATTCGCATTATAGGGAAATGGGTGACATAACCTGTAGCAATATATTTTTTCATTCAATTCTTTACATTTGGATACAGACTGCTTCCATATGGGAATATCTGACCTTGAAAGGAATAGCAGATGAAAAAAAATTAAAGTGAGCAAAAATGAAAAAAAAAATAAAAGAGTGACATAAAAATCCATTATAAGACATTTGGTTGAAACCATTTTGACTTAACCCATTACCAAACAAAAACAACATTTGACCAGTCTGTTGCAGACGACTCTGGAAAAAGTGGGAAAAGGAGAAATTGCTCTTAACGAGCAATTTCTCCTTTTCCCACAATGCTTTCAGCCCTATCAGAAGATAATTTTTCAATTTCTCCACATTTTGAAATGTAATCTGCAAATTCTTTCAATATGGGACAGTAGAAATTTTGCCGTTTGTTGGGTTAAGGATGAATGGCTCATAAGGAGTAGTTAATCCTTTCGTCAAAGTGGTTTCCAAAAAATTCTGCAGCTGATGCGTTAAAGTGGGGCTATTCTTGAGCAAGGGATAAAATATCAAAGCTCACCTCTTGTTTAGCCAGGGATACCGGAGCTTTGCAGTAGCGACAGCTGACGAGTCGAAATACACAATCTGTTGTGGCATGAACCTCCTTCTTTTCATAAGGAATAAAGAGAGTGCATCCATACTCCTTATTTGGGCATTCAACAGGTCTGAAGTTACACTGTTCGGAATGGAGCTAAAGAAAGAGAGAAAAGTAAGTTACCCATTTGCTTGTATAACTATGTTGGCCTTAGGTTGATTTTTACCTTTGTTAAATCTATTGTAGAAGTCTCTATAAACAGAAATGAGATTTGCTCTAATGAGTAATTCATTTATTTCCCCACAATGATTTTTATCAAGTGTTAATAGGAAAATATTTCTGATTCATGATTATACTTGTCGTCTGCTGTTGCTTTAAACTTGGAAAAGTTCCCTCATTGGGTAATGGTTTATTGTCTTTCTGACTACAAAAACTGTTAATTACGAAAATCATTTGTCACGATTTATAAAGTTTGGACTGTTGGATGACAAGTATCAAACACTTTAAAATAAATCATTGGAGACTCAAAATCCTAAAGGTGTCACTAATGGAAATTTCAGTATTTAAAGGACTGGCTCACATATTAGGTTTTAACTTAACAAAATAAATCTGATACCGATAAAATGACTACATATATTTCTAAAGTAACATAAGACTAGATTATTGACAGCTTCTCAACCCCATTTATAACCATACAGAAAAGATATAAATCAATCGAAATACAGATATTGTATACTGTTTAAACAGGTTTATTTTGTAAAGAACATGCTAAACTTTTAATAAGAAGTGCCATTTTCAGATACTATTGTCAGGTCCATCTTAACCCTTTCCCAAACAACAAATTTTTGACTGTCCCAAATTGAAAGAGTTTGCAGACGACATTTCAAAATGTGATGAAATTGGAAAATAATCTTCTGATAGGGCAGAAAACATTGTGGGAAAAGGAAAAATTGCTTGTCACAATCAATTTCTCCTCTTCCCACAATGTTTTCTAAAGTCGTCTGCAACAAAGTGGTCAAATGTCTTTATTGTTTGGGAAATGGTTAAGAAACTTTTGACCGCTTTTGTCATGTGATGTTAGCAAGGTGCACTGGAAGGGTTTCCTGCATTTATAACCTGGCTTTCCCATAGAAGTGCTGATAGGTGCAAAGGCTCACATCACATTATTCAATCACAACACAGGATTTCAGCCAGGTAGGTAAAGAAGTTGAAAATGGTCTTTGTTTAGGTGAAAATGTTTGTTAATATCAAATTCTTAACATTTTTTTTATATGTACCAAAGCACAATCTCTGAGTAAGTACCTTTAATCCTTTACCAAACGCCAAATTTTTGACTGTCGTAAATTGAAAGTTTGCAGACGACATTTCAAGATGAGATAATTGACAAATAAACTTCTAATAGAGCAGAAACCATTATGGGTAAAGGAGAAATTGCTCGTCTCTACAGTCGTCTGCAACAAACTGGTCAAATTTCGTTATTGTTTGGTAATGGGTTAATACATTGATCGACAAGTGTCAGTAATTCATAAATTATGGTCACAGACAATGCTTTCTATTTCTAATTATTTACAATTCATTGATTGCTACCAATTAGGAATAGGAACCAGAAATAGCCAAAAATCAAAATGAAAGAAGCTTCAAATAGTTCAAGGTCACTTTTAATCGGAAATAAAATGGCTAAAAAGCAACATTTTATGTTTTCTTACCTCTAATTCTTTCCAAGCTATTGTTTTGCTACATCCATGTTCCTTGTAAGAACAATACACACGTAAATTGCGAATATCTCTTCGCACACTTCGGTCTGGCATGATCTGAAAAATTAAAGCGTGGCTTACATGAGGTGGCGTACATCAAAGCCTTAAACATGAAGTATCAACCCTTATAGTGCTGGACCCCACTTCATGCCTATACAAACAGATTAGATCCAGGCCAGCCGCCAAGTAAATTGGCGGCTGGCCTGTGATCTAACCTGTGTGCTACTCTGAGCACCTTTCCTCATCAAAATTAAGCAGATATTAAAGGTTTTAGAAAGCAGACGACATAAAAATGTATTTTTTGGAACATTACTCAGCATTCTAAGGTTAAATCCTTTCTTTTATGTACTCATTAAAATTGTCACAAGGGGACAATTATAATGAGTAATTACAATGTAGGGTTCAGAAAAGCAATAAAAGATTAAGGGTATCACTCGCAGTGGGTTTTTTCCTTCTTTGTTTGGGTCCGGTAAAAGGACCTTTTTCCAATCAAATCTAGGTAATGTTTTTTTCTAAATTCAAGATTTTTTTCCCCTAAAATTAGACCTTAAATCTCTAATAAACATTTGAGTTGTTAAAATTCGCTCAGCTGTTAAAATCACCTCAGATTAATTTCTGACAATACCCTCGAAATCAAATGCAGACTCTTGACTCAAAGCATATATTGACAAAGTGACTATTCTCTTTCTGCAGTGTCCATAATTCAAGTTTTAAAGAATAAATTTAAGCAATTGTGAAGAGTTTTCTATTAGTTGGAAACAAATCCCATAATTCCCAGTTATAAAAAAATCATACCGAAACGAGGCAAATTTTCCCAATTGCCTCAGCACCAGACCATTTCCCATTTGGTGAAAAAAAAAACCCACTGCATACGTCTAACAAGCAGCAATCTGGTTAAATGTCGTTATTGTTTGGTAATTGGTTCAAAACAATTAAATTCTCAATCTATGAGATAGTCACTTTCACACTGTCAAGAGGATTGATAAGGATAACCTACATCTTGTACATTGTTCTTATGTAGTACATTATCAGCAGGATTAATTAGGATAACCTACATCATGTACATTGTTCTTATGTAGTACATTATCAACAGAATTAATAAGGATAACCTACATCATGTACATTGTTCTTATGTAGAACATTATCAACAGGATTAATTAGGATAACCTACATCATGTACATTGTTCTTATGTAGTACATTATCAGCAGGATTAATTAGGATAACCTACATCATGTACATTGTTCTTATGTAGTACATTATCAACAGGATTAATTAGGATAACCTACATCATGTACATTGTTCATATGTAGTACATTATCAACAGGATTATTAAGGATAACCTACATCATGTACATTGTTCATATGTAGTACATTATCAGCAGGATTAATTAGGATAACCTACATCATGTACATTGTTCTTATGTAGTTCATTATCAACAGGATTAATTAGGATAACCTACATCATGTACATTGTTCTTATGTAGTACATTATCAACAGGATTAATTAGGATAACCTACATCATGTACATTGTTCATATGTAGTACATTATCAACAGGATTAATTAGGATAACCTACATCATGTACATTGTTCTTAATGTAGTACATTATCAACAGAATTAATAAGGATAACCTACATCATGTACATTGTTCTTATGCAGTACATTATCAACAGGATTAATTAGGATAACCTACATCATGTACATTGTTCTTATGCATTACATAAACAACAGGATTAATAAGGATATTCTACATCTTGTAAATTTTTCTTATGTATTACATTATCAACAGGATTATTAAGGATAACCTACATCTTGTACATTGTTCTTATGCATTACATAAACAACAGAATTAATAAGGATAACCTACATCTTGTACATTGCTCTTATGCAGTACATTATCAACAGGATTAATAAGGATATTCTTCATCTTGTATATTGTTCTTATGCAGTACATAAACAACAGGATTAATAAGGATAACCTACATCTTGTACATTGTTCTTATGTATTACATTATCAACAGGATTATTAAGGATAACCTACATCATGTTCATTGTTCTTATGTAGTACATAAACAACAGAATTAATAAGGATAACCTACATCTTGTACATTGTTCATATGTATCATGGCGCAATCTTCTTCTTGAGCAGGACATATTAATGACTCGTCCTTCCCATTTAAATAGTAGTGCAGGCATTCTTCACAAACCCTGTGTCCACATTTTGTCTGCACAGCTTCTCTAAGGACCCGCTTACATAATACACATTTGTACTTTTCGTCCAAGTTCACAAACTCTGGATAGCCTGGCGGTGTTTGTAAGGAGGAAATGCTTGTCATCATATTCTAGAATGACAGAAATTATAAAAGATTGGATAAGCCAAACATCCATTTTGCTTTTTTTGGTAAAACGTCTTGCGTTAACAAAGCAGCACAACTTGAGAACCTCCTTAACTTCAATTTTTTCAATAAGCTGAGATTTCTTTATTCTATTTGTTTCAGGTATGATGTAAATCTGGAGAAAATGCAACGAAATGGAATGAGAGATACAAAAGTTTTGGTGGAGGAGGTTTTGAAAAGGGAGATGTGAAGGAGAGCAAGACAAGAGGATGTGGCTTTGGAGGTGAGTGTAAAAGAATAGAAAAAAAAAGAAACAAACTCAAAGATTCAAAGAAATCCAAAGGTTTCATTTTTGTTTTATATATCGTCAACAAATGTTCAGTAATATTTAGGAATGCCCGGCTTATCAGAGATGGAGGAATACCCAGTTATGTTACTGCCTATAAGGGCCATCAAGACAGGTAGAACCCATTGGCTTCCTCTCTTGCAAATTCATATCTAGCTTTAACAGCATTTGAACCTATGCAAAGAGGGCCTTTGTTATTTCAAAATCAGTACATGTACTTATATCACCATGCATAGAGCCACGTGTAAATAGTAATAAAAAAAAAAAACATGTTTCAAATGTTATACTTTTTCTCTTTATGGAAGTGTTATATTTCTAAATATGTCTATTTAAGTATTGTTAAGATTTCTACAGAAAAACCATTTGCAGAGTGGATGGGGCCTTAATACCATGTGATATGCCATCTAATTCAAAACTAAACAAGAGTAAAGAGTCATTGCAAATATTATTTCCTATGAACAAGTATTTGTGACATTGGTATTGGCAGACCATCATGTTTAAATGTATGCATATTTTACTCAATAATGTATTCATTGTGTTCATTTGTATACATGTATTTTTCTAATAAATATTTAATTAAAGTTCATTTGGTCTGACAGTAACGGAATTTGGAGAATAGCAGATAACTTTGACTTTGAGCTGAGATTAGACAACAAAAATGAATTATCATAATGTTTTGGGTTTACCATTAATTTTGATAAAATGGGCTTTCAGCTGCAATGTTGTGAAATTCATGTGAATGTTCATTCTATATAAAAATATTAAAATACAAGTGCATGTGATTCAGTCGGTAACGGATAGCGCATTAAATAACAGGGACAAAATCAAAAAGTATCAAAGAGGATCTTTTTGGCAAGGGAAACTTGCGATTTGTGTAAATCAAAAGATTTAAAAAAAAACCTCATTCATGTAAGAAAACAGATGATCACACTTTAGAAAGGTTTACATATTTTTGAAGAACACACTTTTTCAATAGATATGTTAATATATTGCTTATATTTGCCCTTACCTAAGACATATGCAGTGCATATGTTCTTAGCTATCCTTAGCTGCCGGACTGACAGCAATCCTTGCCTGTTTGTAATTCGGGTAATGTAACGATTTGCCACAATAACGACTCACCACAATAACGACTCACCACAATCACTATTCGCCACAAACCAATAACTATTTGCCACAAACCAATAACTATTCGCCACAGTTTTGAAGTGTTTTAATAAACGGCCAATTAATGAGTCGTCCTTTAGTTATGATTTAATTATGAAACAGTTATAAAACTAAAATGTGTTGCACTTGAAACGACGATGATTGTCGAACACTGATAATAGCTCAACAGAAATTAATTGTTGTTGTATTTTATAATAACAGGTACGCCAGATTAAGCTAAAACAGTCTATGATAGGAGAATATTTAACTACAAGGAAAACACGAATGAACAATGTATTTATTTTATTCTATCAATACACAAACAGCGGTCTGACCCCATTTACTCATTAAACATCCGCCTTCACTGTGCGGACTAATACCTTCTTGAAACTAGGAATGTAGTCCGGATTTACTAGCTTTGTTTTGCTTTATATTATTATAACTGTTGCCTCATGAGAAATAGTAAAATGTCCAGTTGTTCGAAAAAAAGACTATCGTTCAGTCTCTGTTCACAGAAATAATAATTATAGTAACGGTGGTAAAAGAAGCAGCCGTTTTCCTCGAGATGTTGCCCAAAGAAATTTTCAAATGTATCCTCAATCATCTTGCTTTAAATGTACCTTAGTCCTTCAGTGCTATCAGCGCTTTGATTTTTAAAGCACATATACATTTTCATTCTCCTTCGCATTGATCTCCCTTTTCATTTGGTTTGGAGCTCTCTGCTATCACAGAAAAATCCTTCCAAATCTGGAAGGATT
This sequence comes from Cerastoderma edule, assembly GCA_947846245.1. Lineage (NCBI taxonomy): Eukaryota > Metazoa > Mollusca > Bivalvia > Cardiida > Cardiidae > Cerastoderma > Cerastoderma edule. The sequence continues at coordinate 26,515,114 of OX401404.1, read as the reverse complement.
ATATTTTTTTAATTATAAACTTTGAATCGAAATCTGAATACAGCATTTATTCAATTTTGGAAGTTGGACTTCTTTGACCCTAATCATTACAGAAAAGTAATAGCAAAATATATTTATATGTAAAAAACTGACAGAAGTTGCTAAAATTGTAATCAAACCAGTTCGTAACCTTATTTTTATTTCTTGTTAGTTCGCGAAAAAGGTGCCGTAACAGCCAACCTAGGAAGGTTTTATTCGATATAAATAAAGTACATAGGGTCATGCCCTCAAAGTAACAGATATCAACAGTGTAATTTCGTTATAAAAAAGATCGACTAGAGGTAGATTCTATAATACACATTTTGAAAACAAATTACATAGTCATGACTGACAATACTGACGAAATTGTCATTGTAATGCATGAATTTAATTCATCATTCATTTTCAATGCATTGCATGTTGAATTCAATCATAAATAACACATTTCTTTAGCGTCTGTGCTATATTGTTTGGGTCACATGACTGTATCTGTCGTCATGTGATTTCTATGGAGGCAGTGGTGCTGTACTGTAGTGTAACAAAGGGAAGTATTCCTGTGCGGAGTTTGATACATTTTAAGTGTTATCTAAATTGGCCCGTACATGTGGGAACACCTTTTTAAGAGTTCGCTTGTGGTGATTTCACCCTGTCTGTAGGATTCCCAAGCAGCCAATATTCGTCTGTGGAGCGTCTTTGTCATTTTGGTCTGTGCCCGCTTTAGTTTACCCTCCCGAACAAGTCACTTCAGGTCACTGGCCTCAGTGTGTAGAAGGGACAGCATCAAGTAAAATTGCAGCTTCTCCTTCCTGGCCCGCTTGTTTAGCTTGTTGTGCCAGCACTCACAGTCGTTGTTTGTCCGGATTGTTCTGAAGTACTGGCACCAATTGGCAATGACCCAGACGTTACTTAGCAGCCAGGTGTTTTCCACATATTATGTGAAAAAGAGGTCCGTCTGCGGTGTCTTGCTCTTGCTGTGCAACAGATATACCTGTGAATTGATATATATTATTACGACATTGAAAACTCAACCTGATTGTGCGTATTCGTTCTTACTATATTGAGTTTGGATTTTTGTTTGTTAATCGCATGCATTTCTTTATTCTCAAAAGAAGGCTTTAAGGAATATATTAGCCAAATTTAGGATGTCTTCTAACCCATTGAATATCGTAACTGGTAGACATAGAAACATTGATCGATCCAATAGAAAATGTACACTTTGTGATTTAAATAATTTGGAGGACGAAAACCACTTTATATTTATTTGTCCCTGCGAAAGAATATTGAGAGAATCATTTATACCAACCTTGTATTCCATGAGACCAAGAATGTTCAAATTAATACAACTCCTTAATTTAACAAACAAAAGAGTACTGCATAACCTTTTAACATATTGTATCAATACACTGAATGAAAGGAAAAATACATTAAACCTTTCAAATTAATCCGTTACCAAATAAAATGTGAATCCTTATAGTTGTTCTTTATGTTCCTCCATACACGTGTTTTTACCTGCTTCTGCAGTATAGACATTGATTTACACATGCACGACAGGCATGTGCACAATTATTGTTTAATTGTATGTACATATGTTAATAAATGTAATTGTTTATAAATTCATTGTAATGGAGGATGAGCATTGCCATGGTCGAGTCTAATTTCGAAAATAAAATTTGTTATTTTATGTTATAAAACCTCAAAAGAAAGAATCTCCGCCACATGTGCATTGACGTTAAGTTATTCAAATGAAATGTAGCCTTTTAGAAACAATCATCCATATTAGGTAGGTCGACTTTATATCAGCAAAATCTTATCTGTGTTACCGCAATTGATATGATGCCATCTCTTGCAGACGTCATACGTCACAGCACGGGCATTCCTGTAAATCCGACGAAGGCAGAAAACACATGGCAGAGCAGGCATTTTACGCAACTAAGGTATGTATAAACATATTGAAATGGTTCACAGCATGCCAGGTCAATGCAATAGTTGTAAATAATTGTTACCATATTGGTGTCTACATATTTATACTTAATGTCTCCAAACCAGTAATCACTCAGCGGCACGTTTCCTTTCATACTTCACAGCTAGTTAACAAACTTGGTAAAATAAAAGTCTTTAAACCTTCAATCAACATCCACTCATCTATTAATTAAGGAACATGATTAACACTATCATATTTTCTAATCTTTAATGTACAATGATTAAAGCCACACAGAATCCACCGATAATTGTGATATTTTTCACACTTATGACGGGACAACTTTTCTAAGGACTAGGGCTTATATACAAATAATCTTTGTTATTTATATTAACAAGGAATGGCAATAAAATATTAAGATTTCAGATTTGAATAATGATTCTTTATTGATATCAACAACATATACTCAATACAATAGAATGTTTTTAAACTGTGGTAAATCATTATTAATGCGTGGCGAATCGTTATCACTCTGCAGTGAATTGTTATATGAACTTGTGGCAAGTCGTTAGTGACGAATCGTTTTTGTGGCGAATCATTACATATTCGTAATTCTGATATACGTTTTGACCCCCCCAAAAACACTATATATATTAACTTCGGGGAAACGACTCTTGGCGAGGAAACAACTCTAAGTCCAAATATTCATTTATACTATATACATATCATCCCATCAACTATTTTGACACTATCCTAATTCATCGTCATGTTTGTTTTTACGTCAAGCGGATCCGCATGAGCCGTATGACCTAACTTTTCACTACTACTTGATTGTATACTTGGTGAACTAGGCTCTGGTGCAAATAAGTGGAAATTAAGAGAATCTAAAATAAGTCTTTGTGGTTTGATTCTAATTGAATGCAATTTTACCTGTTTTCTTAAGGCAATTTATCGCACAGAGTTTGGCGCTCTCATATGCTCATAAACAATTATAAAAATATTGCTGATTCGTAGCAGGTAACGCTTATTCATTATGCATAGGTCACGTGATAGTAATGTGACCAAGCACCTTTCAAATTGGTTGATTTTCACTGTGTAGTAAGGTGTACGCGTTATATGTGAACCACGGCTTATAGGTGTTAATTGCCAATTTGATTTGTCATCTGCGTTGCATCAAAACTGGACCAAGCCAGCAAAATACTTAAAAAATTGATGATAAATAAGGGAAACAGTCATAATAGGGTATCTCATCCACTTTCAGGCTCCATCTTTGAAGTACAGGCCCTACTCTCCAACTTCTATGATCAACACTATGTTTTTGTCAGAACCTGTTTCTTCATATATGTTATAAACAATAAATCTATATCACATGTTAAATTCTGAAATGCTTCGTCTTTATTGATTATCACACATTACTCACAAGGTAAAATAATCAGTGTACACTAAACACAATGAATATTTATTGGTGAATAAAGCAGTCAATCAAAGGCGTCGAAATAGGTGACACAGAAAAAAATGACAGACTACGCGGCAGCGATTCAGATTGGATCGGCCCTTCGGCCCAGGGCCGATAAAATCTCAATTTGACCGGCAAATAAAAAGTCAGTAGGCCCACAGGGCCGATAAAAAATATATTCGTCAGACAAAATGACCGACACTTAAAAGTATGGATAGGTCAATCACAGAGGGGAAACTAAAAATCGACAAATAATTGAAACAGTCTTCGCTTAACGAGTTATTTTGATTCATTGTTGTTGTTGTAGAAATCGTTACATTCGGTGATATTCGGATATCTCTCTGAAATATGTTTTCGTCAAACTAGGATTGGAGACCGATTTGGGGATAATTTAGAGATCAATTTCTAAATGTTCGTAAACCGGCTACAAGTGATAGTGGTCATCAAAATACCATGGAGACTGATTATATATACAACTAGAATGATACATCTGGCAGTTATTTGACGATTTTGAACCATGGAGACAGATTTTAGACAACTAGACTCTGCGGGTAAAGGGCATTAACGTACATTGGAGACAAATTTGACATTATTAGAACTACTGTTAAAATTTGTTTATATTTCAATTATTCATCTTTTTTATTGTTTTCTGTTGCATTTAAACCATGCTAAGTCTTTAATTTCGCCCTTAACACATCCAAATCGAAAAAATACTGTGCCGCTAATGTTGTCGCAAATAAACGAGAAAGAGACTCCAATTTTTATCATTCTGACTTGAAATGAGACTCCAATCTAGAGCTTTCGTAGTGCGTGCGAATCAGAATCAATGGGCGCTCTTTGAAACATGCGCAATAATGAAATCAGCAGACGATTGAAATTATAATGTGCAGATTGTTTTTGTTTTTGCTGTGATGTGACACAAAAATTTAATTTATGAAGATAAAATGTAGTGTCCGATGTTTTTCTGGCAATTTAGGACAAATGACCTGAAGAAAAATAAGCATTGAGGACATGTGTCCTAAGGATAATAAGTCCAATCTGAATCACTGCGCGGTCTTAGACATTTAACTAGCTTCCCTACATATTTTGCTCATAGAACCATAAATAAGCAATACAGGTAATCAGACAACGATTAAAATTTTAGGAAAAAAATTATATAATTCAGAATGCTGCCTATATAGTGAGCTGTGATCGTTTTTGTGCTATGGTCGTCGAAACTCATGCTGGGAGTGAAACAACTTAGGGGGAAACAACATGGGGGGAAACAGGTTATACCTGGTAGCAGGTCAATTCGTACCCAAACAAATTCGTAACCACCCAAATTTGGCCAATTCATACCCACATTTTGGTCAATTCGTACTCATCCTAATTTTGAAGAAGTCAATTCGTAACCATACTATAGTTAGCGTGAACCAGCAAACGAGGTAACTCTAATTGGGTTGTCGTTCTTGAGAAAAAAATCAGTAAATTTTTAGCGTCAAAAACGAGGGTTGCGTTACGGCTTTTTTCGGTTATTTTTCCAACGATTTTCTTCGGATAAAAAGCTATATTATGAGAGATAATACATTAAAGAAAAGAAACCCCGACGTCTGAGAGCACTGCGGAGTGAAATTGGAGAAAAAAACGGGATTTGAAAAGCTTAAAAGGAGAATTAAGAAGGTAAGAAGGAGCGTTCCACTTTTATACTATTATTTCTAAACTTAAATGGGCATTTGCAACTATGTAAGCATATCAGTGCGAAAAAAAATGAACGTAAAAAGTGTTTAATTCATTTTTTACCAAGGCCGCGTAAATCCATGTTTAAACTGGAAGTGGAAATCCAAGATGGCGGCACCCATGGATTTTTTTGTGTATATAAACAAATACTGTATGTTTGACCCTGTATTTCACATAAAATCCTATGGACACGCTAATTTAGGCTCACATAAGTGAGAAATTGATAACTTTGACATGTTCTTATGTTGAATGGTTAATTTATTGAACAATAATGACTCAATCTTGAATCATTGAATGCTGGACATTAAATTTGTTTTTTTTATGATTCGTTTTTTTAAGTTGAACGATCTTGCCTATCTCTGCATTTGAAATTTATCATTTGTTGGAGCTTCCTATTGTTTGAACTTCCTATAACTATAAGATTGTTCAAGTTTCAATCATCAATATCTCAAAACATCTGACAAAAATGGCATCAATTAAAGGTAGTTTTTATTGAAAGGTGTTCTACACTACAGTTCAGTAAATTCTTCCCAGTCATTCCTTGTGTCGTAAGCTTTTCAACTTATCTGTGTTACCACTGCATTTGATTGTAATTACATGTACTTTGTTGCAGATGTCAGATTAATTTCTGTCTCCTCTATCCTTCAATTTAACAACTTCTGGAGCCCCCTCCCTCCAGGGCAGCTATTGTACATAGAATGAGACCCAGAGCTTATTATCTTCATGAAAATGCCTGTTTACAATGGCAAATGTGAAAGAAAACTTGGCTAAAAGGTAAATAAATATCATGATTTAGTTATGATGTAATTATTTTAATAATACAAGCAGAGCTTTTATTTGTTTTCCATTAATGTACAGGACTCAGTCTTGAGTGTTATAATACATGTTCCATGAGTATTACACAGCCTATTTAATTTTTTAAACTTTCTTCTGCATGTATTTTCATTTTCATACTTACTTATAAAAAAATAACTTTCTCTTTTATAAAAAAAATAATCCCCCCCCCCCCTCCACCCCCGCATGATGTGCCTAAACAATCCTGAGCAAAACAGGGCATATATATCCAATTTTCTTCCTGACTTGGGTATTACATGATAAGGGAGAGCCTTTTCTTATAATAACTTGTTTGTCATATTTCAGAATTGCTAGTCCAAAAAAACGTTCAAACGTTCATTTCCCACTTAACCCATTCTACTCCTAACAATCTTTTTTTTTTTAGATATGTTTTAGAAGTCTTATTATCATTATTACCACAGATATAATTCAAAAGTGCATAGAAAGAAGAATTTGGAGAAGCAATATTTTTCATAATAACAAATTATTAAAAGAAAAGTAATGGCAATGGCGTACAAACTCTGATCTCTTAGTGGTAAGGGTTAACTTTTTCATTGCAAAGATTATCTTTTCATTTACCACAAACCCCTCTATATATTCAAAAATATATATTTATAAACATGACACATGTTTGATTAATACAAAGTTCATTTCAGGACAAAAAACTATGTTTGGTAAATCCATCATTTTTATACTTATTTGATAGACGGGATGGAACTTGCAGCAGATACAAGTGCATGACAGCATCCTATCTGATTTTTTAGATGTTATACCCTGAAGCAATGATTTAAAATGATAAACATGTAAATCTTCACTATTTTCAGACACTTTAGATGAACAAAAACACCAAAATTGAGGGGAGTGTGTGGGATAAACCACTGGCATCTACAGAAGAAGACAGAAAAAACCTTGTAAATGTTGTAAATTTGTTGTGATATGAATTTAAAAAAATTATTAAAAATGCATTAGTGTACAGAATGCTTTTGTTTTTGATGTTTTTTGGTACAGCAATGATAGAAGAAAAAGATGACACTTTAAAAAGTGAGGTTACCTGGTATTTATGGGATATAATAAGGGTTGAATAGAATTTACAAGTTTTGTGTGAAAAATTTGAGGTGGTTTTTAGCGTCTTTGAAAAAAGAAAGATTTAAAAAATTCATATAAAATTCAGTTTTGACCCGATTTCAAAAAGGTAAAAAGTTTTGAAGTTCTCATATTTTTTTCTAACAGTGTGCTAGGTTTGAATGTCCTATGTCAATTAGAAAAAAATCATTGGTTCACCCTATACTGGTGTACCCTAATTCCGTGGTACTTAATGATTACATGAATAACAGAAAGGAAGAGGAGAACTTAGCTGTCATTATTCAGCTTTTCCAACACATTTCATTCCTCATTTACGATCTTCTCATCATTATTTTTAAATGGAACACAGAAATGCTCTACGTAACGTAAATTAATTGGGTCACTGGCAGCCATTTACATTTTTGAGGTCTTACCCTAATTCCGTGGTATTCAGGTCAAACACATTTTTTTAAGTATCAGTCCAAAATAATTAGGGTGAAACATACTAGGGACGAATCCTGAAACAATTGGGTCGTGTCTGACCCAAGAATGGTGGAGAATTGCAGACAAACTCAACAGTGTGAAAGGATTTGTTTAGGGTCTTAGATCTGAGTAAAAATTAAGAAAATATCAGGGATTTTCGGAGCTCTCTGTAATATGAGGAGAATTTTATTGGATTGAATTGGTTTTATACCAGAAAAACATTCATTCTTGCTTCTTTGGAGTTCTTACATTGGGCTGCGAAAGTAGGTCAGGTTGGTGTGTTACTTTACGGAAGCAGTATGACATTATGCAAATACCACGGAATTAAGGATACCACGAGATTAGGGGAATTGACTATACTATGGTTCAGTATTATAAGATCATATATCTTGCTAGAAGTTTCATAAATTATCGCTGCATAACTGAATAATAGACCTTTGATGATTCCCCATTATAAAAGAACAACCAAGAATTTAATTGGTCTAAAAAACATGCATTTTCTTTGTATGTTGATATGTATGCCTATGGATAGCTAACTTTAGCATCCATGACTAAAAGCTCAACGTTTAAAGAAATATGTAAGCATTTGTCATTTACTATGTGCTATAATTCGTATTGAATTATAGAGTGGTTACGAATTGACTCCTTAAAAATAAGGATGGGTACGAACTGACCGAAATGTGGGTACGAATTGGCAAAATTTGAGTGGTTACGAATTGGTTTGGGTACGAATTGACCGGGAAGAGGGGAGACGGGGAGACGGTTTGGGGTCAAACGTTTTACACTCGTGTGACGGATTGAAGCGCAAATCATACGCAAGAAATTAACAACTAATTATTGGTGTTAATATACCCTCGACATGAAGCTGTCGCATGTCTATGGACAATGCAGAAGTTGGTTTTCTCTATTCGCCCACGCCAATTCTAGTCCTGGGTTTCCAAATTTCATGAAGTTAACTAGGGCCAGGTGTCGGTACACAAACACGCTAGTAGCTAGCTCCTCACAGTGATCTCCCCTTGCTACGCTGCCAATCGGAACACCTCGGCCATTTCTTAAAATATATCTGCCGACTTGTTACGGGGATTGCCGAGTAGATACGATTGAGTTTGACAAACACGGTTAGCCAAAAATAGTAACATTTTAAAGGTGAAGGTCGTTTTGAAACGAGGCTTGCGAGTAAACAAACCGTTTCCGACGTACTACACAGTACCAGAGCCATAGGTAACATCTATGTTATCTATGTCTCTGACAGTCCCAAATTATCTTTGTCTCCTAGATACAGCGTTCGGACACCTTTCGGTGCCGATATTTCAATGAATTTTGATTTCCTGTCTCAAGAGGGTTTCAAGTTGAAGCATTTGGCAAAGTAAAGTATTTCATATTACGTTAAAATTTTGAATCAACAGTCCAATTAATTGGTCATTGATATTAACTTGACTTTTGTAATGCTACTGATAATAAATTGTTACATGCATTCTATACAATTCTTTTATCAGTATATTTTTGCAGACCAAATGATAATTTGATAATTTTCCACTCTTATTTTCATTGTTAATTATTACAAATAACGTAAATAACGCAAAATCTACGTTATAAATAAAAAAAACATAATTGATTTGAATATATGTTTTATATCTAATAGTGGGTAATCAATCGCCCTAGTGGGGAATTGTCCTGTGGGTAATTGTCATAGTGGGGAATCGTCCTAGTGGGGAATTGTCCTACACCCGATATTTAGACAAACAACCCGAAATATGTACTATTCGATACGCCCCCTTTATAACATGCCCAAAGCTGATAATATAGCTTTTTTAAGCTTTTTGAATCATTTGTTTAAAAGACATAGCTGTTATCGATGACTCTGTTTTGTTTCCATTCACGCTCGCCCAACCTGCAAATGATATAATTTGTGAAATAGTTTCTAGATTTATATTTCAGATTAGACCCATACTGCCGAATTCTATTATCAAGAAAATATCAAATTGAGAGCCCATTTTCCGATAGAATCGGCCATCAGAAATGATAAGTTAAAGGCTTTTTTTGTGGCAAAAGTTTCCATAAAAAAATTCTCTTAATGTTTGAGTGTTTTCTAGAGATTTTCGCAATAGAGTCACAAATATCTTTTTTCAATGAATGAATATCTACGTATTTAATTGAAATCAACTGTTGCAATACTTTGGAAGATGACAAAATTCATATGAGGGAAAGGGCATCTCGGTTTTAATGTAAATAGATATATTCTGCCAAACGAAAAGGAGCCGATATTATATTCCCACCAGAATTTACTTGTCATTTTAACTCCGCCCCTTTCCACAGATTTCCTAGCCTGGGGTCCTGGCCCATGCTAACCCGCATTAGGGCCAGGTGTCAGAGAATGAATTGTCTCTTCTCATTGGCTAACGGATTGCCACTCGCCTTATTATTAAAAGATGGATTTTCTCAGAAAATCTAGAAATTGGGAAACAGACAGACATCCTGGTCATGGACTTTGCCAAAGCATTTGACAAAGTGAGCCACTGCCTACTGCTACATAAGCTTCACCACTATGGCATCCAGGGCCTCACAAACAGATGGATCAAGGCATTCCTCCAGGACCGAAGCCAGGCTGTTGCACTAGATGGACAACTTTCAGACCCAATCTGAACACATCGGGTTTATCAAATGAAAACACATCTGAAATAATAGGGATGATGCCATATTGGTTTCCAGCGGAATGACGTCACTTCACTTTCGTGTTTAAAAATAGATCTTAAATGTGAAATCTAAAAAGTCTTTCAATTTGATTAGGGAAACAACTATATATGTCACAACAACAATTTTGCCATTTGGTATGAGTTACTGATAAAAAGATTACTTAAAAGGATGTCCAACCCTTCCATACACATTGAACTACTTAACTTGCACGCCTAGAAAAGGTGTTAATTGGCGGATGCCGATTTACCCGAAAAATTGTAACACTACACTTATATCCGAGGTGTATTTCACAGCTCACGGAAATACCCGAGTAGTTCCGATTGCTTTCAGACCCAGTCAATGTAGAGTCCGGCGTGCCCCAGGGTTCTGTACTTAGGCCATCCCTGTTCCTGTTCTACATAAACGACATTCAGGAAGGGCTAGGATCTACTGTTAGACTATTTGCTGATGATACCATAGCATACCTGACAGTAGCATCAAACAGTGACTGCCACCGCCTCCAGGCGGATCTGGACAAACTCGCCTCCTGGGAGACCAAGTGGAAGATGGAATTTCACCCCAACAAATGCGAGGTCCTATCCATCACACGAAAAAGGAAACCAATCATCCACAACTACCTCCTACATAACCACACCCTTAAACACGTCAACTCGGCTAAATACCTAGGATGCACCTTCAACAGCACACTCGATTGGGGCCAACACATTTCAAACATCACATATAAAGCAAGTAACACCATCGGCTTCCTAAGAAGAAACCTAAACATAGCCTCTACAAAAACCAAAGAAACTGCCTACAAAGCCATGGTAAGACCAACATTAGAGTACGCAAGCTGTATTTGGGACCCATACGAAAAAGGCGACATAGAAAAAATAGAAATGGTCCAACGACGAGGAGCTCGATTTGTCAACCACCGCTACCACAACCGCTCCAGTGTCTCCGACATGATACAATCACTCAATTGGAACAGCCTTGAACATAGAAGAAAACAATCTAGATTAATTCTACTAATACAAAATCATCTGTGAAAAAATAGCCATTGACCCAGCAAACAACCTACAGAAACCAACCAGACAGAGCAGAACTAACAGCACCCTCTCGTATGCAGTCCCCTACGCCAGCACTCTCTCCCACCAGCAGTCCTTCTATCCTCGAACCATCAGAGATTGGAACTTACTACCATATGAAGTCCAGTCAGCAGGCTCAGTTGAGGCCTTCCGTGCCCAACTAGCCACCACCTATGCCTAACTTCATCTTTGTCTTTTATCTTCACCCTGTATATACTTCACTCTTTTAACTTTTTTACTACCTCTATCATGCGCACACACATACCTGGTAAAATATTCAATATGTTGAATGTGACCAGTAATGGCAGAAGAAGAAGAAGAAGAAGAAGAATTGTGCATTTACCCTTTTTTACCCTTATCACTTTTACCCTTTTCCAACCCTTATTCAGCCTGGGCAGCCTTTACCTTTTACAATTTTCATACAATACTCCTTTTTTTATAAATTAATTGCACTTAAATGGATTTTGTTCATTTCATTTTATTTTTCTATTAATTCATTGTTTGATTTAAATATTGGGATTCAAAATATCAGATTAAATTGATATCTTTTGTAAAAGAATCAAACTTTTTACTGTAGTAGTTATCTCTGAATGAATTCTACCAAAACTTTTGTTTATATATTCAAATGAGTTTTAAATCACACACAAAACATATTGAATGGAAACAAATTGGAAACAAATATCTCCACCAATCAATATTACATATCATCTTAAATCCTTCGATGCTTAAATTTGAGGCTTGTGAAGTGTTAATAGGAGATTTTGAAGAAAGAAAGACCACATAAAAATGTGAAAAAATTGGGATTTTCTTCTATCTTTCCCATAACATGTTCTTTTTAATCAAATCCAACGACACATAAAAGGAAGGGGTAAAGGGTTTCACGTATCTCTGGTTAAACAATCACGAATTCAATTAACAGGCAATAAAGATAAGAATCCCACCGACAAGAGTTTTAGTATATCAACGGTATACGGACATTTGCCCCCCCCCGGACATTTGCCCTCCCGGACATTTGCCCCCTTTTTGGTAAAGGGCGGACATTTGCCCCCTCGCCGCAATGTAGAAGGCGGACATTTGCCCCCTCATATTATTTTTTCAACTTGCTTGACCTGATCATATTCCGTTATGATTAAACAGGAATTTAAATGCAAATAATAATTTGATCAGACTAACATGTCAATTTTGCTCTATTACGCCGATGGCACTTGGTCAATTATGCTAATCCAACGTGAAACGGCGATATACGTGCATAAGTTGATTTGACCTTATTTTTTCATTTTCAGTTTAATTATTTCTCTCATACTCAAAAGTGATGGTGATTGTCATACCGACCTTTTGCCTTCTTTGTTTTTTATTGTTAGCCTTGAGTGAGCCAAATCGGTAATAAGATTAAAGATGTGATCAATATGTTAATTAAAAAATAAATTAAATTCATTAAATTCAATTCATTAAGTTTCATGGTTGGATGAGCATGATTGGCCAAGTGCCATCGGAGTGTTTTTGATTCGTTGTCTCGATTTTAACACCTATAGGGGATTAGGAGGGAAGAGCTAATAGAGTAAAATTGATAAAAATATTATTTTCATTTTAATTTCTATTTAAATATAACTTAAAACGATCAGGTCAAGCAAATTGAAAAAAATAATATGAGGGGGCAAATGTCCGCCTTCTACATTACGGCGAGGGGGCAAATGTCCGCCCTATACCAAAAAGGGGGCAAATGTCCGGGGGGGGGCAAATGTCCGGGATTCATATCAACGGCATCTGTATTTATTCCCTTTATGCAGTTATAAGTTAGATAACAAACAAGGAAAAAAGAACGTGATTTTTCTTTTCCAAATTATAGTCAAAAGCCAAGCTTCTCGACAAATTAAGCACCTTTATTTTTCGTTTTGACAAAATCATATGAAGCCTACAAAATCAATTATGATTAGTATTAAACATTATCGCAATAGGCTTATTTAGTGTTGTTTGAAAGTCTGATTTAACATAAGAACCTGTAGTTGACGAAGTCATCAAAAAGGGGGGAAACGCATGAACTAAGAATAAACTGATTTGGACACATTTAGATCTCAAGAATTTGATATCAGAATTAATACTATTCTAACATATATTGCTTATCAAACGATTTTCCAGATATATTCTTGTCTCGTCATATCTCGTCTTTTAAAACCACGTTTAACTCTAACTTTGGAAGATTGACACGCCTTCCTTAATTCTGTAACTATCTTGTCAATATTAAGTACATTTCTATAACAAATTTAAGCACACGACACCATCTATTACAGACATTCCACCATAAAGTTTACTTTGATCTACTCCGGATTTGTTATATGGTAAAACACGACGCAAAGAGCTTGACTTTTCAATACTTGTGTCACAAACACAACCCTGTTTGGGTGATTTGCGCGGTGTACTGCATTTGTGTTCCATTACAAAACACAACGCTTTAAAATACAATAAAAACCGGAGTCACTATTTCATCTCAAAAGGATCCAACGCTAAGTAGGGTGTCTAAATAGGTACAGTTTCCCATGAATAAGCTTGCAGACTCTTAATCGACGCGCATGCGCAGTCGATGTTGTTTCATTCGGAATACCTCGGCATAACCGAACACTATTGTGTTCGGTAAACTTTCTCTGACACCTGGCCCTAGTTCGCGGTATACGAACGGGCCAGGACCCCAGGCTACAGATTTCCCGACAGGCACTACCTCGAAAAATCGATATCCGCTTGACGCGCTTTTATATCGTTATATCGAACGCATCCAGGCGTAGAATGAAATATCTACGTCTGGATCATTCGGAACAAAAAAAACAATAACCAGATGCCCACCCGGGGTGATGGCCAGCTGTGGACCTCCTTGAAAACGGGTATTACACGGTCCCTCATTAAACATGTGCATCATTTCTGGTGCAAAAATTGTTGACTCGATCTGCTTAATTGGCTGGGCTGGTCATTCTTTAAGTGATGTCCATTTAAGATTCGAGACATCATGGATGACACGCTGCTGTTTCTCTGATGGTCTGAGAATAACATTCGGACTGCCCTCTGTTAGTCTCAATAATGATCCGTGAATGTAGTTGTTTTTCGACATTTTGACATTTATTGTGTGCTATGTCTCGAAGGCGTCAGTCAATATTGAAATAGGTTTCGAGACCAGAAATCTGGAATACCCTCTGCTGAACCCCTTCTAATAATTTCTATCCTCTGGATGTTTTCCGCTTTGTGAGGGCCTCATGAATATTACACTGGCATATATGGTCTCCTCGCGATGATCGCCCTGGTTTTCTGTGGGTAGTGGGACATGTTCCTTCGCAGGAAGGCTACGGTCTTGGTTGCCTTATTTGTTATCTAGTTGATTCAACTTGAGACTTTCGTGGATGTTTAACCCAAGGTACTTTGCTGAATTCACACCTTTGAGGATATAGCCATGTACATTGTACGTAAACATGGGTTGTGACCTTTCTCTTACCTGAAATCTTTATCAATTGGCATTTCTTGGTGTGGAATTTCATGCGCAAATAGGCCTCCCACTTCTGTAGCCTATCTAGGTCAAGTTGAAGTTTTCTGTATCTTTGCTACACTTGCTTTTCCTGTAGAGGATACAATCATCTGCAAATAATCGAACCAAAGACTTTCGTGATATTGAGACTACTTGTGATACTGCCCCAGAAAGAGTAGGAAGAGCAGTGGTCAAACAGCGCTTCCTTAGGGAACACCAGACTGTAACAGAACCGTGTTGGATGACACAGTCGATGTAAAATAAGTTTAAACATGAAAATTTGAAATTACGTTAGAAGACAATTTATCTTAGAAAGTTAAAATCTCAATCTCTGAGAGAGAAAGTCTTTAATTAAAAAGACTCTCAAAGAGGTTGAAATTTGAACGAGATAGACTTCCTCCGTTTGGGTCATTTTATAAACCGCCTTTCCCAAAGAAGAACAAACATGCGCAAAAGCTCACTTAAGATTAATTAACGAAAACAAGGGGTCTTAGCAACTTACAAGTAAAGAAATTGAAAACAGTCTTTGGTTTAGTGGCAACGATTGTGGATATCAATTTTCTAACATTCATTACGCCCAGAGCACACGTCTCTGAGAGAGTCTCTTTAAAGGCATTTTCTATCCTTTTTTCACAGTGGTTTCTAATCGATATCATTCAAGTTCAAAAGTTTATTAGCGTAACTTATACAAGTTGCTGCTTACATACAAACATATCATAATGACAAACACTATAAATTAAAAAAAAAAAAAAAAAAAAACAATACAGTAAAGTATTTTTGAACATAGTATTTTTTTTTTTACACTTTTACATTAATATCATTCCTTAAGGAGAAAAGTGTGAGAATGCTATTAATAAATGTGTTTATGTATGGGTATACATATATAAAAAGACAATTAACCATTCATATTAGTAATTAATTAACATTGTTAAAGCTGGGTAATTTCAGTTTCCCGAACTTGACTCGCTAAATATTTAAACTTACTTAAGTTACATACAATTTTCTTCTTTTGGTTGTTAAACAATAGTTTGAATTTGTCATAAGTAGGCTATGTATGATAAAACTTTGGTATCAGTTGCGTTCTCAAATTACGATAAAAAGGACAAACAAGTGTAAAATGGTACTCGGTTTCTATAACGCTCTGCTGACACATTTTGCAGATCCTATTCTCTATAGGAGTATCATTATACCTTCCTGACTCTATGTCCAAATGATGAGAAGAACATCTTAACCTAGAAAGTGCTATTCTATGTTTTTCTTTACTGATACCATTAAGATATTCTTCCAACACAAAAGTAGTTTTGAGAAATTCATCTTCCTGTCATGTTTTTGTAATCTACTGCTGCACTCAATTTAATCATTTGTTTTTGAAAGGACACACTCTCCGTTACTGGCCTACTTCTTGAGCGTCGATGTCCGCTTGTGTAGGCGTAACAGTGTTTTTTTAAACACTCGGTCACAAAAATGCCATAAAACATAGTTTTGCATGACAAAGAACTCGAATCAAGTTTATCTTACATGAACAGAACTTTCTAAATTCAGTCTTCGGAGTTCCGTTTCCTTGCGATTGAATTTAGCTTGTCGGTATTTTGTCTTCTAGACACCATTTTCTGGCATCACTGAACAGGGTAGTTTACAGATTTCTAAAATAGTCACCCACATCCATTGGCAGTCTGGAAAGCATGAATGGTATTCTTTGCTCCGTGTGATTGGAGGTCTATTACAGGTATGAAATGAAACGTTGCATAAAGTGGGCTAATGGTTATCATAACATAAGAGAAGATACATATTTATAAAAACTACCTAAATGATCAAGAGCAGGACACAAGACAGCCCACTTGACTATTCGAGAAAAAAATGATAATAATCACAATACTTATAAAGAACTTTTGTTTCTGAGAAATCCGTTTACATGCAAAACTCTAGTCTTATGTAATGGAGAGTTCTAGTTTAAAAGCATACTAGTTAGCGGTCAGAAAAAACTGCAAATCTGGGTAATATGAGTTGTAAATTATGATAGAATATGTTGAAATAAAGCGAAAATACACAGGATCATGACAATATGATTACTGCACCATCTATTATTTATTTTTCAACAGGCTATTTTCATAAACCTGGTTCCCACCAATTTAAACCCATTGTTTAAATTCAAGAAACATCCAAGACAGCAAGGAGCGCTCGGATTAACGAGTGACGATTACCTGGTTAGAAAAATCACATGAAACACATAAAAATATTGTCATTTATCAAATATTAACAACGTGAACATCCAAAAAGGGAAATTTCTTGTGTGCTTTTTTCGGTTCCCAACGTTTCTCGGCTGGCCTTGGTTCAATTATTCTCGAACTTTCACAATGTAATTGTAAATGAGCGCAACTAAGTATGGCTTTAAGCAAAACTTTCAAATTCTCTTAAATGGTACTCTAAAATCTAGATAAATTGTGTTTTTGTGCTCATACATAGTAGAAATCTGTGAACACTTAAGAAAGCAACCCTTTCATCAATAACTTGCCAAATAGACTTATACCCGAAATTGAAACCAAAGAAAAGTAGGCTAGTAGGTTTGTAAACTATTTGATAATAGATTTAAAAAAAAGAGTCACTTTAAATGATACGTATTTTGCGTGTTAGGAGTGGAGCGGTAAATCTTACATTATTGAGAGCATTTTAAATAAGAAAATCAACAAAGAACAAGTTTACGATTTGGTAAAAAACGTAAATTTATGCGTGAGAACATTGTTTTACTACAAAACAAATATTCTCGAGCTTGAGCTAAGGCCCGAGAAATATAAATAGCTAAGTCTGGAAACCCAATATCTATAAATAGTAGGCCTATATAAATAGGTAGCGTATGAGATCTTTATTTATAGCGATTATATCTATTAGGTTTGACGTGGACTTAAAATTATTCGTTTTGGAACACCAACATCTCCCTTTAGTTATCTACTTTCGTGTCCGTCTCGTTTGATTCGCACCAATCGTGCTTCATACAGGCATATTGACCAAAGGATATAATCATTCACTTTAACGAAGGACTAATTATACAGAATTTAGAGTCTCGCACCAAATCTTACAACCATACCTTCACACAAATCCAAATCGTCCTCTTCCTTTCACCATCCTTCTGTTCATTATGCTATGAGTTTGAAACAAATTCTTGCAATTTGTATCAATCAATCGTGATTCTGCTTGTTTGATATATTACCGCTAGTCAAACTAATTCTACGCGATTCGGGAATCATTGGATTATGCGTAAAGGTGTGATTGTCCATCAGATTTTATCGAATTCAGATTAATGAAAGTTTACAAAATGAAGCGATCTTCGAGAGGTTCGAAACCACGACCCACAAGTCCAAAGGTCGACGACCAACTTCTGGATCTCTGTCTTCTATTTTAATTGATGACGTGTCACACAGTATCTTTATTTCTTTCCTAGCAATAGATTATATTTTAGATTAGAGTCATTACCCGCATATGGGTCCTCTTCGATCGTAGCTCATCGAACAGGGCATGATCTAAACAAACTCAATACACGGGTCCTACAAAGAATTTCCTGCAAAAGGTATCATACTCATGAAAGTTTTTTATCAATATCAGATAAAACACAATAAATAAAAACCATTGGTTACCAATAATCCATGTAGACTCTATATTTCCAAAATATTGCACAAGTGCTAAATATAAAAATAGACACAAGCAACCAATGGTTTCATTCATTAATTCAATACGGTATTCATTTAATTTTGTAAGAGCCTAGATTTCTGGGATTGATGCAACAAAACGTTTGTATCTCAAAGAGCAAAATCTCTGAGTTTCTTTTCAGACGTTAACATAACTCCTGACAGCAGTAAACTTCCGCTACTAGACGTTGAGGGAGTTAAAGACACGCGTGTATTAGGGCAATCGGAACTACTCGGGTATTTCCGTGAGTGTTTTCATTGCGGTATACGAACGGGCCAGGACCCCAGGCTAGCAGACTCTTAATCGACGCGCATGCGCAGTCGATGTTGTTTCATTCGGAGTACCTCGGCATAACCGAATAACCGAACACAATAAACCGAACACTATTGTGTTCGGTAAACTTTCTCTGACACCTGGCCCTAGTTCGCGGTATACGAACGGGCCAGGCTCCACCAGGCTAGACTCCAGGCTAGCAGTAAATTTATACATTTTGACCTTTAGTTTCGAATCGGTATGGCCTGTTCCAACCAGTTTGAAGGATAAATTAGGCAGATTCTTAATAATAAGCAATACTGAGACATTGTTATGCTTTTTATTGAATGTAAATCATAGTATAAAGTTTCATTTGGCAATATTGAATAATTCGAATATGCAGGATACACACTTATATAATATATATAGGTCGATCGCGCTACCGTGAGATGTAACATCAATCTGAACACATCGGGTTTATCAAATGAAAACACCTCTGAAATAATAGGGATGACGCCATATTGGTTCCCAGCGGAATGACGTCACTTTACTTTCGTGTTTAAAAATAGATCTTAAATGTGAAATCTAAAAAGTCTTTAAATTTGATTGAGGAAACAACTTTACATGTCACAACAACAATTTTGCCATTTGGTATGAGTTACTGATAAAAGGATTATTTAAAAGGATGTCCAACCCTTCCATACACATTGAACTACTTAACTTGCACGCTTAGAAAAGGTGTTAATTGGCGGATGCCGATTTACCCGAAAAATTATAACCCTACACTTATATCCGAGGTGTATTTCACAGCTAACGGAAATACCCGAGTAGTTCCGATTGATGTAACATATGACCGCAATATGAACACATCGGCTTTATCCAATGAAAACACCTCTGAAATAATAGGGATGACGCCATATTGTTTCCCACGAGAATGACGTCACTTACTATCGTTTCTGAAAATAGATCTTGAATGTAAAATCTAAAAAGTCGTTAAATTTGATTGAGGAAACAAGAATACAGGTCACAACAACAAGTCCTCCTTTAGGTATGAGTTACTGATCAAAAGTGATTAAAAAGGATGTCCAACACTTCCATACACATTGAACTACTTAACGTGCACGCTTAGAAAATGTGTTAATTGGCGGATGCCGATTTACCCGAAAAATTGTAACCCTACACTTATATCCGAGGTGTATTTCACAGCTCACGGAAATACCCGAGTAGTTCCGATTGATATGACCGATACCGTAACTGAGATGTGGGGTTCTTATCAGAGTTACCTATGCTACCGTTGCATTTAGTCTAATGTTCATTTTTTTAACTCAAATACTGCGTTGGACCTATACATATATCTGTAATGTATGCATATCCATAAGGCTCCGCCCTCACTGCATCTTTCTATGTATATATGTATTCAATACAATACAACATACAACATTTTTATTTGCAATACTTTACAAAATCATTTGCATATTACAAAACAATATAATTGTATCAAAATAGAACTGATGTTATAAAAGGACAATATATAAGTGATGAGTAACATATAGTACAATATAATTCATAATAGGTTTAGAAAGTTCTGTCTCAAAATGTACCTGGTATAAATATATTTAGCTATGTTTAGAATTTCTTTTTTGTTTTTTGATGCAATAAGGGTTTCGAATTTATAAAGAGTTGGCCATCTATCGAAACATGTTTAAGACATTTTCTTCGTGTGTCATAATAAAAGGACACACGAGAAGGAAAATGATACTCATTTTCAACTGAATTTTGATTACACAATTTACATATTCTTTCTACCCTCGGTATATTTCTGTGTCTGCCTATGTCTATCTCTAAATTGTGAGTTGATGTTCTGAATTTACAAAGTGTTATTCTTAATTTATTGTCGTGGATAAAGTCTAAGTATTCTTCTTGTGCGAATGAGTGTTTGAACATTCGATAGTAAGACAGACGTGTGGAGTTGTTAATATTTAGCTGAATACCAAGATTGATAATATTGATCATAAATACGATGCTTTATTGTGTTAAATTGTATTGATTCATTATCATGAGTTAACCATAGATCATTAAACCCTAAAGATTGTAATAATGTCTTCACGTGATAAGCCCAGTTCAAATTAGCATAGGCATTATTTCTGTTTGCGTCATCTTTGAGCATATTGTAAATTAGTTTGATGGTACTACTTTCTGGTGATCTCAAGATTCTTAGCCAGTATCGAATCATGTTACATTTTCTAACAACATTCAGAGGTACTCTGCCTAGTTCACCATAATGACATGATACATGTATTTTACGACAAAATTTCTTATGAACATATTCAACATCTGTTGCAGAATTATATGACCAGATTTCAGAGGCATAATGCATAACAGGTAGTACAAGGGTATCGAAAAGAGAACATTTATTTACACTAAAATCATATGTATTAAAGATGGAAAATAAACCGTGCATTGACTTAGAGGCATTTTCAGCTGGTGTCTTCCTGAAACCCCCACTTTGCAAATTTTGATTAAAAAAAAGTGGGTGTTTCAGTAATTTTGCTTTTTCCAATTAACACCTTCATACGGCCTTAGGTCAAATTATAGCTATAGTCTGTTTCTTAGGATGATTAGCTGCCCGAAAAATCTAATAAGAAGGAATTGGTTAAAGAAGGTTGTGACTTCTTTTTTTTTTCTCCGAAATTGTCTTTTGTTGCTCCTTTGTTACAAAAGCATTTGGTCCTTATTCTATATTTTTTGGGGTTTTTTTTCGAATTAAAAAGGGCAGAGCAAACTGACAAAACATCTAATTAAGGGTTCAAAATACTTGGAACTGTGTGTTTGATAATTCTGAGAGACTTCAGTTGTTTTATTATTTGTCAGCTGGACTGAATGAGCTGCCTACTCATGATACATATCGAAACATTTATCTGTCTGTGACATGTCATTAGGCTCTAAATAACGAAAAATGTGGAAGAATGTGTAGGTAATTGGTTTGTCAGAAGCGCTTCCATTGAATACATGATAGAAGATTAGCAGAATGTTATTACTGAATTTGGTGCAAATGCTATAGAAAATTCGGCAATATCGTGAAAAGTCAATTCAGAAAAATAAATAATTGCCCAAGGGTTGGTAGATGTATGTACGAGTAGTAGTTGAGTTTTGTTACGGTCTCATAAATCATGAATCTGCATGCAGAATCTTTTTAAACAAACACACAGGTAAAGCCACATGAAAGTCACGGGAAGTTTAATCTTTGTCAGATCAAGTTTTGTTTGAATCAAAGAAAGAGACTGTGTGGTAAACTCATATTCGGGGAAAAGCTTTAGAAACTAAGTGGCTATTTTGGACTTAATGCGGCCCTACACGTAGTCCGAATGACCCATATGTAGATATTCCATTACACACAGTTACAGCTTGGATCATCCGAGTTACCCTAAATGCACAACTCGCCGTCTTGTAAAAGTCAACATGGTTACTACGACGTATCACTACATATACCCACCCACAGAATCGTGCACGGTATGATACTAAATGCAACAAGTACAGCGTTATTTTCAATGAAAGATAAGGAAATAGATCTGTATTATGATAGATAAATGATCAAATCTTATGGATGGCTATATAATTTCATTATTTTTCTCTTTTATAGAAGAACTCTTCGTAGAACAACCTTATGTGCGCAATGAGATTACAGTGGGCGTTGGTCACGTGACTATTTGTTTACGGGGAAAAACCTAAGTAGGCCGAGATGGCGGCGAAACCGTGTTTGCGCGTATGCTTTTACGTTTTTTTTTAATTTAAGCTTTTCAAACTGAATGCGCTTTTTATTCTGTCATATTTAAATGAAAACACTGGTTTTAAGCTTCGTTAAAATGAAAAAAAAATGAAAATGGTCCTTTTACGCACCGATGGGGGGGGGGGGGTCAGTCCGGGTTAAAGTGAATATGGCGTATGTAAAATAGTGGAAAACAAAAGTAATCCGCTGAAAAAAATAATGCATGCATTCCTGCTCATTCATGGGCGCCGCCATTTGCAATCTGTTTTATATCGTAAACATTGATCACATCATCACCCCGCCTGTATATTGAGACGGGTGATCTATCCGTCAATCAAAATTGTCCTTGATTGGTCTTTGAAAATGTTCGAAAGTAGTGGGGTTCTTCATTTGGGTATTATATGTTACATTCTCATCCATTGCATTTTCTCGAATCGGCTTTTAAACGCTGTTTGACCCATTACCATTCCTTCCCAAATCACAAACCTATATCAAGCCTTGTAATTATTAAGCGTCCATACGTCGGGAAAGGGGTGTTTCTAGCGAATCGCGATGTGATTCGAGTGAAAGAACAGCAATCTTGGTCACAATTTGTATGGAGTTTGTAACTAGAAGCTGTACAGACCTTAAACAAAACACCTGTTAAATCTGTTAAATATACCAAGTAGTACAACCTCGACACAACCATTGTAAGCATCTATTGTAAAAACTGAGTTTTGTTCACCTCATATGCGGTTATGATGCATTGCGAAAGAGCAGAATGAACGTGATACGCATTTATTTTTTCGTTACAACCATTTTATTTTCGATTTTGAGAGGCAGCTTGGTAAGTTTAAAGATGGGTATCCACCAGTGTCGCCTTAATTGTGACGATTACGTTTCTGTGTGTTAATGATTTGAAATGTATGTCATATCATAAAACGTATGATCTTACTGTTTTGGGAAACTCTTTTTGTCATGCGAAGTTTTCTTATTTTGTTTGCCGTAGGTGTCGCATCAGTTGCCGAATACTTCCGGGTCTCGATACGCAAAAGCAGTCGTATTTAGAAATTTTGACTTTCGACTTCTGCATGGTGCATATATTTTCTAGTAAAATATGACGTGATATAACACTGATGTGTTTCCTGTATAAATGTAAGTCCCGCCTCTTTTCTTTTTGGTGTATGGATGGATATAACCTTCGTTGCCTCGACCAGATTTGACAGCTTGTGTACTGGTTTTCGGAGTGATTTAGTACACATAGCTCCAAAGAAAGGCAATCGAGACGATTAAGGTGTCTTAAAAATTTAATGGACCAACTTAATGTTTGAGCATATAGCTAAGGGAAGAAAGCATTATTCTTGATTTAGCAAAACTTTGAAAATACATTAACTAACGTTTGAGCCAAAGGGACATGCATGCAACATATTTAAATCTCTATCGGCTTCTGTACCAATTTGTGCTACAAGGTTTTGGAATGTTAAACTGTATAGTATACGTCTTGAACAAAATATTGTCATTGTTAAAGGAAAACATCTCCTCTTGAGAAAGCACTGTACGTGTTGCCCCCTTCCAAACATAAGAGACTTTCGAGGAAGTTTCTATATGTATTGTTAGCCAAAAAACTATTCCACAGAATACATTCTGACACATCTGCAAACCCACCTAACGTTTTTTCAGCCTCATAGATAGGGATTTTGACTCTTTTATATTAATTGTCTTCTACCTATTAATGACTACATACATTTCTAATCAACACAATACTTCAATACCGCATTTATAACTTTACTGAAGATTAAAAATTATTTGTATTGCAGATATTCCAAACCGTTTAGATGGGTTTATTTCGTAAACAACGAACTATACTTTACCAAATGCACGTTGGTTCGGAATTTAACCGCTTTTGTCACGTGACGTTAGCAAGGTGTGCGCGAAGGAATTCCTGCTTTTATTCATAAATCGACTTTTCCGCAGAATCGCTATCATTTGTGAATGCTCCCTTTACGATATCTAACGAAATCAAGGGAATTCAGCAACTTTAAGGTAAAGAAAATGAAATCGGTCTATAATCTAGTGCCAATTACTGTTGATATCAAATTATGGAGGTTTATTACTCCCTCAGTTCACATATCTCTTAGTAAGTCTCTATAGATGTGCTTGGTCTCAGATGAGAAAATGGAAAAATAGAGTAGAAGTGCCTTAAAACATTACAATTTCTTTACTGGTGAATTCCTTTTAATGAAACTTCGCTATTAATAGCTAATTCGGATAGCTGGATTGTTTGAACACACACTGAATTGACTGAATTACACCGAATCCATGCTTAGAGAGTAAAGGACATTGATATCATGTAAAGAAAATCATATTGCCTGTATGGTCAAAATCTGGGAACAAGTACCTTTAATGCTGCAAAACTGTTACGCAATTGCTACCTTACATGTAAATGTTTTTTTTATTTCATCCACATCTTTAGTTTCGCACGATGTTCCACCTGTACCAAGGGTCTTCGATTGATTATTGAACTTACATGAATATGTACATAGTTTTCATGCACTACGTTACTTACCCCACAGCGTTTCCGTTTTACCAGGGGTTTCCGATTTAACATAACTCCGAACAGCTAATTCATCCTTTTTGTACCTAGCGATAAATATACAGAAACACATCGGCCTTAACAACGCAATAGTCATTTGCTGGTTTCCCAGAATACATCATTACGTCATGACATACAGAGGGGAAAATAGGCATTCACAGATACGCACACAAAAATTGACATTACGTTATAAATTCGTTTCACATGTCTTTTTTTATGTTTGACTTTTGATAATAGATGGTTCAATGAAGTTGGGAAGAGGATAAGAAACACGATTTGCTATCTACATTCTCTTATAATATAGTATATTAAATATACTGTTTAAGCTTAATCAGTACCTGTTATTATAAAATACAACGAAAAGTTATTGGTTAGTGGCGAACCGTTAATTGGCTTGTGGCGAATCGTTATCATTTGTGGCGAGTCGTTATTGTAGCGAGTCGTTATTGTGGCGAATCGTTACATTACCAAACACTCCATCGTCGCGCAGTCGTCTGAAAGTATCATACATCAGAAGTCAAGTGTCTCTGGGATCAAAGTTGCATAAACGTTCAACGACCGTTATAGGCCTTTTCAGAAACTGTTGTTATCTGTTGTGACGTGTACTCTATGCCGAGCGGATTCGACCTGTATACGTCTTAAACTTGTACAAAACCTGCACAGTACAAAAATGAAAATAAATGCTTATAAGTTCAAGCCAACTGGGCTTGAGCCATGGTGTCAACCCAAGAAGAGAGAAATTAAAAGGTGTCGAAACATGTATGGTGTCAAAACTAGCGTGGAGAGAACAAGTACTGTACCAAACTAGTATCAGACCACTCAGAGGCATGTTTGGTATGATACGGGCGAAAGACCGTGCCGAAGGCACGGTCTGAAGACCGCCTATATGTTACACGTACGTACGAAACGAAATAATGTACCTACAAAACCAAGGATTTCCGAATTACTCAGAACCCTATAGGACTTTTTTCGGCCATGTTGGTTGCAAACGTTTTTCTGCCCCATATGGCGCCATCTTGTCCGAAAATTTATTTTTATTCAGCTCTTTTACTAGCAATGATGTGGAAAAATCAAAGTTAACAAACAAAAAATAGAAGGATTTTCCTCCGAATATTTTTTACAACATCTAAAATAATAAACAGTTTTGTAAAATTTAGACCGCATTTCAACATTTTCTGTTTTTTGGTGAAGGTGGCGTCTCTCATCCTAAAACCCGTCAATTCTTCACATGTTGACATGGTGATTACACCAAGAACTGTGCACTTTCCGTTTTTGTGTATCACGTGACAAGACATTTTCTTTACAAATCATCATCGTTCCGATCACCGCTTCAAATCTTAAATCGAATGAAATAATCGCCTTGTTGAACGAACATCGAAAAAGATGATGTCAGGTAAGATAACTTTTTGTACACTTTCATTTTCGTATAAAGAACGCATATTTAAACAGTATATTTTGTTAACAGCGAGATAGAAATATCGAAGAGAGTCTGGACCGTCATTCTATGTTTACAAACAAGATGGACACTACGAGCACTGTCTTACTCCGAATATTGATTTTATGTCACCGCATCTATGTGTCGAGGTAGTATTTAGTACACTTTCCAGTGTTAAAAGCTACGGGCAATATGGACATACATTTTAGAGACGAAAAAAGATTTGTTTACATTGAGATCATTTCAAGGCTGAGTAATCTTGATCCGTATTGGATTCTTCTTTTTGGATTGACGATGTGCCTGTTTTTTTTTTATTCACACGTTCTTTGCTCTTTGATTCTTGAATCTACCTATCCTGATTACTTCCAAAACGTATGTCTTTTCACCGGTTATTAATGGAGACATAGTCGGGGAACATAGTAATGACTTTTAAGTAAATTTTATTTGTCTGCTTTCCAGAATCAGCCATAGTTCAGACTGCGTGAAGGTCAAATGTGAACCGGCAACCAAAGAAATGAATGTTGTGGTACTGCATAAAGAAAGATTCTTTGTTTTATAAGCACATGTAAGTACAACTTGTCTTTTTCATAAGTAATTATGATATGAATAATACCTTGCAAATACAGATAAGACAAACAAGGAAATTTTGGTTTGAAGAGCTTTTTACTTTAGAAAGAAGGTTTTACCTGAGAAACAGGTGTTTTATACTGTTTTCAACACTATGTCAAACATAAATTTTATGGCTTATAGTTTGTGTACATGTCAATACATCCTCTTAGCATGTTTTTTCTAGAAAAAAAACTGCACTGCAATATTTTTTAAGCTAGATTACTTTATCTTCCTTTCATTCATAATTTGATGAGAAATCTTAATAAACAATGATGTAAAAGGATGCATAAAGACTAATGAATTTCAAACAAGTGGCTGGAATAGATTTGTTTTGCCATTAATGTACATGGCTCAGTCTATAAGGATTACAACTAGATGAACAAAGACATCATAAGTAATTCTGTAATTTTGGCAAACATGTTGCCAATTAAAAGATATTCAAAACAAAGTTTGGGAATACAAAAAAGACTACATTACTTTTGAAATGATATCTATTCAACATTCATGTTTTATGTACATACATACATCAAAACACTTCTGCTATGTATGAGGTACAATGACAAAGAAAGAACCATTTTAACATGGATTTTATTTTAAACTTATGTTTCTTCCATTATCTCTTTTAAACAGAAATATCTGTGCCTGACAGAGGAGGAACTGTACATGAAAGTGCTGACATGAAAGATTACCTTGACAACAAGAGAACAGATGAAGATCTGTATGAAAATTGTCTTTGCATTTTTTTCTGTAAACGTTTAAATCTAAAACATGTGTGGAATCTATGTTTTGTAGCACAACACAATCAAAACTGACAGAAATGCACATGTATTTCCAATACTGATAGATAGTTGTAGCAAAACTGTCTCAATTTGTGAGATGTAAGGAACTTTTCCCATAATGTTTAAGAAAATACTGTTAAAAGTCAAATGATGGGATAGTAAGAGTTTTCATTCATTATTTTGTACAATATAAGGCAGCAGGTAGCATTTAAAACTGAGATACATATTGCTGGTTCAATTCATTACATATTTTACTTTACTGCAAAAGGTGCAATAGGGTGAATTTTTGTTTAATGAAATACAATAATATCTGTTTAGTTTCAATAGTAGACCAGTTAACCCATTACCAAACAAAACTGAAATTAACCACTTTGTTGAAGACGACTCAGGAAAACATTGTGGAAAAAGGAGAAATTGCTCGTGACAAGCAATTTTTTCCTTTTCCCACAATGTTTTCTGCCCTATCAAAAGATTATTTTTCAATGTCATCACATTTTGAAATGTCGTCTGCAAATGCTTTCAATTTGGGACAGTAAAAAATTTGGTGTTTGGTAAATTGTTAACTCATGTAAACACATTTGTATGCAAGTGGGGCATAACAAATTTGAGTAAAGCCACCATTATAACTTAATTTTTTCTACAACAAGTATTCCCTTTTGTCACAATGATTTTTTTCTATGAATAATGCTCTCTTTTTCCTGATTACACTTTTGGTTGCAAATAATTTCTATTTCAAACAATGATGGCTCTATATTTAAAAATCATTTGGACATTTCTAGCAATAAAGCATAAACAGTAATAATCTCTGAATACTATTCGGTAAAATGTATTGTTATTAACAGATTCATTGTTTTGAAAGATTTCCTTGCATCACATTAGCTTCTTATTCTCTGTTAAAGATATGTTAAATTATTTCTACCTTATGAAACACTTTGCATGTTGCAGGAGTCTTTTAGAAAACACTCTGACAAAATCATGAAATGAGTCAAATGACTAAATGAGCAGTTATCCCTTTTTCTCATCATAGTTTAAATCAAATGTCATTGTTAAATTATGCAATTTTCTTGTGATCTGCTATTACTTTCATTGGTAACAGTCACAAATATAGCTTGAATGAAGCTTTAAGGGTAAATGATGAAATGTTGCCTGTTTACTTTCAATAGATGTAATAGTTATAGGAATTCACAAAAATTCTGTGCTTTGTTCTCAATTTGGACTCCACAAGTATGGATTTTACACCCTGAAGATGATAAAACAAAACATTTGGAAAGAATATTTTAATCAATAGTTTGTTAAAAGGAGTAACAGGTTATTGACACAACATTGCAGCAAAGGTTAGGTTTAATGTGGTAAATATGCAAACTTGTACAACTTTCTTTATTTAAACTACATAATGTAAATCATGCATTGCATTTTGGAGAGGGTTAAACCAAATAAAGGCTAACACTATGACTAATCATTTGAACAAGTTTTTGTATAGATCTGTACATATTCTATCAAGAAAAGTGTGTGTTATTACTACTAATTACCCTGAATAAATTTTGTCAAGTGTTTAACGATAGAATTATCTTTTGTTTGTTTCAACTTATTATAGAAGGACATTTGGTGCTGCAGATAATTTTAAAGAATTTTGACAATGATGGATTTCCCTCATAATACAAATCTTTCCTGTATTTCATCATTAAATTATATGCTGTGAAAGGTTTTAAGAATGATTCAGAGAAAACATATACTTACAACATACAATTTGGTGAAGAGTAAATTCTACATATCAAGGTTTCAGTGCAAGACAATACTGTAAGTGCTTCACATATATGAAGTACTTACTGAATCTTGCATTGAATCCTCATTTTGCATGGAGAGATTTTGGAATTCAAATTTTATAGTTTGGTGGTTTTGGATATTGCTCGAACAGTGTGTTCTATTTCTCATTGCATTACTGATATGGGTAGAACAGCTTAAACATGAGAGTATCTAGCGAGAACCACCAACCACCAACCACACATACATGATAATTAGTCTTAGATGCTATGTTTGATTATGGTTTAACAACATTTTCAACAGAATGTTTCAGTTGTGTCAGTAGACATATCCCTGTTCCTATTATTTCCTCATCAGTCACTGCAAATAGACCTAAGCCACTGATCACTTACCCCATACAAACATCGTTGCTCTGCGGTTTAGTCAAAATGATTAAACACGAAGTGCCCCCCCCCCCCCAGTTTTGGATAGGTCCTGGATCACAACTAAAATATGGTTATGGAGTATCCATCGATAGCATCCAACCATACATAAATGTTAATAAGTCTTAGATGCTATTGTTGGATTATGGTTTAACACCATTTTCAACAAAGTGTTTCAGTTGTATCAATGGACATTAATCCCTGCTCCCATTATTTCCCCACCAGAACCTGCCAATATTTCTCCCTAGACATAGTCCGAAACTCCGAATGAACCAGAGTAGATATTTCATTCTACATCACAGTTACAGCTTGGATCGACTTACCCTATACACTGACCATTTAACCCATACGAATATCATTGCTCTTCGGTTAGAAATTTAAAAAGTCTAGTTGCAATGACTTTCGAAAGAATATCATACAAGCCGAAGTGTCAAACGCATCATTATTCATGCTAGATACCAACTATACTTCTGAATCTTGATAATGGCTATGTCTTTCAAATTGGAATGCCTTCTGACAGGACACTGCTTCATTGCCTATTACTGATACAATACAAAGGGAACATATGTAATACAAGTCCAGAATTAGCACTGTTCATTAACTGAAGAACAAAATCTCTTTCGCCCGGTTTTAGGCTTTGCCTATTTTCATATTACAAGTATTGTACCAAACCAGTCTCAGACTACCCCAGAACTTGTATGGTGCGAGACTAGTACGGACGAAAATGGTATCGTACCGAACTAGTATCAAACCATCTATCGTTTCAAACAGCAGGTTTCATACCAGTGAAACGCTTGGCCAGTTCAGTCCAGGCTTTGTGTATACACCGTCCGAAAATCCAGCAAGTATGAGCCGAAGCTGCAAGTATGTGGGAGTTCCACTGGTGTATAGGCCTTTTCAGAAACTGTTGTTATC
Organism: Cerastoderma edule; assembly: GCA_947846245.1. Taxonomy (NCBI): domain Eukaryota; kingdom Metazoa; phylum Mollusca; class Bivalvia; order Cardiida; family Cardiidae; genus Cerastoderma; species Cerastoderma edule. The sequence goes on along the minus strand of OX401404.1, from coordinate 26,484,169 downwards.
TTTTCTTGAATACTCTTAATCGGAGATACGAAATTTTCGGTAGCTTCCGGTTTAAGACTTCCGGGTATTAAATAATAACAGCTGACATTGAGAAACATAGATAAACTGCTGCGGGTATTTTAACAATGTCGTCGAAAGTCGTGTTTGTAAAAACTACATTGGAAAGATTGTTGAGGAGGGGAAATATCAAAGTATATCCTTACTTTCTGTTTACTCTCTAGCGGACAATTTACCCAGTTTCCCGAGATAAAACACTGTATACCAACGCAGTTACAACGTTGCGATTCATTTTTAGTGGGAAGAGTCGATCCTCTGCTAAAACATTAATTAAAGTATAGAATACGATGATGAAGATCTGTTTGATTATTGCCTTAACTTATGATAACATAATTTAAAATCCATTTTGCAATCTAACATTTTCAAACGATGTTGTACCATGTAAATGCAAACACAATGAACAGATGATATGATGCAAGCTGATCAAACCTACTTAATAAATGTTCCACTTATTTATGGGACATTCCATCAAATTATGTCCAATAAGAGTGACAAATAAATGTTAACTTATAAGAGGTTATTGAAATGATTATATTCATGTTTAATTATCGGACTTCAACAATAATTACACCTACCGAGTCAACGTTAGATTCCTCTGATTTAAAACATGTCCATACCATTCACTCTACTTCGAATTACTGTTTCCAAGACCCTTCAAGCAGAACGATTTACCTTAATCTGACTTTGCAACGCCAATCAAAATATGATTCCGTCATTATATAGCAACCAATGGCATGCCTCGAAGCCATAAAACACACAACTATGTGTCAACGAAACATGATGTGATGCGCGCCTGTGTATTTCGGCAAGCTTCAAAAGATACATATCTTTCATGTCGAGGGTTTTATTGCTTCTTTTATTGGTCAACTGCATAACGTAGGAAATAACATATACGATCTTTTTTACCCTCTATATTCGACCAAATACGCATCAACCCTTTATGAGTTAATTCCTATGTTACTGAGTGTCAGGTCGTTTTGTTATGTACAAGGTTTATTCCCATTTTGTCTAAAGTCTATTTTACCAATTTTCACACCATTTCACACAGAAGTTCCATCTCACCTACACGGAAAAAGTTGGTTGTTTTTGACACTAACTGAGTAGAAAATCAATCCAACCTATAATCACTTTTTCTATGGAGGGTTGGTGGGAAAGAAAAATATGTATAAAGTGTAGATCCAGAAAGGAATATTTTTCTTATGTTGGTCTACACTATTTCTCGTAATATGCTTCTAACAAATTATGCAGATTCAGAATAATCTAAATCTTTTAAAGATATTTTAATCAATTAAAAATGAAATGAAAATATTTCTTCAAACTGTAGATTTTTTGGCAATTTAATCTATAGACAACGTGGGAATTGAAACCTTTATGGGATGTAGACTAAATGGGAAGTCCTTATGTAGAAAATTCATTTGCCAATGTACTATGTTTCATATTTGTTGAACCCGTATGTCTTGATCTGCCGACATGTATGTTTAGTTTGTTCTGTTTTACCCCAAAAAGTTATGACTTTATGGTTCATGCGATGTAATACAGAATTACATTATGTAAAATGAGGCTTCTTTTAAGCAACGAAAAAAAAAAAAAAAAAAAAAAAAACCTTTGGACCACCCCTGGTCTTTGAAGTAAACTTTTAAACAGACTTAAGAGCCAGATTCGGCAATAAGGGTTTATTTGGAACATTTCACTTACTTTGTTGACGACTTTTTGCCTTGTAATCATATTGATAAATAGTTCAAAGATTTGCAAGAAAATATTGTTTCTCTTACTTACTTAATTAATTGCGTAGTAATCTTTTGATTAAACGTCTCTTGTAATTGTTGTTTAACAAGAACGATTGTGTTTTTGTTTGAGTTTGTTTTGTAATTATATATCATTAAAATGATCATTTACACATTTGTAATCTCTTTTCAATTCAATGGATTGTTGCCAGTTTTCCTTCTTAATTACATTCAAAGGGTCAATTAACAAACTTTGGCTATCACAGGGATTAAGAGTGTTGATGCAAATTAACACCAATCTGCCACGTTTGCACCATATGTTCTAGTCACACCCTTTATTGTTAAGCCAATCGAGAGATAGAGTAATTAACCATCGGCAATCTGAGGTCCTTTAAACATATGAAAGATCTCCACAACCCTGTGTCCCTCGTTATTTAGTAAGCGTTATTTGAATGTAGTTTCAACAGGTGGAAAAATGGACTGGGACTGTTTTCATAGCCCGTAATATTTGGATACGATATATCATCAAAGGTAGGCTGACAGAGAACCTCATATAACAACTAGTTCTCTATTTTAGGTACAAATTTCAATTTTAAGAAAAAATATATACTTATTGGAGAAACATAACCTCTATACATTATTGACAAAAATGCTGATTTTTGTTCTATCTTATTTAAAATCCGTAAATCGAACTTAATGCAAATTTGTAATAACATTCTAGAAATATGTGTTCCATTCATTCTTTCCGTCCATCAACCAGCCGATTAACACATTTTTGATCTGTCAAAGCATTTCATTCAGACAAAAACATTTACTTATTTGCCTTTTTTTTCACATGGAATGTCATGTTTTAACTGAACTGCGGTGCGCTATTCGGGTCTCATTAAATTCAATTTAATCTAATTTCCTTTTATAACGAGGCTTGGCAACAGCCAACAACAAATCTTTCTGTTGATGTTTTCGTATGTAAATCTCTGATTTTGGTACATGAAGCTTATAAATTTCAAAATCCGATCGATAGCGATCGTTTTCTTTGCCTTTGCCCACATTCTTCTTTCGAAATTAATACCCGGAAGTGAAGGTATTCCGAATGTGGCCCGATTTTTCAAAGGGAGACAACCCACGTTTCTGAAAAGGCCTATAGCCGCGTACCCTAAACCAACTAGCAAGGGTCACTGCCAAGAGAGAGTTTTCAGAGATGTTAACTCTCGGAGATGTCAGAACAGTCTCCTAAAACTGAATGCGTCGGCTTTTTACTTTATACCCTAATTTGTACCACGTGATGAAAGGGAGGTCACTGTAAGAAGTTTGGCGATTCTATAGTACTGTACTGAACTCAATGAGCGTCTATTGACTAAGACTATTTTACCGAACATCGACAGAGCCGAAGTTTTCAAAGGTTACTTATCAATACAGTTTGATATTGGAATATAAACAAAGGAAACCATATTTCATATCAATTGCAAACACTAACATTACGGAGGATGTTCCAATAGTGACGTATTAGTCGATAAAGCGGCGTTTTCGTTGATCTTTGTCACAAAATGCTTGCTGACCAAAGGAAATAATTAAACGGATATAATTTGACAACAAGGAATATAACTGAAGGAATGTAATTTCGTCACACTGCCATTGAAAGCCTAGTTTAGTCTTTCTTTAATTGACCCCAAACCAACAACCAGATGCCCACCCGGTGTGATGACCAGCTGTGATAATTAATTGGGATTACGTAATACCATGTATAGCACTGTGGCAAACTGATGGGTTTCTTTTGACAATTTTTTTTAAAGAGGACATTTAAGCAGCAGAATTGATTTTTTTTTCAATTAGGCTTCAAATATTTTTTTGGAAGTTTGAAAGGTTTTTTAGTAGGTTTTTCTTTTTTATTTTTTTTCAATTTGTGCCTTATATAAAGATCATTTTACGTAATTATGACTTGCAACATAGTTAGTTATAATTCCTCTGTAGTATCATCATCATCATCATCATCAACATCATCATCATCAACATTATCATCATCATCAACATCATCAGCATCATCAACATTATCATCAAAATCATCATCATCATCAACATTATCATCAAAAGCATCATCATCAATGTTATAAGTATAATGAGTGCTAATTTATGGAATAACTAACTTATTATTTTCTTCACATTTCTTAACAGTTTATTAAGAAAAATCTACTTATCTTGTAAATCATTGTTTTAAATAAAGAAATCAAGAATTCAACATTTATTTCTTATTAATATTCCACATTATGAAAATCGAAGCAGAATGACATTTTTTTCTATGTAAGACTTGAAATATATTTTTGGAATTTTGGAAGGGTTTTAAATAGGGGACTGTTTTTATAATTAGTACCTTGAATAAAGATTAATTTATGTAAGAATGACTTGCAGCAGGGAATGTTATAGTTCCTCTGAGGTATATCATCCTCATCACCATAGTATATCATCATCATCATTCATTTTATAAATTTGATAAGTGCTAGTTAATTGAACAACTAACTCATTATTTTTTTATATTTCTTGTCAGTTTATTAAGAAAAATCTATTAATCATGTAAATCCTTGTTTTAGATAAAGAAAGCTATAACCAAACACATATTTCTTATCAATATTCTACATCATGAGAAACCGAAGGGTTGGGGTATTGCATAATCTGACCACCCATTCCTTATCAAGTAATATACAGGAAATTCGCTCCATGCTGTGGAACTGTATTGTTGCCCTGTAGGGTGCCCAGTGGGAGATAAGATACCAGACATTCCAAAGACTAGGCCTTTAATCGGAGATACGAAATTTTCGGTAACTTGCGGTTTAAAACTTCCGGGTAGTGAATGATAACAGCTGACAATGAAAAACATAGATAAACTGCTGCGGGTATTTGAATAATGCCGTCAAATGTCATGCTTGTACAAACTACATTGGAAAGATTGTTGAGGAGGGGAAATATCAAAGTATATTCTTACTTTGTGTTTTCTCCCTTGCGGACATTTTACCTCGTTTCCCGAGATAAAACAGTGTATACCAACGCGGGTACAACGTTGCGATTCATTTTAAGTGAGAATGGTCGATCCTCTGTTAAAAAAGTACAGAATACATTGTAGATCTGTTGGATTCTTAGTGCCTCAACTTATGATAACATTATTAAAAATCCATTTTGCATTTCAATATTTTCAAATGATCTTGTACCATGTTATTGCAAACACAATGAACAGATGATATGATGCAAGCTGAAAAAACCTACTTAATAAAGGTTCCACATATTTATGGGACGTTCCATCAAATTATGTCCCATACGTGTGACAAATAAAAGTTAAATTATAAGAGATTGTGGAATTGATTTTATTCATGTTTAATTATCGGACTTCAACAATAATTACACCTACCGAGTCAATGTTAGATTCCTCTGTTTTAAAACATATCCCTACCATTCACTCTACCTAGAATAATTGTTTCCGAGACTCTTTAAGCAGACCAATTTACCCTAAGCTGACCTTGCAGTGCCAATCAAAATATGATTCCGTCATTATATAGCAACCAATGGCATGCCTCGAAGCCACAAAACACAACTATGTGTCAACGCAACATGATGTGATGCGCGCCTGTGTATTTCGGCAAGCTTCAAAAAGATACATATCGAGGGTTTTATTGCTTCTTTTATTGTTCAACTGCACAACGTAGGAAATAACATATCCGACCTTTTTGATACCCTCTTTATCCGACCAAATGCAGACAAACCCTTTATTAGGTTAATTCCATATGTTTCCGAGTGTCAGGTCGTATAGTTATGTACAAGATTTATTCCCATTTTGTCAACAGTCTATTTTACCAATTTTCACCCCATGTCAGACAGAAGTTCCATCTCACCAAAACGTATAAATTGAGTTGTTTTAGACACTAATTGAGTAGAAAATCAATCCAACCTATAATCACTTTTTGTATGGAGGGTTGGTGGGAAAGAAAAATATGTATAATGTGAAGATCCAGATAAGAAAAAGACAATAAAATGCAAAAATCGATTATGCCTCTTAAACTAAATTGTTGTTTTTCTTATGTTGGTCTACACTATTTCTCGTACTATGCTTCTTTGAATGGCCATATGCATATTTGAATGTTTTTAAGCTATGTTTATGTTTTTATATGTATAGAAATGTATATGTATATGGATGAGACATTAATAAAAATTATACATATACAAATTATGCAGAACCAGGATTATCTTTATCTTTTTAAGGTATTTCAATCAAAAGAAAATGAAAATACTTCTTTAAACTGTAGACCTTTTGGAAAATGTAATCTGTCGACAAAGTGGGAATTGATATCTTAATGGGTTGTAGACGAAATGGGAAGTCCGTATGTAGAAAATTCATTTGCCTACGACCTACGTTTCATATTTGTTGAACCCATATGTCTTGATATGCCGACATGTATGTTTACTTGTTTAGTTTTTTTACATCACCCCAAATAGTAATTCCTTTATGGTTCATGCTGGCGATGACTTTCTGAAGCATTTTGGGCATTATGTTATCACACCAAGATGTCATAAAGAATTACAGTATGTAAAATGAGGCTTCTTATATGAAAAAAAAAATTAAAAGAAAATGGAACACTCCTGGTCTTTGAAGTAAACTTTTAAACAGACTTAAGAGTCAGAGTCGTCAATAAGAGTTTATTTGGAACATTTCACTTACTTTGTTGACGACTTGTGTTCAAAGATTTGCTAGAAAATATTGTTTCTCTTACTTTGAATTATAATTAATTGCGAAGTATACTTTTGATTTAATGTCTCTTATAATTGTTGTTTTCAAGAACGATCGTGTTTTTGTTTTAATTTTAAACAAACTCGTAGAAATGTTGCTTACGACCATGAAAGAGACAGGAATTATGAAAAAATATATGGTTCGATATTGCTCTAAAATCCCTATCGATGCAATTAAATTAAACACGTTTCTTTTATTTGCCATTGCAAAACAACGGAATATAATGTCCTGATAACTGTTAGCCTCGAAACTTTACACTGCAACTCATCCTTTTACATGAATGGTTTCAATTTTGATTTTACGATTAGCGTCTATATTTCGAATTATTCAAATCAAAGACCTCATGTCCGGGTAAAAAAGGTTTTAATGTAGTTGGTCGCGTAGAAATGTTTTGATTAAATCATATTGATTTTAACAATTTCTTGAGTTGTTTTTTGTAATTATATATCATTAAAATGATTGTCTACACATTTGTAATCTCTTTTGAATTCAATGGATTGTTGCAAATTTTCCTATTTAATTACATTCTCCCGACTGACTTGCGGAATGCCGATGATCCTACCCGCCTTGACCAGCACTTATGGGCAGTTGAGTATTGGGTCTTCGTCCATCATTTAGAGTCGGGCATCGCTACTTAACTGAAATAATGTTGATGTGATGTAAAACCCATATAAAAAACATTAAAAGGGTCAATTAACAAACGTTGGCTGTTAAAAGGATTAAGGGATCTTGATGCACATTAACACCTATCTGCCACATTTGCACCATATGATCTAGTCACCGCCTTTATTGTTTAGCCGATAGAGAGATAGTGTAATTAACCATTGGCCATCCGAGGTCAATGGATAACATATCAAAGATCTCCACAACCCTGTGTCCCTCGTTATTCCAGCGAGTGTTATTTGAATGAAGTTTCAACAGGTGGAAAAAACGGACTAGGACTTTCATAGCCCTTCATATTTGGATACGATATATCATCAAAGGTAGGCTGACAAAGAACCTTAAAGGCCCATCAAAGGAGATGAATGTTATATCAAACTATATTATTTGGTAAATTTTTGGACAGATTCAAATAGTTATCACCAGAAAACACCATCAGCACAACTTAAATGTGAAAGTAAACCAGAATTAACCCAGATTAGCAAGTTTTATAATTAAGATATCCTGATTTTTCACCTCTGACCTTGACAGTTGATACTCAAATTTTTTAACCGACCAATCAGAATTCTTTAATTTTAATATGTAAACAAACAAGTTGTTGATAAAAATGATTGAATTGGAGACAACTATATTTCAAGCTCAAAATAACTTATTTTAAATGAGTCTATTAAATAGGGTCTCATTGCATTCCTAAACTAATTCTCATGCCTTTTATGAACATAATAAAAGAACTCCATATATTTTTTCAGTAATTTATTTGTACTCCTCTCCTTTGGTGTGCCTTTAAAGGCCCATTAAAGGAGATTAAAGCTATATCAAACTATATTACTTGGTAAACCTTTGGACAGATTCAAATAGTTATCACCAGAAAAAACCATCAGCACAACTAGAATGTGAAAGTTAACCAGAAATAACCCAGATTAGCAAGTTTTATAATTCAGATTTCCTGACAGTTTATACACACATTTTTGAACCGACCAATCAAAATACGTTATTTTGAATATGTAAACAAACAGTTTGTTGATAAACATGGTTGAATTGGAGACAACTATATTTCAAGCACAAACTAACTTATTTTAAATTAATCTATTAAATAGGGTCTCCATGCATTCGTAAACTAATTCTCATGATTTTTATGAGCATAAGAAAAGAACTCCATATATTTTTTCTGTAATTTATTTGTACTCCTCTCCTTTGATGTGCCTTTAAATAACAACTTATTGAATATTCTCTATTTTAGGGACTTACTATATACGACAAATTTCAATTTAAAGAAAAGAGAATATATACTTATTGGAGGAACATAACCTCTACACATTATTAACAAAAGTGTTGATGTTTGTTCTATTCTATTTTAAATCCGTAAATCGAATATAATGCAAATTTGTAATAACAGTCTAGAAATATGTTCCATTCATTGTTACCTTACATCAACCAGCCGATTAACACACATTTTATCTGTCTGTTTTTGCCTTTTTTCACATGGAATGTCATGTTTTGATTGAACTGCGGTGCGCTACTCAGGTCACATTTAATTCAATTTAATCTAATTTCCTTTTATAGCGAGGCTTGGCAACAACCAACAACACATTATTCTGTTGATGTTTTGTATGTAAATCTTTAATTTTGTTACATGAAACTTATAAAGTTCAAAAACCGATCGATAGCGATCGTTTTCTTTGCCTTTGTCCATATTGGCGTCCATTTTCTTCTTTCGAAAGTACTACCCGGAAGTTGAGGTATTCCGAATGTGGCCCGATTTTACAAAGGGAGACAATCCACGTTTCTGAAAAGGCCTATAGACCTTGAGCCAGAAAAGGTCCTGCTCCCCCCTCCCCCAGGGGAATTTTAAAGGTTGTGTTTTTCTTGACCCTCTAGCTATGGGGCATAAGCAGACGAAAGATTGCAGAGCTCCGTTTGGGGCTTTACGGAGTTATGGGACTTTGAAAATGGGCTTATCAGCAATATATAGCCTATATGAGAAAATCTTTAAAAATTCTTCTCCTTTTGATCCATAAGATCTAGGGCTTTGATATTTGGTATGAAACATCATCTACTGGTCCTCTACCAGGTTTGTTCATACCTTGACCGCTAGGCACACAACGGCCCCGCCCTATGGGGTTTATCAGTTTTACATTGCCTTAATTATGAAGGAAAAGGTTTAAAAATCTTCGTTTTCTAAGGAACCATTTGACCTAGAGTTTTAATTTTTGTTATGTAGTATTATCTATTGGTCTTCTTCAATTTTATCTAAGATGACGACCTTTGGGCCTTAAATGGCCCCACCCTAGGGGCTTATCAGTTAAACATGGCCTTATATAGGCAAATATTTAAAATTCTTTTTCTCTAGAGCCATGAGGATTAGCGCTTTGATATTTGGTATGAAACATCATCTACAGGTCCTCCACAAAGCTTGTTAAAATCATGACCGCTGAGCCAAAAATGGGCCCGTTCTAGGGGCTTATCAGTTTTACATTGCCTTAAATATGTATACTTTTTTTAAACATCTTTGTTTTCTTAAGATCCATTTGACATAGAGTTTTGAATTTTCTTCTGTAGCATTATTTATTGGTCCTCTTTAAATTTTGATAAGATGATGACCGTTGGACCTTTAATGGCCCTGCCTTTGGGTCTTATCAGTTTAAGGTAGCCTTATAAAGGAAACTATTTAAAGATCTTCTTTTCTGGAGTCATAAGTCCGTAAGCTTTGATATTTGGTATGTAGCATCACTTTCTGATCCTCTGCCAAATCTGTTCAAATCATGACCTTCTGCTTTAAAATTGCCCCGCCTTAGGGGCTTATCAGTTTTGCAAAGCTTTATATAAAAAGTATTTACAATTTTCTGGAGCCATATTGCCTAGAGCCTTGATATTTGGTATGTAGCATCATTTACTGTTCCTCTATAAAGTGTTTTATTCAAATCATGACCAGTGGGCCTTCAATTGTCACGTCATACGGGCTTATCAGTTATACATAGCAGTATATAAGAAAATCTTCAATAATGTTCTTCTCCAGAGCCACCAGGCCTAGAACTTTGATATTTGGTATGAAGCATCATCTACTGGTCCTCCACCAGTTCGATTTAATCATGACCCCCTTGGCCTATAATGTTTATGTCCTATGGGCTTATCAGTTATACATAGTAGTATGTAAGGAAATATTTGATAATCTTCTTCTCTGGAGCCATATTGCCTAGAGATTTGATGTTTGGTGTGTAGAATCATCTATTGGTCCTCTTTAAAGTTTATTTAAATCATGACCCCCCTGGCCTAACATGTCCCCGCCCTAGCTGCAAATATCAGTTTAACATAAAAGTACATAAGCAAAATTTCAAAAAGCATCGCCTCTCTTGTTGTTCTCTATCAATAATGATCAGATTATGACGCCTGGGCATAAAATGGCTCCCCACCCCACCCCAATGACATATCAATTTAATGTAAATGTATATAAGAGAATATTTAAGTCTTCTCCTCTGCAGCCAATTAGCCTTGATATTATATTTAGTATAGTGTAGAATGCTTTTGTTGCCTTCCACTAAGTTTGTTCAAAAACAGCCAGCCTAAAAACTGCCCAAATGGAAATGTTTGAAAATCTTCAATATGTTATTCATTCATGACCCATTGTCCCTCCCTATTTTAATAATAATTAATTATTAATACTAGTTTAATGCAAGTGCCCAGATGCATGTTTTGTTTGTATATATTACAACGGGTTTTTTTGGCATTTAAACAGTTATTTAGCTAAAAACTTAAAATACAGCAACAATTGATTCTATAGGTCCAGGGTTGAAAAAAAACAACAATTATATGGCTTCCTGAATTTTTTCAAGCACGCTCCATCATTATCTGCGAATGTGGGATTATTATGAAGTTACTTTTATCTTTTATCCAAGCTAATATCACCAAAATGCGAAATTATTTCAAGCAAAGAACCAGAAAAAAGATAGTGATTTGCATTTACTCAATACAGTCTAGACGATTTGACATGTTACGTGCCCAAAAAACCTGGATGTTGAAAATTACGGAACAAACAGGCGATGATGCCAGTTGTTCAGTTAAATCGTTGACTGCTGAGGAGACTTGAAAAATATTGATAAAGGACAACAAGAGAGATGAAGATTTATAAAGTTTTTCTTATATACTGTTATGTAAAACTAATATGCATCTGCATGTTGGATGGGCCATGCTAGGCCAGGGGTCATGATTCTAATTGTAAATTCCAATCTCTAACAGATAGGAAATAATCAAATAAAGAATGCTACAGACAGTCTCAAAAAGCTGTTTAAATAGTGACGACGTGAAGATAGTTAAAGATTTTCTTGTGAACTGCTATTCATAACTAATAAGCCCCTTGGGCGGGCCATTAAAGGCAAAGCGGTCATGATTTGATAAATTTTAGTAGAGAACCAGTAGATGATGCTACATACAAATTATCAAAGCTCTGGGCAATATTGCTCCAGAGGAGAAGATTATTAAAGATTTCTTACATACTGCCGTGTATTACTGATAAGCCCATAGACTGTGAACATTGTCGGCCAAGAGGTCATGAATTGAACAAACTTGTTAGAGGACCAGTAGATGATGATACATACCAAATATCAAAGCCCTAGGCAATATGGCTCCAAAAATTTCTAAATATTTTATTATATAAGTCTTTGTTAAACTGATAAGCCACCTAGGGCAGGGCCAGTTTAAACCGAGTCGTCATGATTTGAACAAAGTTGGCAGAGGATCAGAAAGTGATGCTACATACCAAATACCAAAGCTTAAGGCCTTAGGGCTCGTGAGAAAAATATTTTAAAATATTTTAAAATATTGTCCTATACAAGGCTTTGTTAAACTGATAAGCCCAAGGGGCAGGGCCATTTAAGGCCAAAAGGTCATCATCTTATCAAAATGTGCAGAGTACCAATCGGTGATGCTACATACCAAATATAAAACTCTAGGTCAACTGAACCTTAAGAAGAAGATGTTTAAACGTTTTTTTTTTCTATGTAATTAAGCCAATGTAAAACTGATAAGCCCCTAGGGCGGGCCCATTTTTGGCCCAGCGGTCATGATTTTAACAAGCTTGGTGGAAGACCAGTAGATGATGATTCATACCAAATACCAAAGCTCTAGGCCTCATGGCTCGTGAGAAAAATATTTTTAAATATTACCATATAGGCTATGTTTAACTGATAAGCCCCTAGGACGGGGCCATTTAAGGCCCAACGGTCATCATCTTATCAAAATTTTAAGAGGACCAATAGATGATGCTACATAACAAAAATTAAAACTCTAGGTCAAATGGATCTTTAGAAAACGAAGATGTTTTAAACCTTTTTCGACATAATTAAGGCAATGTAAAACAGATAAGCCCCTAGGGCGGAAACATTTTTGGCCCAGCGGTCATGATTTTTACAAGCGTAGTGGAGGACTAGTAGATGATGTTTCATACCAAATATCAAAGCTCTAAGCCTCATGGCTCTCCAAAAAAGCTTTTTAAATCTTTTGCTATATATTAGGCTATTTTAAACTGATAAGCCCCAATGGCTGGGCCATTTAAGGCCCAAAGGTCATCCTCTTATCACAATTTGAAGAAGACTAATGGATAATACTACATACCAAAAATCAGAGCTCTAGGTCAAATGGATCTATAGAAAACGAAGATGTTTAAACCTTTTTTATACATAATTAAGGCAATGTAAAACTGATAAGCCCCGAGGGTGGGGCCATTTTTGGCCCAGAGGTCATGATTTTAATAAACCTGGTAGAGGACCAGTATACAATGCTACATACCAAATATCAAAGCTCTAGGACTTATGGATCGAGAGAGAAATATTTTCAAAGAATTTCTCAGAAAGGCTATAATTTACTGATAAGCCCCATCTTCAAAGTCCCATAACTCCGTAAAGCCCCAACGGAACTTTGCAATATTTCGTCAGCTTATGCCCTAAAGCCCAAGGTTCAAGAAAAACATAACTTTCAAAATTCCCCCTGGGGGAGCAAAAGTGTTCTTGGCTCATGTCCTAGATGTTAGGGATGTCTCCCTCTGCTAGACAGATGTTAGGGATATCCCTCTCTGCTAGACAAGTGTAAGGGATATCCTCCTTTGCTAGACACATGTTAGTGATAAATCCCTCTGCTACACATATGTTAGGGATACCTCCCTCTGCTAGACAGATGTTAGTGATAAATCCCTCTGCTACACAGATGTTAGGGATATCTCCCTCTGCTAGACAGATGTTAGGGATATCTCCCTCTGCTAGACAGATGTTGGGGATATTTCCCTCTACTAGACAGATGTAAGGGATAACTCCCTCTGCTAGACAGATGTTAGGGATATCTCCCACTGCTAGACAGATGTAAGGAATAACTCCCTCTGTAAGATAGATGTTAGGGATAATTCTCTCTGCTAGACAAATGTTAAGGATATCTCCCTCTGCTAGACAGATGTAAGGGATATCGCCCTATGCTAGATAGATCTTAGGTAATCCCCCTCTGCTAGACAGATATAAGAGATATCCCCCTCTGCTTGACGGATGTAAGGGACACTTCCCTCTGCTAGAAAGATGTTAGGGATAACTCCATCTGCTAGACAGATGTAAGGAAGATCTCCCTCTGCAAGACAAATGTTAGGATAATTCCCTCTGCTAGACAGATGTTATGGATATCCCCCTCTGCTAGACAGATGTAAGGGATATCCCTCTATTAGACAGATGTTTAGGATATCTCCTTCTGCTAGACAGATGTTGGGGATATCTCCCTCTACTAGACAGATGTAAGGGATATCTCCCTCTCCTAGACAGATGTTAAGGATATCTCCTTCTGCTAGACAGATGTTAGGGATATCCCCCTCTACTAGACAGATGTTAGGGGTATCTCCCTCTGCTAGACAGATGTTAGGGATAACACACTCTGCTAGACAGATGTTTGGGAGATCTCACTCTGCTAGACAGATGTTAGGATATCTCCTCTGTTAGACAGATGTAAAGGATATCCCCCTCTGCAAGACAGATGTAAGGGATATCTCCCTCTGCTAGACAGATGTTAAGGATATCTCCTTCTGCTATACAGATGTTAGGGATATCCCCCTCTACTAGACAGATGTTAGGGATATCTCCCTCTGCTAGACAGATGTTAGGGATAACACACTCTGCTAGACAGATGTTTGGGAGATCTCACTCTGCTAGACAGATGTTAGGATATCTCCTCTGTTAGACGGTGCAAGCGAATTTTCCTCTGCAAGACAGATGTAAGGGATATCTCCCTCTGCTAGACAGATGTTAAGGATATCTCCTTCTGCTATACAGATGTTAGGGATATCCCCCTCTACTAGACAGATGTTAGGGATATCTCCCTCTGCTAGACAGATGTTAGGGATAACACACTCTGCTAGACAGATGTTTGGGAGATCTCACTCTGCTAGACAGATGTTAGGATATCTCCTCTGTTAGACAGATGTAAAGGATATCCCCCTCTGCAAGACAGATGTAAGGGATATCTCCCTCTGCTAGACAGATGTTAAGGATATCTCCTTCTGCTATACAGATGTTAGGGATATCCCCCTCTACTAGACAGATGTTAGGGATATCTCCCTCTGCTAGACAGATGTTAGGGATAACACACTCTGCTAGACAGATGTTTGGGAGATCTCACTCTGCTAGACAGATGTTAGGATATCTCCTCTGTTAGACGGGTGCAAGCGAATTTTTCACTCTGCTAGACGTGTGTATAGGGATCTCCCTCTCTAAATATAAAAGGGCGTCCCATTTTTAGACATATATGATTGGATATCCCCTTTGATTAATACTTTAAACCCTCATCTCTCTGCTGCAATGTTAAAAGTGAAAACCCCCTCCTTCTGCTAGGCTTCAGTGAGGCTATATCCACTACTGCTTCGTTGTGATAAATAAATATCTATTCTGCTGCAATATAGTAGGATAATATACGCTCTTTACGATGTTGTAAGAGAATAGCATTCTTTGCTACATTGCAGTGTGGAAATTTCCATTTGCTTCATTTTTGGAGCGAATATTACCCTTTCAATCTACGATTGTGGGGGAATACCTCCTGCTACTTTGCTAATGCAGAATGTCCCCTTTTGCTACTCTGCAGGCTCATAATATGTTCTTTTATTTAATGAAATCAACGATTATCGCAGTTGTTAAACTCCAGAAATTGAATTTATTAATTGTGCAACCCTGCAATGTGGAAGTATCCCCATTTACTATCCTTCTGTGAAGGAATATACCTCTCAGCTAATCACAAAGAGGAATAAAATCTCTGCTAGCCTTCAGTAAAAACATCCATCTACTAGCCTTCAATGAGGGTATCACCTCTGCTAGCCTTCAATGAGGGTATCACCTCTGCTAGCCTTCAATGAGGGTATCACCTCTGCTAGCCTTCAATGAAGAAATATTATCTCTGCTAGCCTTCAATGAGGAAATATCACCTCTGCTAACCTTCAATGAGGGAACATTCCCAAAGCTATCCGTCAATGAGGGCAAGTCCCCTCTACTAGCCTTCAATGAGGGACTTTCTATGAGCCTTCAATGAGGAAATATCACCTCAACTAGCCTTCAATAAGGGAACAATCCCTCTTCCAGCCTTCAATGAGGAAATATCCCATCTGGTAGCCTTTAATGATGAAATATCCCATACGCTAGCCTTAAATGAGGAAATATCCCATCTACTAGCCTTTAATGGGGATATTTTTCCTCTACTAGCCTACAATGAGAGCAAGTCCCCCCTGCTAGCCTTCAATGAGAGTATATCCCCTCTGCTAGTTTTTAATGAGGGAATATCCCTGTCAGCTATCCGTCAATAAGGTAATGTGCCCTCAGCTATCCGACGATGAAGGCAAGTCTCCATGAAGATGAATGAACTATCACATCTTCTAGCCTTCAATTAGGGAATATCCCCCTCAGCTAGCCTTTAATGAATGAGGGCAAGTCCCCTCTGCTTGCGTTCAATGAGGAAATCTCCCCTCTGCTCGTTTTAAATTAAGGAATTTCCATTTCAGCTATCCGTCCATGAAGGACTATTACCTCTACTAGCCCTCAATGAGGGACTATCAACTCTACTAGTCTTAATGAGAGAATAACCCTAAACTAGCCTTCAATAAGGAAGTTTCCCCTCTGCTAGCCTTAAATGAGGGAATACCATCTCCACTAGCCTTAAATGAGAGAATAACCCCTCAGCAGGCCTTCAATAAGGAAATATCTCATCTGCTAGCCTTAAATGAGAGAATAACCCCTCAGCAGGCCTTCAATAAGGAAATATCTCATCTGCTAGGTTTCAATGAGGGAATTTCCCCTCTGTTGGCCTTCAATGAGGGAATATCCCCTCCGCGAGCCTTCAGTAAGGGAATACCCCCTCTGCTTGCCTCAATGATGAACTTCCCCCTGCTAGCCTTCAAAGAGGGAATATCCCCAGCGAGCCTTCAGTAAGGGAATACCACCCTCTTCTTGTCTTAATGATGAACTTCCCCCCTGCTAGCCTTCAATGAGGGAATTACCACTCTGCTAGCCTTCAATGAGGTAATATTTTATCTGCTAGCATCCAATAAGGGAATATCCCCTCTGATAGCCTTTAATGAGGGCAAGACTATCCTCTCTGCTATATCGTCGAGAGAGTACACCCGCTTCTCTTGTTAGAGAGTAACCCCTTTCACTTTTTAAGAGAATTACCCCC
>OX401404.1:25122531-25145031 GCA_947846245.1 Cerastoderma edule | reverse complement strand
AGTTTCTCGTTTGTTTCATTTAAGCTGAATTAACCATGTAAGAGTTTCTCGTTTGTTTCATTCAAGCTGAATTAACCATGTACGAGTTTCTCGTTTGTTTCATTTAAGCTGAATTTACCATGTACGAGTTTCTCGTTTGTTTCATTTAAGCTGAATTTACCATGAACGAGTTTCTCGTTTGTTTCTTCTCGTTTGTTTCATTTAAGCTGAATTTACCATGTACGAGTTTCTCGTTTGTTTTATTTAAGCTGAATTTACCATGAACGAGTTTCTCGTTTGTTTCATTCAAGCTGAATTTACCATGTAAGAGTTTCTCGTTTGTTTCATTTAAGCTGAATTTTCCATGTAAGAGTTTCTCGTTTGTTTCATTTAAGCTGAATTTACCATGAACGAGTTTCTCGTTTGTTTCATTTAAGCTGAATTTACCATGTAAGAGTTTCTCGTTTGTTTCTTTTAAGCTGAATTTACCATGTACGAGTTTCTCGTTTGTTTCATTCAAGCTGAATTTACCATGAACGAGTTTCTCGTTTGTTTCATTTAAGCTGAATTTACCATGTAAGAGTTTCTCGTTTGTTTCATTTAAGCTGAATTTACCATGTAAGAGTTTCTCGTTTGTTTCATTTAAGCTGAATTTAACATGTAAGAGTTTCTCGTTTGTTTCATTTAAGCTGAATTTACCATGAACGAGTTTCTCGTTTGTTTCATTTAAACTGAAATTACCATGTACGAGTTTCTCGTTTGTTTCATTTAAGCTGAATTTACTATGTACGAGTTTCTTGTTTGTTTCATTTAAGCTGAATTTACCATGTAAGAGTTTCTCGTTTGTTTCATTTAAGCTGTATTTCAACTTTACCATGTACGAGTTTCTCGTTTGTTTCATTTAAGCTGAATTTACCATGTAAGAGTTTCTCGTTTGTTTCATTTAAGCTGAATTTACCATGTAAGAGTTTCTCGTTTGTTTCATTCAAGCTGAATTATACCATATACGAGTTTTTCGTTTGTTTCATTTAAGCTGAATTTACCATGTATAAGTTTATCGTATACATTGTATTTCATTCTAGCTGGATTGTATATGTACGAGTAAATGATATATTTCACAAACGATTATCTTGTTTCGTACGAATTTTGGGGTTTATTCAACGCAGTATGGTCTTGTTTTGTACGGAAATTTTTTTAAATGCTACAGCTTGATACTAAACCATGCGTTTTGATACAAGAATGGTTACCATTCGTGTGCGTGAGAGAAAACCACTTTGGTAAATTAGATAAACGGAGACTCGCCGTTTTGAAAGGAGCGGTCTAGCTTCTTAACCCATTACCAAACACTAACTAAATTTGATTAGATTGACACAGACGACTCTTGAAAACATTGTGAGAAAAGGAGAAATTGCTCGTGACGAGCAATTTTTCTTTTTCCCAAAATGTTTTCCGCCCTACTAGAATATTATCTTCTAATTTTAACACATTTTGAACTGTTAACTCTTAACAAGCAATTTCTCCTTTTCCAACGATGTTTTCAGCCCTATCAGATGATTGCTTTTCAATTTCATCACATTTTGAAAAGTCATCTTCAGAGTCTTTCAATTTCGGACAGTCGAACATTTGGTGTTGGGTAAAGGGTTAACACCCATTTTCATTCGCTCACTGCCTGTTTATGTGTCTCAAAAACGAGATTATTCTTTTATTGAAATACATGTCTGTATTTCTGAACTACAATACTTATGATTAACCTATATAAACGTAAATGAACATTCGACAACACGATAAAAAAACGCTCATCTTCAGTACAGACTTAGACGAACAAATAACATTATCAAGTTCATTAAAAACGAACATGTGTATAATATATCAAATTTAAAGTTGAGAATCAGAAAATAAGGAAACGTGTAAAAGGGTTGTGCGGCCCGTGACTGGGATGGATGCTAGGCATTTGACCAAGCATATAGCTATCAACTAGCCTGTATTTCAACGTTCTTGCCATTCTTGAAGAACCAAAGAGGCTAAGAGAGTAAGATAAAGGGAAATATGTTATTATATTTACAAATAGTGAGCAATAAGTCAGGGTCATTCAATGAGGCAACAGCAGATGAAAACAGAGTATGAACGAACTATAGTTTTACGATATTGTACACAAACCATTGTGAAAAAAGGAGAAATTGCTTGTCACAAGCAATTTCTCCTTTTTTCACAATGGTTTCTTGAGTCTTTTGCTGCAGGTTCGTGTCAGCGCGGTATTATGGAGTAAGAGATTAAACTATAATCCTTAATGTTGGCCAATCTGGAATGAACGAAAACAGCATCAATGGTTTTGTACATGCATATTGCTTTCATGAAATGATACATGTGTACCCTTTTTGCGAGGTTGCGTCTCAAAGTGTAATTGAATCAGCCTTAATTGGACGAAAAGCAAGGATTTTGTGAGGTTTTCGCTCGAGTTTTATTCACCCAGAATTGTGTGCCGTCTCCATATTTTCCCGATTGTCTGCCGTTAAGACAAAGTTTTAATTATCTTTTCTCCCGTCAGGAAATTATTTAACCCGTTATTACCGAAAAAGGCATTTCAAAAAACCATTTACGCCATTGTTATTCAAAGAAAATTGTGCCGAAAGCAAAAATCGCTCGGTTTAAGGCGCAATGCTTTCTTTATGCCCTTAAACTTCTAATGCCAGACAAAATGACAACATAGATTCCTTAAGTAAAATAGAAATTAGATTATTTACAGGTTTCCAACCCGTTTATATGTATACGTATGGAAAAGATATTGAATATTTATATGTAATTATTGCAAACCGTTTAAACAGTTTTTTTTTTATTTTCGTAAACAACGATCTTAACTTGGAATAAGACATGGTATTTTTGGATACCATCGTCACATTAGTTTTAAAGGCTCATTCGAGGAGATTTGTGCTATATCAAGCTATATTATTTGGTAAACTCTTGATCAGATTCAAATAGTTATCTCCAAAAGAGAACACACATCAGCAAAACTTAAATGTGAAAGCCAACGAGAAATTACCCAGATTAGCAAGTTAAACATTCAGATTGTCTGATTCTTCACATCTGACCTTGTCAGTTGATACACAAATGTTTGAACCAGTCAATCAGAATTCGTTATTTTGAATACGTAAACAAACAGGTTGTTGATAAACATGATTGAATTGGAGACAGCCATATTTCAAGCACCAAATTAATTAAAAATAAGGAGTCTATTTAATGGGGTATCAATGCATTCGTAAATTAATTCTCATGACGTATATGAACATAATAAAAGAAGTCCATATATTTTTTCAGTAAATTATTTCTACTCATCTCCTTTTATGTGCTTTTAAGAAACGTTTAACCATGATAAGTAAGATGCGCAAAAAAATAATTCCGACTAGTCCATAGAAGCACAGACAGGCAGCAATGCTCACTTCACATCATTTAACGAAATCACATGGTTTAAACAACCTAGAAGTAAAGAAATTGAAAACAGTCTTTGTTTTAGCGGCAACAATTGAACATTTCAAATTTTAAACGTTTGTTACTCACAGAGCACAACTCTCTGGGTAAGTCCCTTAACCCATTACCAAACAATAAAGACATTGAACAAGTTTATTTCAACGACTCAGAAAACATTGTGGGGAAAGGAGAAATTGCTCGTCACGAGCAATTTTTCTTTTTCCCAAAATGTTTTCCGCCCTATTAGAAGTTTTTCTTCTAATTTTAACACATTTTGAACTGTCGTCAGCAAACTCTTTCAATTTGGGACAGTCGAAAATTTGGCGTTTAGTAAAGGGTTAGAGGACGGACGGACGGAGGCCAACACATATAGAGACGTATTATATTCTCTGGCACCGTATCCGGGGGTAGAGCAATGGCTAAAGACCAAGAGGGTCTTAGGTTCGAATTCCAGCAGATGCATGGACACCCTAAAGACTTCTCATTTATCCACATTAGCTGATGATTTGCGTTATGTATCATGTATATCAGACTCTAGAGGGACGTAAATAAGTTGTAAAATCTTGTTTCTGAATCGATGCAAACATTATTTCTAAACTGAATTATAGACGCCTACGCTGATTACTTTTCTTAATTATATGGCTTTTGCTTTGATATATGATCGATCATCCATTTCCTGGTAGCAGTTTCCTGTAAAGACAACGATGAAGAAAACATAATGAAACCTTTAAACGTTTTTTCTAATTTTCTCATAAGATCTTTTACAATTCTTTCCGAAATCGTTTTAAACATCGATTGCACCATTCCTACCTTGTTGCATTATGCTTTGCTGGAATACTAAGAAGATGTTTTCAATTTTAGCTTCTTTTGGGGGTAAGGGTTAGATTTTGTAAAACGACCTGTTAACAAATCATTGCCTTGGTTAGATGTACTGATAAGAGGTTTCTTTCGATTAGGACTTATAATGGTAAGAGTCTGTGTTGATAAGACGGTGTGTTGATAAACCATTGCTTTAGTGAGATTTGGTGGTATAAGGTTGTTTTTGTTTAGCGGTTATAATGGTAAGAGTTTGTGTTGATAAGACGGTGTGTTGATAAACCATTGCCTTAGTGAGATTTGGTGGTATAAGGTTGTTTTTGTTTAGCGGTTATAATGGTAAGAGTCTGTGTTGATAAGACGGTGTGTTGATAAACCATTGCTTTAGTGAGATTTGGTGGTATAAGGTTGTTCTCGATTAGAGGTTATAATGGTAAGAGTCTGTGTTGATAAGACGGTGTGTTGATAAACCATTGCTTTAGTGAGATTTGGTGGTATAAGGTTGTTCTTGTTTAGAGGTTATAATGGTAAGAGTTTGTGTTGATAAGACGGTGTGTTGATAAACCATTGCCTTAGTGAGATTTGGTGGTATAAGGTTGTTCTTGTTTAGAGGTTATAACGGTAAGAGTTTGTGTTGATAAGACGGTGTGTTGATAAACCATTGCCTTAGTGAGATTTGGTGGTATAAGGTTGTTCTTGTTTAAAGGTTATAATGGTAAGAGTTTCTGTTGATAAGACGGCGTGTTGATAAACCTATGCCTTAGTTAGATTTGGTGGTATAAGGTTGTTCTCGATTAGAGGGTATAATGGTAAGAGTTTGTGTTGATAAGACGGTGTGTTGATAAACCATTGCTTTAGTGAGATTTGATGGTATAAGATTGTTTTCGATTAGACGTTATAATGGTAAGAGTTTGTGTTGATAAGACGGCGTGTTGATAAACCTATGCCTTAGTTAGATTTTGTGGTATAAGGTTGTTCTCGATTAGAGGTTAAAATGGTAAGAGTTTGTGTTGATAAGACGGAATGTTGATTAACCATTGCCTTAGTGAGATTAGGTTGTTTAAGGTTGTTCCTGTTTAGAGGTTATAATGTTAAGAGTTTGTGTTGATAAGACGGCGTGTTGATTAACCATTGCCTTAGTGAGATTAGGTTGTATAAGGTTGTTTTCGATTAGAGGTTAAAATGGTAAGATTTTGTGTAAATAAGACGGCGTGTTGATAAACCACGGTCTTGGTTAGATGTCTTGGTAAAAGGTTGTTTTCTATCAAAGGTTATACTGGTATATGTTTTATTGTTTTCCGTCTTGTTGAGGTCCCGGTCAGAAATGTTGTTATGAAGCTGTTATATCGAGCCTTTATTGTAAAAGTTTGTGTTTGTTATAAGGTGTATTTATAAAACATTGCTTTGGTAGGATATGTTTGAAACCTGTTTGAAACAAATTATTTTGATAAGATTCTTCTGATAGCTACTTCGTTGTCAATTGATCTTCCTGGTGTTTTGCTATGGAAAGGTACTTGTTGTTTTAGTGCTGTCATCGAGATGATATTGAGAATGGATGATATTTTTTAACAGCGGTGATTACTCTTTACATTTATAGTTCTAATTATCATCCGAAAAGTTATATGTAAAAAAATCCAATACATATGCATTTTCAATTAGATGTAATTTTCAGGGATGTTATTAAATGTGGCCACGGAAGAAAACGATTTCATTGGTAAACTGATACAGCGATAATTTGCAATTAATTGGATGATTAACCTATTACTTTATATGGAAATTTGTGACTTCCACAACTTTAAAGCGACAACAGATCACAAAAATAAATCGAAAAGAATATAGTCGTGCTTGAAACCATTGTGACAAAACGTTTGAAAGTAATGTCACGGACACTGTTAAACGTTTCTTTAAAAACGTGTTTTTTTTTTTAGAAATCACAATGTGGTTAAAATCTGACAGTTTTGTAACAGACAGTGCAAAAGGTTTCTTAAAAGCGACAAGTGACATGTATATCTTTTTTTTTATTTTAAACGTGGGTTGTTCTAAAAGTCACCGTGCGGTTAACGTTGTCAGTGATGTACCGGAAAATGTCAAGGTTTCTATGCTAAAAGCCATTATCTGAGTCAGAACGCCAGCATAACGCCTCTTCCTCTGTCTACATCTGTCTACAACGGAACAACGCTAACCACAAATATATATCAATCTATATTAATCATACATTAATCATAGTATCTATAACCCACTACATGCTCAGTAGTGGTTTTTCGATAATAATATCACATGAATGAAAGGAAGAATAAAGTAAAAACCATCGGGATATCCTTTCTCATAAAGAGTGAATAAAGTTAGAGTTTGGTGTCATAAAAAGGCGAGCAAGGCCACGTTGCATGTTGAAGTTGGCATTATGAATTTACAAATATTTGGCTTGAAGTAATAATTTCATTCGCTTTAACTCCTACACTCAATGTCTCATTGTATGACGGATTTATTGTTGAGACGACTTAACACACCACCCCCTCCGCCAACTTGCCATACACACCTTTTAAAACATATCCCAATATGTCCGTATATTATTAACGGAACATGCAAGCAAGAGCTGTGGACATGCATAAACTATAAAAATAGCATTTTCTTTTTGCCGTCAGATATCACAAAATCAGACAACGTCCAAGCATGTCTCCTTTTTGCCAGATTGATTCACCATTTCGGCTGCTGAATTTGTCTTAACCCAATAACCAAACATTAACGACATTTGACCAATATACTGCAGACGAATCTGGAAAACATCGTGGGATAAGGAGAAATTGCTCTCAAACGAGCACTTTTTTCCTTTTCCCAAAATGGTTTCTGCCCTATCAGAAGGTTACTTTTAAAATTGATCTCATTCTGAAATGTCGTCTGCTTACTCTTTCAATTTGAGACAGTCGAAAATTTAACGTTTAGTAAAGGGTTAATCATTTTGGTGCCATATGTTTAAGCAAAAGGAAATATCATTGATGAATAGAATTGAAGGAACATTTCAAGAAATTGCATAAGATGAATTAAAATAAAGTCAGAAATTTGATCTGCTTAATATTATTCTTACAAAACTTTTCGTCTTAAAGAGAAAAACAGTGCGACAAAAAAGTAATTTTCGTTTAATTGTTCTCACTTGTAATACGCTTTGAAAATGTTGGACATGAACATTTCAGGTTTTCAAATATTACTACAAGATATGTGAGCATTTTAAGCTAATACTTAAAATAACGTAACTTGAAACACGTATATTCTTCAGTTTTCAACTACAGCGACGTATGCTGTATTTCTCCGTAAAAACTGGCACCACTGATATCAATTATAAATGAATGTTCTCAAACACTACATCACAAGCTGCTTTTCCTGGCACCTAAACGCGAACCATTTGTAAGGTGTACAGTATGAAATAAAATACGACAACAGCTGGTTAAGAAAAATGGGTCCTGGTCATTTTTTCAATATGATGAATTGTGACTTTCAAATATGGACGTCACCCTTTACCCCATTTATACCCATATAAACACATAGAGTGAACACTATATCAAACTGATATATCAAAGTGAAAAATTGTTCTTATAACTGCTCTCTCTATAATTGTAAGTTGTATAAGTGTGGAAGTGGTTTTCATCTTGTGTTGAAGATTGTGAGTTTTTTTCCAGAGATAGATAAAATGGAAGAAAAGAGAGTGAGAGAGAAAAGGAGAGCGAGAGAGAAGCGCGAGCAAGAAAGAAGAGAGAGTGAGAGCCTGAAAAAGAGAGAAGGAGAAAGAAGAAAAAGAGAGATATAATGAATGAGAGACGGACGGACGGACGAAAGAGATGTGAGATGTCATTATGGTTACAAACGGCATCGAAACTGAGGGAGGCGAGCTAACTAGGTTCAATCTGATCATATGCTCCGACTTAAGATATATTAAGATATACGTCTTCTAAGTCTTTTTTTTTCTCAAATCTTTTGACGGTGTTGTCTTAATTTGTGTTTATTCTCCCTCTTTTGTTTATCTATCTTTGTAAAAAGAAATAGCTTTTATCATTGTGGTAATTAATCACCTTTCGTCTGCTGCCTGACACAATTATATGTAATAAAGTGAGAGATAATATCATACGGGAGTGGTAAAAAGCAATCCTTTAGAGCTAATTATCATTCTGGGGAAACGAGTATTGCGTAAAACCAAAATTGTTTTCATCCTGAGAGAGTTACCTAATAGATGAGAACCAGTTCATTTGATTAGGAATAATGTTGGTAAGAAATCGATAAATCTTCCGTGGCATTTCTGTTACTTCCTGGTGAGTTCAAAATGTCCGTACAAACCAAGGATTTAAAGTGCTGAGTGTTGGAGCATTTTGTTAAACCAATTACCAAACAATGACAATATTTAACCTTTTAACACTTTGTTACAGACGACTGTGGAAAACATTGTGGGAAAAAGATAAATTGCTGACTAAGAGTAATTTCTCCTTTTCCCACAAGGTTTTCTGCTCTATCTAAAGAATGTTTTTCAATTTTATCACATTTTGAAATGTCGTCTGCAATCTCTTTCAATTTGGGACAGTTGAAAAGTTGTCGTTTTGGAAAGGGTTAAAATTTAAACAAGCTTTTGATGTAGTTACGGTTTCTAGTAAAACTATGCTTGCCGAGATTATCAAGAGTTCCAACAACATAGGGTTGAGAGAATATCTCTGAATTACCAAGCTTTAAAGATGTGCTTGTTCACAGTAGCAAATACATCATAAAAGAAAATATCTTTGAATAACTTGCTGGCAGCAGATCATCCTAACAGGGCAGTGGCAAAGCAGTCAAAAACATTACTCAGTCGGAAAGCAATAATGCTGACTATTCTGCTTAAATATTGAGTCAATGAAAGCTACATCCCCACACTGCTGTTTCCGATAATAAAAAAGCTTATCTGATAAATGCATACACTACACATACACTACACACATCTCTAGCACATTCTCAGGGGACCACTTTTTTGTGCAATAAATGTCAACTATTTCCTACTCCCACATGGGTAATTCGCTTCCGTATGAATACCTTGTACCACGCCATTATTGATGTTTGCTGAACGAAAAGCTGGATCTGGGATATTTGATGAATAACGTCGCCCATTAGAATAGTATACGACAAGTTCTCGTTTGATGTTTTTTTATTGCTTTAAATGTGCTTGTTTACAGATTTAGGGAAAGTTGGGTAACAACATTTCTTAAGAATTGTGTGGCAGCTGTACTTTTATACGTCGACTTATAGTATCAAGAACCTATGTGCAACAAAGAAATGTTGACACTTAGATCCAAAAACTAGCTTATTTTCATTAAATATTATACCGCTATACAAAATATGTAGAGTTTCAACGACATTTTATTTCGACATGCAAATTGTCACATGTGTGAACAGGTACATTTGAAACTACCGAAGTGAAAATTGACATTCTCGATTTGCCTGATTTGGACTGCAATGGATAGTTCATGTATGCTGTTTAATCGACAGAAGACATTAGGTCTTGCATTGCTCCTTTGTAAAATTGCAACATTTGATATTTCTTCAAACTATTCGTTCATGACGATGTGGAGAAAATCTTAAATTAGTCCAAACGAAAACGAAATGATTAAAATTGATCGTTTTGATAAATAGTTTGATTCCTACCATATGCAAAGCTTCCGATTCTATTTTGAGTGTATGAGTCGTCTTACACTTTTCCAACTTTCACTGGAACAAAGGCAAATCTGTTTATTAAACACATTATATATATTCTGTTGATAATGACTAATGTGGTGTGTGTGTGTGTAGTTGTTAAGTTGAAGTTAACACCAATTTTAACGGCATTCACGATCTCTAAGTTGAGTCAACAGACTTCTTGAGATGTTCACGTTTGGAATAGAGTAGTCATAACATGTATTGCTATACGCACACGAAAGATTTGTCATGAATTCTTTATTTTATTTTTGTTCTCAAAAAAAAAATTAATGTCAATGCTTGTGCCAGATTGCTTCTCTTTAAGTTGGTGAAACTTATAAAACACTGTAAACAATGCTAGTATGTAGTAAATACCGTAACCGCCTGTTGTCATTCCTAACGTGTCAACCAGCCGAATTTGTCAAACTGGTGGAAATGTCAAATGCATGACTTGGTGTAAATATCAATTTAAAAATAAACCACGGTAATCACGAGACGGCTTTGTTTACACTGTCTATTTCCTCGTGACTGATCCCTTTTATTAGGTCGCCCTTTATAATCATCTTATTTTACGACTTGTTCATAGTACATCATCATACATACATAGCATGAAAAACAAATATATCACATGGTGTATGAAAGAAAAGATCCATATTATTAGGATGAATTAAAAAAAAAAAAAAAAACAACTATACAATTGAATTTATAAGTTAAAAAGCTTCCTTTGCATGTTTTGCAACTCTAAACAGAGTATTTTTATTCGTTGATTTCATGAGTTTAATAAATGTAAACATATTTGGTCTGTTGTAGTAAAAAATCCGCAAATACTTTTTCAGTTGATTATCAAAGCAAATACAGACACAAATAAGTGCACTTATCACCAATTCAACTTGTTTAATTTGTTTAGTTTATAGCGGCGGCAATGGTTTGCTACTTGTTTAAGATTCCTCGATCTCTACTTGCAGACGTATGAAATATTGTACGTTTTCCTAGGGCGATTCACGTTGAAAAGTTCATCCACTGGTCAAACGTCATTATTGTTTGGTAATGGGTTAAGTCATTCTCCTGAATGACTTAACCCATTACCAAACAATAATGACGTTTGACCAGTTCGTTGCAGACGACTCTGGAAAACATTGTGGGAAAAGAGAAATTGCTTTTAACGACCAATTTCTCCTTTTCCCTGAATATTTTCTGCCCTATCAGAAGATTATTTTTCAATTTCATCATATCTTGAAATGTCGTCTGCACACTCTTCCAATTTTGAACAGTCGAAAATTTGACGTTTGGTTAAGGGTTAAGGGTTAAGGAGAGCCGCTGGTTCTTTCCGGCACGAGCAGCTTTTGTGGGCAGTTAAGTTTGGGATCTTCCTCCATCATTACAAGTCGGGCTTTTCAACATAATTGAAACAATGTTGACACGATATGAAATCCATATAGAAATAAATAATCAAGTAGATGTGGAAATCACAGCTTGGTTTATCTAAATTGATATTTCCATAGTTTTTCGGTCCTTGATATAACCCGAGTTGGGGTTAAAGCCTGAAACCATAAACACTAGACGGGACCACACTATCTATGCCCTATCTTTGCACTGCCGCGACACTATGTCGCATATGCGTGTTTGTATTGCATTTCACCAAGACCAATTTATGACAAGGACTATGGTAAATACAACAGTGAAATGTAAAATATAATCCTGTCTGATAAAGTTACGTTTATTGTACATGGCGAAGAATGTATATCGAAATAGATAGAATGGTTTACTTTGTGTGATTCTGCTGGATTGCTTTATGCTTCCACTTGCTATCCTTGTACTTACCTTTGACCTTTTACGCTAATGAATTCTAGAAACACCCTTTTTAAAGAAAGTTACTCGATATTGCTTTATAGACAAGATGTCCCTGAACCCTTCAAGACTTGTCGTGACTTTAACGGTCACAGCTATAATTATATTAAAAACATGTGGACCAAAAACATGTTAATTGTCATCACAATTACTTACTCTAAATCGCCATATAAAGCCTTCGTCATCCTGATGATTCATCAATCAACATACTTGTTAATTAAGATGACAAGTAACTCAGTCAACGTGACTTAAATAGCTATATATTTGATATGATACGAAATTAGAATTACTTTGTTTTGAATTCATCAAGCTTTATCGCTTATGAAAGTTTAAACGTGGATAAATTTCAATTTTCAAACATGTGTGGACTTCTGCAAGACAGATTGACACCGTTTATCACGTGATTTATTATTTTGGCATAGCAATAGAGTACATCTACGTTGTAAGAACACGTCAAAAGAAATACCCTCAACTTAAACTTGTTTTAAAGCTGCTTGGTCAGGGTTGTGAGGAAATTTGGAAAGTTAAAACTTTTTCTCTTTAAAACTACACAACATATGTGCTGGTGTATGGAATAGCCATTGGAAGCGAACTAAGTTCATGATTTTTTTTTTTTTTTTTTTTAGTTTTTAGAGTTTATATACAGTGAATCAATGTGTATTTAGATAATAGAAAAACGTTGGAACGGTTCAAATATATACCGCATGAATATTGTAAATACTGAGATTAATGTATTGACGCTTTAATATTGCTAATCTACGTACGAAAAAAATTGAAAGTCAAAATAAAATGTTGTTGAAACTAGTTTTTGTTTTGTTGTATGCAAGTAGTGATTGAAAACCTAATTCATTAAATGGTTATCAATATATCTCATTATACAGTATGTATAGTATATACATGTATACGGTTGATTTCAAAACCTCTGCAATCTATTTGGATTTAAGCGCATATTAATTTACTGTATACAGATTCGTATATACGAATTAATGCTGCTTCCAATTGCTTTTCCCCGATGTGTATAGCTGCTGTGAAGACTTAACTAACAAAGTTCCTCGAATCTATGAATAAAGATAGTGTTTTAATAGAGAAGGACTATTTAGGAACATTTCCCCCTTTTCCTGCATTACATTTCCATTGTAACGTGCTATAGTCTCCTACACTTTCGAAATACTCTAATAAAGCACAAATCCGACAATCATGAAGAAAGCACATTCGTTGATTGAACCGATTAAATCCCATTTGTTATACTTCCATCCCGTCTTCTGTTTCCTTTGGTTTACTTTCCCATTTCAGTATCCCAATCTTCAAATATTGTCGTATAGTTCAATAGCTATATGTGTAGGGATATTTTATTTCAAAACGAATATTTTACCGATTATACTAGTTGTTAGTAATTGCATTCTTATTGCGAAATTACAGAAAAATGCATTGAAGATGTGAATATTATTTTACTTGAAAGAAAAATCATGCGATGATTATGCCGATTACATATTCAATATGCATGTTTAACTGATATTATTGGGTTTTAATTACTTTGTTGGAAAAATAAGATACGATAATTAAACTTATGTCACGCTTGCACGTATGTTTACATAATATTTGTGCAAACATCAAAGAAACGTTTTTCGATAACCATGCAGCACAAATCTTTGAAAAATAATATGGACAAAACAGTACAATACATAACAGAACATCACTTTATCTAAACCCGATATATCTATATTTGTGTAAAGAGGTCTGTTAACAATTCAGTGGAACATGATGTTGTGTGTACTAAGCAAATCTGACTTTCCTCGTTTGTGCTCATCATGGTTTTACCATGATTTATGGCTTTTTTATGCACCAAATATTTGCATATTTATATGAAAGTTTGATAGTAGCTGGGTGATGATGCCACATTGTTAATCAAAAGATTTCGATACTGACAAAGTAATTTCATTCTAGTGTGCATCTGATCCCAGCTGTTGGAATGTATGACAGTATGTGTTTTTGGTATGAATTATAATCGTCATTTGTTTGAAATAATAAATGGCCAGACCTCATTTAATTATGTGTTTTTAGTTTATTTTTTCCTATGTGCAAATACAGAGCTTCGTAAAGTCAGAAGGAAAATTCTCAGAGTTAATATTGGTTCTGTTTTGGAGATGAATACTATTTGGTGTAGGACAATTCTCCACTAGGACAATTCCCAACAGGACAAATCTCAACAGGGACGATTCCCCACTTGTTGATATTTAACTTACCTAATCAAATAAAGTATGTATTGTTTTTTTTCTTTTATAATATAGATATTGTGTTATTTACTTTATTTTGAATGAAACAACGAACATAAGAGTTTTTGCTTTTTTAATTCAAATCCAGTAAAAAACATGTTTAACGACCATTTCATTTTGTTTAGTGGGGAATTGTCCCACTTGTCACAAATATGGGGAATGGTCAAGTAGGTATTCTTCCAGTGGGTAATCGTTCAGTGGGTAATCGTTCAGTGGGTAATCGTTCAGTGGGTAATCGTTCAGTGGGTAATCGTTCAGTGGGTAATCGTTCAGTGGGTAATCGTTCAGTGGGTAATCGTCCAGTTGGTCATTGTCCTGTCGGTCATTGTCCTAGTGGGAAATCGTCCTAGTGGGGAATTGTTTGTATCCGATAATGTAAGTCTTTTCTTTTTATACAAGTGGTCTAAACGAAAGGAGTTTCACACCTTACATGTCTTATCATTTATACTGCGTGTGTCTTTTTGTTTTCCATTTTCTTCGATACTTCCAGAAGTATACATGTGAAATGGAAAAAATATAAAAATATATGTTATATCAACTGAATAATTATTTAACATATATAAAGTTAAACAAAGAGAAAATGGGAAGTGTGTCAAAACAAAAGTGGACGAAATGGAAACGAATTCCAAAATTATAGACAAAACGGAAAAGATGAATTGGGAAGCTACCAGTAGACGATTCCATCACCAGATCAGACTTACTACATTGAGTTTTGTTCATTACAATCAACAACCATCTCTATTGAAATCTACACACACTCGTGTCATTTGCGCGTACGTATCTAATAAATATATCACTGTAATTAACAGCGATCGCCGCAGGGCAATGACAGCTTGTTATAGAAATGAAATACACATGAAATAGACGGATAACGACCTACATTTATTGGACTGAAGTGTTACGCATCTTTACCCATTACCAAACAATAACGACATTTGACCAGTTTGTTGCAGGCAACTCTGAAAAACATTGTGAGAAATTGAAAAAGTGCTCTAAACGAGCATTTTCTCCTTTCCCCACAATGTTTTCTGCCCTTTCATAAGATTGTTTTCAATAACATCAATAACATCACATTTTGAAATGTCGTCTGTAACCTTTTTCAATTTAGGAAGTTGGCGTCTACCAAAAGGCCGCTCATGACCCCTCACGACCCCCCCCCCTGTCCCCCAATATGATTTTGTTCTTTAAGTTCTGAGTATGTTTACAATGTTGAATTTTATTGGCAATTAACCATGATATCCGTTTTTAGCCTCGGAGCAATGTAGACATAACTTAATTCAAGCGTTATTGTGTGCATACAGTTCGCTTTGAGTTGTGTTCATATTGTATCAAAGATACTTATCAAATTTTTAAGTGAAATATGAATAAAGAAGCAAATCGTTTTCTTTTTTAAACAAAAACCGTCACGTCACAATTTTTTTTCCAAACATCAACGATTTAATACAAGCATGCAAATGAAAACACGACTTTGTACAAGTATTGAATGTAAAACAGCAGATAAAGAAATATGTATATTTTAGAAGGGGGGTTGTTGAACAACTTGACCATTTTGACCATTTTGAACATTTTTTTAGAAATGGAACTTTTGATAATGGGGTCTTCACCGTCTTCTTCTAAGTATATCCTTCTTACGTAAAATACTTTCATAAACCTGTTTAGTAAACTGGTACGAACTAGTACTCGCGCCGATTTGTGGGTTAGTCCCGGCAATTTCAACCTCATATAACCAGGCGGGGTGATCACGTGAACAATGTTAACGATATAAAACAAACTTGCAAATGGCGGCGCCTATAAATGAGCAGGTATCTATGCATTTCTACAGCAGGTTACTATTTTCCCCACTATTTTATATACGATATGTTCCGCCAATCAACTTTCCGCAACCGTCAGTAAATGTTGTTTATATTTTGGCCGTGCCGCTTGCTCCCAATCGTATCTACTCGGCAATCCCCGTAACAAGTCGGTAGATATACCTCGTAAGCAGTACATGAATACACCAGAAATCCTGGGGTAATTCGCCTTTCTTTCCGGCGGATAAGTGCACACAGGCACTAAATATGTTTTTGAATACACACAAATTGGTTAAATATCACAATTGAATGGTTTTTTTACCCTTTTCATTAAATATGATCATATCAACACATCTTTGTTTCATATTTTGTCAATCGGCTCTTTTCGGCAATCCCCGGCCTGTACCGGGGATTTCCGAGTAGATACGATTGCAAACGGACATGCCCTTCGTTGCTGACCTACTTTCAAAGATGGCTCCCCATTACCTCCGAGGTTATTTTAAGAAATGGCCGAGGTGTTCCGAATGGCTTGCTCCATGACCCTGCAGAGAATTTTGAGTCGAGGGATGCGAATGACGTAATAACATCATCCCTCGTCTGCGATTTCTTTACCGAGTGTTAGAAGTAACGCCGTTATAAACCATGGGTTATCATATACCACCAGAACCGGAAAGTTGAAGATCGGAACATGGCGTACATAAAATAGTTGAAAACAAAAGTAGTCTACTGAAAGAATCAAATATACCTGTGGCGCGGCCATCTTGTTCGGACATTTTCCGTAAACATTGGTCACGTGACCATCCCGTCTGATAACGGGAATTCGAACCCGGAACTCTCGGTACAAGAGGCCTCACAGATTTGGAAAAAGAAATAAGCACTTGTATTCATGTTGTATGCCAGTAGATAGGGATATCGACTTTCTTCATGAAACATGATCACATAACACATACATAATTATATATTCACTCACATTAACTCAAGATAGTATGTTTCATATACACATATTTGACTTTGGATATTGACCTTGCATAGAATGAACGCCAAACTAATAAAACTTCAAATTCGTGATACTCGACCACCTTTCCCTTATAATCTCTTTTTTGGTTTAAGAGGAATTAATCTCTAACCCCGATTTCATACAATAGTCGTGTAATAGGTTAAGACTTGCCTGAAGTTCCGAAGAACTTTTAGCAAAATCACAATATCGTCAACATACAAAATTAAGATTATCTTAAAAGTGTCTACATGTATATCAATTCCCTCTAGACCATCTCTAATGGAAATGCCGTCGATGCCATTGAGAAACATCGAGAATAGAAAAGGTGATAAGCACTCGCCCTGTCCAACTCCAAAATTGCATTCGAAAAGGTTCACTTAATTTGTTCTCATGTTTGACAGAATAATAGATGGACAATGTAACTCATCAAACTTGGTACTAGTTTCATGTTTTTCTTATCGTTCAATAAAGCACTGTATATTTTCACAAGGGCTAAATTATTCTCAAATCATTGGTTTTCGGGGTTATGATGATAACATTTACCCATAAGGCTGCGTCTAAGTAATGATTAGGCTAGTCTATGAATTGTTTCTGATAAATAATCAATACATGAGTTTATGTCAGTTTTATTATTTGCATCACTTATTTAGATACGTATGTTTTCTAATAACAATAACGTTTGGTTGGACAATAAATCGATTAAAATTGATAATTCACATCTATACTACATTTGTATTTGTCGTCAATCGTTCCATAATCCATTTCCACAACGTGATGGTTACAATTGTTATATTGAAATTGAAACTGAAACCAATCATCAAACTGAAAATTTAAAACATAAGGCAGCATACGATTCTCTCGTAATTGGCAAATAGATAACATAGACGACTACATTGGACCCAGAAGTCCAAACATAAAAATATTTGCCGATGCCTCCATCAAAACCCATACGACCATATCAATGTTCAAAGCATTTATTTTCTGGCTGAGTGTTAGACAACTTTGAGGCTCGATCAAAGAACTAACTTTAGTCGGTAATCAACATTAGACAAATAAATGAAAAATGGTATGTGAACATGAACAAACAATCAGATCCATCTCTGTGATATCGAATTCCGTTAAAAGGGAAACAACCCTGTTTAAATGATGCGCTGATTTACTAGGGTTATCTTTCTTTATTTCGAGTAACACCATATAGAAATGAAAGATGCTATTTAAAGCAAAATTAATTAAGGAAGCGTGAAGTTATTTAAGCATGTTCAGTTGGCCTCAAAAGCGATTTCACAGTTTTTGATTTAAACACATGTTAATTCAATGTATACACACTTTATAGAAATTAAAAAAAAAAATCTAATTTTGTTTCCAATGACTATTCCTCAGTGCTCATCATATAACAGTACAGCTGTTGTGCAGTTTGAAAGAAATTCATTTTTAACCTCGAAAATCCCTCACACCTGTGATCAAGCACCTTTAAGTACGGGGTTCCATGCATAAATCCTTCCTACCGAACAGTATATATCTACAGATGTCACCTATGGTCGTGTTCCTTCCTACCGAACAGTATATATCTACATATGTCACCTATGGTCGTGTTCCTTCCTACCGAACAGTATATATCTACAGATGTCACCTATGGTCGTGTTCCTTCCTACCGAACAGTATATATCTACAGATGTCACCTATGGTCGTGTTCCTTCCTACCGAACAGTATATATCTACATATGTCACCTATGGTCGTGTTCCTTCCTACCGAACAGTATATATCTACAGATGTCACCTATGGTCGTGTTCCTTCCTTCCGAACAGTATATATCTACAGATGTCACCTATGGTCGTGTTCCTTCCTACCGAACAGTATATATCTACAGATGTCACCTATGGTCGTGTTCCTTCCTACCGAACAGTATATATCTACATATGTCACCTATGGTCGTGTTCCTTCCTACCGAACAGTATATATCTACAGATGTCACCTATGGTCGTGTTCCTTCCTACCGAACAGTATATATCTACAGATGTCACCTATAGTCGTGTTATCATATCTTATCGTCTCCATGTTCAATTTTCCTCTCAGTCGGAATCTGCGAATGTGCAGATGAAAGGCGTAATATTTGCACCAATCAATGTTGTCGTACCCCAAGTGTTGTTCGCTTTCATGTATCGACTCAAGTCCAGCGAAATGTTCTACATGTATCAGCTCTGGGTATTGCATTGACAGTACTCTGGGATAAACGAACGCGTTGTATTCCCAATCGCTCGAATACTTCTTGTATCCCATTAGCCAGTGGTGGAGAAATGTTGCGTTTCGATCAGCGAGTATGAACTGATTTCCCTGGGCCACGTCCATGGTAAAGCTAAAGTTACGTAACGGATCAGGTGGTCTCATTAGCAGCTCATCCCAGTCCAGGTAAACTCCACCGTATTCTAAAAGTAAACCTAAAATTAGCATCAAACGAAATGACAAACCCAGATACATGCGGAATCTTGTAATTTAAGAACCTTTGTATATAGTTTTTATTTCGTTTATTTTTTATTCCTGTTGTTATTCTACATACACGTGTTTGTTTGCCGAGAAAGTGTATAGTTTAAGTCAATAAAGAATTCTTGATCTTGATTTTGATCATGTAAAATATTGATGGATAAGCATTCTTCAAATGGCCGACAGCATGCTAACTAAAAAGGGACATAACTGTCAAACTTCGCTAAGGTGACATCTAATATTGCTTCAAATTTATACCCTTAAAACACCAGAGAATATTATTTTTGAAATATATCTTTAGATATAAGGGTTTTACATCTTGTCAATATTGTGTCAGTTATGTTGCGATGTCTGACTCTTAGTGATAGAAGAATACCAAATATTTAACTGCCGTAGGGGCTGGTCAAGCCGGATAGAGCCAACAGCATTTCGAAAGTCTGTCGGTACACTGTCTCTCATGAATATACAGATACAATTACCAGAGCTTGAACCCACACAGAGATGGGTCGTGAGATTTCAAGTTCTTAACTTTGACTACCAGGCCACAGAGGCCCGTGTGAAATATGTGTATTCAATTGTTGGACAAACATGAGAAGTTTTCACGGTATCATCTAGATCATGTTCAACTTTGTCAACTATAGTTTAACCCATTCCATTACAAATCATTAAATAAAGTTCTATCGGCTAGATTCAACGATAACTATCACATTCATACTTATATAACACGTGAATAAAAGTCATTTCATTGCAGATTCACAAAAAGTGAACCTGCAATGAAATGACTTTAATTTAAGTGTTATACCAAATACTCAAAAGTATAGTTTATCTTATCGCTTCGAAAACAATTGGCCAACGTTTTACAACAATGACTAAGTGGATGAATATATGGTGATACATGTGTAATATATTGAAAATTATATATAGATATAAACAGTAAAAACCTTCGTTAAATTCAGATGTCATGTCTAGAACGGAAACGGAACAATTTTAATTTGAAAATAAGATCATCTTGCATTTTTAAGGAATGTGGATTGCTAGAACAAGACAGCACAAAAATGTCTAATTCTATTATTTCCATTTTGTTTATTCAATTTGTTTAAAATGTTATATTACACGGATTGTGAAGGAATTTCTTACATCTTTAATAAATCATTCTCGATTCTGCTTCCTGGATACACAACCAGTACTCACGACGAATGTCGACAGACCACCAGGATCCCACCTCACACGGGATTCGAACCCATGGCCTACGTGTCCAGAGGCCGAAGCTCTACCCCTGGACCACTATCCTCCACTTGTTTATTCAGTGTACCAGTATTGAGTATATTATAAAATGCTTTAACGAGGTCTTTCATTATATAGCATGCTATACCCACACGTATCTCATATCAGAATTCATGTTTCTTATCTCTCATTATTACATGTAGTAAAACATTGATTTCTCGTTTAATGGTTATGAGTATGTTCACAGACTTGTACTAATAGATTACACATTAAATACAGTTACCTTTAAGAGCTTTGATCCGCATCACGTCTGACCCATGTTCCATGAATTTGAGTTCATGACCGAAAACATGCGTCAACGGTGTTTCATTGACAAGCACCACGTGAGGGTAGATACTGATAAAGTAGTTCCACAATGTTCCCTTGGGTACGAAGGGTCCGTGAAACAGGATCAAACATGGCCGCATAAACCGCACCACACTCATAAAGCTGACCAAAGTGTAGAAGCCGACATCAGCATCCACCATCCAAACATAATGCACCACGTTTGGGACGCGGAGGTCGTTGTCATGGCAACAGTTTCGTATGTAAAATTGAAGGCATGGGTCACCTGGTTCCACGGTCTGAATATCACGTGTATATTTTGTCATCGTCGTTACGAAGTACGGGGTACCAGAAGAGCAGTCGAGTGTGGACTTCCGGCGGTGAAGCGGGTACCTGTCGAACCGGAAGTTCGGACATTTCCACGTTGTCGTCATGTTGGAGGGACTTGTCAAGTTCGTTATGTTGGTATCATCACTAGGACCATCTTGCAAGGGGTCGCTCTTAGACTTACAGAAACCAACCTGTATTGGGTGTCTTGTACCAGCTATAAGGAAGAGGTATAATGTATTATTCGTAAATAGAATGTCAGGTTCTTACTCGATGGTGGATTATACAAACTTATCATTTACCAATTTACGATGAAGAATCTATGGCGCGTTAATTTAATCAATTTAAAACGGTAGCAACGTTTTTGTAATTTAATATAAAATAGTATCTATGTGAAATGAATTAGATAAGGCCTAGATTAAGGCCAGCCGCCAAGTAAATGGGCGGCTGTCCTGTGCTCTAACATATTTGCTACTCTGGGTATCTTTCCTCAACAAAATATATTAATCAAAAATCTACTTTTAGATTATTACTCAGCATTCTAAGGGTTAAAGAGAATTTAACAGAAATTATAAACCATACAGTGTCTAAGTTTTGAAAATACAATGTAGTTATGTAATACACATGCGACTCAATGTTTACACCTGGTGATATCACCTGTTGTATACGTAAAATGTAATGGCTAAAGCTGTAAATCTATGGTATAAATTAATGCATCGAACAGCTCTGTCGCCTCGTTAAGAGAAGCGTCCTGGTATATCTTGTTTTCAGACCCTCACCATCACACCCATCATCCCGATACTGAAATAGCAGTGCGGCACCACAATAGCAGATCAAAACTGTACTGTCAGCAGGTGTCAGGTTTCAGAGTGCAATCTTAACATAAACTACTATTGAAGGGCCGCACTGCTATTGAAGTATCGAGATGACGGGTGTGATCATATAATTTGTGATCGTCGAGAACCGGGGGATTGTTGTCGTGTAATGATAGATGCAGAAATTGTTTCACAGAAAATGAACATAATAAACTGTTGATTGAATATGGTTTTACGATATCAAAACATGCCACGTGTATGGGTGCTATCGAGTTTAACTTCTCTGGACATATGATTGTTGATTAAAGTGGGTTTTCTGTGTTTTTATTTATGTATAACGGTGGGTGTAGATTAATGAATCACTGCTATATAATCATCATTAATCTGATTGGGAACGAACGTACGACGTTTAAATATGATTAAAATATGGAACGTGTTTTAAAGCACGCTAAAAGTATCTTAATATAAGTACATGTATATA